>OY757926.1:70533370-70588370 GCA_963585895.1 Sepioteuthis lessoniana
TATGTTATGTTATGTTATGAAAGGTTCCTATGTTATGTTATGAAAGGTTCCTATGTTATGTTATGAAAGGTTCCTATGTTATGTTATGTTATGAAAGGTTCCTATGTTATGTTATGTTATGAAAGGTTCCTATGTTATGTTATGAAAGGTTCCTATGTTATGTTATGTTATGAAAGGTTCCTATGTTATGTTATGTTATGAAAGGTTCCTATGTTATGTTATGTTATGAAAGGTTCCTATGTTATGTTATGAAAGGTTCCTATGTTATGTTATGTTATGAAAGGTTCCTATGTTATGTTATGTTATGAAAGGTTCCTATGTTATGTTATGTTATGAAAGGTTCCTATGTTATGTTATGAAAGGTTCCTATGTTATGTTATGTTATGAAAGGTTCCTATGTTATGTTATGTTATGAAAGGTTCCTATGTTATGTTATGTTATGAAAGGTTCCTATGTTATGTTATGAAAGGTTCCTATGTTATGTTATGTTATGAAAGGTTCCTATGTTATGTTATGTTATGAAAGGTTCCTATGTTATGTTATGAAAGGTTCCTATGTTATGTTATGTTATGAAAGGTTCCTATGTTATGTTATGTTATGAAAGGTTCCTATGTTATGTTATGAAAGGTTCCTATGTTATGTTATGTTATGAAAGGTTCCTATGTTATGTTATGTTATGAAAGGTTCCTATGTTATGTTATGAAAGGTTCCTATGTTATGTTATGAAAGGTTCCTATGTTATGTTATGTTATGAAAGGTTCCTATGTTATGTTATGTTATGAAAGGTTACTATGTTATGTTATGAAAGGTTCCTATGTTATGTTATGTTATGAAAGGTTCCTATGTTATGTTATGTTATGAAAGGTTCCTATGTTATGTTATGAAAGGTTCCTATGTTATGATATGTTATGAAAGGTTCCTATGTTATGTTATGTTATGAAAGGTTCCTATGTTAAGTTAAGAAAGGTTCCTATGTTATGTTATGTTATGAAAGGTTCCTATGTTATGTTATGTTATGAAAGGTTCCTATGTTATGTTATGAAAGGTTCCTATGTTATGTTATGAAAGGTTCCTATGTTATGTTATGTTATGAAAGGTTCCTATGTTATGTTATGTTATGAAAGGTTCCTATGTTATGTTATGAAAGGTTCCTATGTTATGTTATGTTATGAAAGGTTCCTATGTTATGTTATGTTATGTTATGAAAGGTTCCTATGTTATGTTATGTTATGAAAGGTTCCTATGTTATGTTATGAAAGGTTCCTATGTTATGTTATGAAAGGTTCCTATGTTATGTTATGTTATGAAAGGTTCCTATGTTATGTTATGTTATGAAAGGTTCCTATGTTATGTTATGAAAGGTTCCTATGTTATGTTATGTTATGAAAGGTTCCTATGTTATGCTATGTTATGAAAGGTTCCTATGTTATGTTATGTAAGGTTCCTATGTTATGTTATGTTATGAAAGGTTCCTATGTTATGTTATGTTATGAAAGGTTCCTATGTTATGTTATGAAAGGTTTCTATGTTATGTTATGTTATGAAAGGTTCCTATGTTATGTTATGTTATGAAAGGTTCCTATGTTATGTTATGTTATGAAAGGTTCCTATGTTATGTTATGAAAGGTTCCTATGTTATGTTATGAAAGGTTCCTATGTTATGTTATGTTATGAAAGGTTCCTATGTTATGTTATGAAAGGTTCCTATGTTATGTTATGTTATGAAAGGTTCCTATGTTATGTTATGTTATGAAAGGTTCCTATGTTATGTTATGAAAGGTTCCTATGTTATGTTATGTTATGAAAGGTTCCTATGTTATGTTATGAAAGGTTCCTATGTTATGATATGTTATGAAAGGTTCCTATGTTATGTTATGTTATGAAAGGTTCCTATGTTATGTTATGAAAGGTTCCTATGTTATGTTATGAAAGGTTCCTATGTTATGTTATGTTATGAAAGGTTCCTATGTTATGTTATGTTATGAAAGGTTCCTATGTTATGTTATGTTATGAAAGGTTCCTATGTTATGTTATGAAAGGTTCCTATGTTATGTTATGTTATGAAAGGTTCCTATGTTATGTTATGTTATGAAAGGTTCCTATGTTATGTTATGTTATGTAAGGTTCCTATGTTATGTTATGAAAGGTTCCTATGTTATGTTATGTTATGAAAGGTTCCTATGTTATGTTATGTTATGAAAGGTTCCTATGTTATGTTATGAAAGGTTCCTATGTTATGTTATGAAAGGTTCCTATGTTATGTTATGTTATGAAAGGTTCCTATGTTATGTTATGTTATGAAAGGTTCCTATGTTATGTTATGAAAGGTTCCTATGTTATGTTATGAAAGGTTCCTATGTTATGTTATGTTATGAAAGGTTCCTATGTTATGTTATGTTATGAAAGGTTCCTATGTTATGTTATGTTATGAAAGGTTCCTATGTCATGTTATGAAAGGTTCCTATGTTATGTTATGTTATGAAAGGTTCCTATGTTATGTTATGTTATGAAAGGTTCCTATGTTATGTTATGAAATGTTCCTATGTTATGTTATGAAAGGTTCCTATGTTATGTTATGAAAGGTTCCTATGTTATGTTATGTTATGAAAGGTTCCTATGTTATGTTATGTTACGAAAGGTTCCTATGTTATGTTATGTTATGAAAGGTTCCTATCTAATACAATTAATTTATACACAATTATATGGATACAAGAAAATTCATATTTAATGATAATCGTGGTTGAAAAAGTAATATAATTTCAGTTTTAAGTTTAGGTTATTTGTCTTAATGGCATATCAGACTTTGATGGCTATTTAATACATAATCCCGCCTATATATATATATATATATATATATATATATATATATATATATATATATATACTCACACACATACGCACAAACTCTCTCTCTCTCTCTCTCTCTCTCTCTCTCTCTCACACACACACACACACACACACACCTGCCTTGACTAAAACTACGACAAATCTAAAACATCCTAAATATCAATGTCCAATTAGGAGTGAAACAGTGTAAAAAGACACACTCGGAAGAAGGGAGGAATGACCTCTATATAACTCATACACAACTGAAAACCATACAAACACGCTTGAGTCCAAGTGTTATTGTATAGCCCATTAACATGGCCTTGTGCCACATATATTCTGTGACGAAAGCAACCAACTTGAACATACACGTATGTAAAAACGAGATAAATAAATGAACCATTAAAAATACAAATCTCTTCGTGAACCCATTCATTTTAGAATATTATTCTCTCTTTGGACCCACAACGAAAAATATATATATATATATATATATATATATATATATATATATATATATATATATATATATATATATATATATATATATATATATATATATATATATATATATATATATATATATATATATATATATATATAACGGATGTATGTAAACAATAGTAATTGTGATTCATAACCGTTTAAAAATGTACTTCATGGCTAATATCTCCTCGTGGCTAAATGGTTAGAAGCTTTGGCTTGGCGTTCGAGTCAATCGGGTTTCGATCCCAGCTACGGGGAGATACTGTCTAGCCACACTGATGAGTTCTGAGAGAACAAAACAGATCTGTCTATGGATGACTATACATATATATAGTGACATGCATAAGTATTGGACACATTTTATTTTCTGTTATAACTCAAGTTTTTGTTCACCATTTTACCAGATATTTGGGAAGTAATATCTCGTAAAGCTGTTTTAGTTGTATGAGGAAGGAAAATTTAAAATAATGGTTGAATCCCTTTTTTTAATCAAATATTCAAATTTTCGATTGTATTGGAATGTTATCTCTGATCAATCAGAGAAGCACATACTTTTTTACAAGATAGTGCTACTAATCAAAGAAATGAATCTAGCACAAAGCACTGTAGGAAATATCATCAGAAAGTATAAGAAGTATGGCGACAGTACAGCAAACGTTCCAAGAAATGGAAGACCGAGAAAAATATATGGATGTTTTTCATCCAAGGGCACTGTGAGTTAAAGTTATCCATGGTAGAATGAATGGTAGCATGTACAGGGAGATTCTAAAGAAGAACTAAGAAGAACTAAGAAGAAATCTGCAACTTCTTTTGGACATGGTCAGAATTTCGAGCTTCAACACGACAATGATTCCAAACATATCGTAAAACTTACAAAGGAATGGTTTAAAAATAATGGTAGTAGTACTCTCAATTGGAATCAAGTCAGTCTCCTGACTTGAATCTAATTGAAAATATGGTGTATAGTCGTAACAGTGTGTCTGGATAATTGTTTTATACGCTTTCTTTGGCGGCTAGCCATAATAAGAAACATTTGAACAAACCCAAGTCAGCTGCTATTCGGAGAGCTGATTTCTGCGTGTAAAGGATCATTTTGTAGATTATCAATTAAAAGGGTCTTCACATTTAAATTTTTTCCTGCATTTCAAAACTTATTAATGAAGATGGCAGTATCCATACTTATTTAAGACTAAGTGAAAAGTGTATTAAATGTTTTGTTTTGAATTCACTTTGAGGCAAGGAGAATCCCATTGTCTTTTTATTGGCTTTGGAACAATGAACATTTCATTTATATCTGAAAATCTAAATATTCTTCTGGATTCTAAAAATCATGTTTTAAGATGTTCCCATTTTGCAAATCGTTTTACTCTCTCTCCCTGTCCATGGTTCTCCGATCTTTTTAGTGAGCTTCATATTGCAATTATTTTTCAACTGAGGTACAAAATTAAAAATGAAATGTTATTTTCAGTTCAGCCATGTTTTTCAGGGTGTGTGGGATATGATAAAAATAAAAGTTTATTGACTCAGTTGTCATCACATATAATATCGTTTAAATCATCTGGTATAAAGGTTACTGCATGAACTGTTGATCCATAAGTTAATTTTGAAACTGGAATCAATCTTGCAAGAAATGTTGGACTCTCTCAAGGAGAGATGGACTGTCAACTGATTACCATTATAAAATAACATTTTCTTGATATATACTTCATCATGGGGAAATATGCACATTTTTGACTGGTATTAAAAATGTAAATAGCCAAAAATATTTTTATAAATGTTTGAAGCTTTTAATGCCATCATTATAAATGTTACAAATGTTGATAATTGAAAATTCTGTTTTAATCTATTGTACAATGAACGTGATATAGCATAATACTCAAAAGTACCTATGACGATATCTGAAATATATTTCATTTTAACCATACTAAAGGTCATTGTTGAAAAGTGCTGAGTCATGATATCTTACTAATCTTATTAATCTAGTAATCCAAAACCAAAGCATTAACATATCGAATAAATTTTCTAATGTTGACTAAGCGTCAACTATGAATATTTTGTGAACAGGCTGCTACTATTATTACTCTAATTCCATAATGAAAGTTTTATAAACGAAAAATGTTATAGAATCGTAACATAAAGTTGTTTGGTTGGGTGTTTGGGTTTTATGGCATATCAACCATTGTTGGTTATTTAATGCCAAATCCATTTTATACGAATAATCAATTCTATTTCACACAATTCAGTTTAGCATGAGTTCACAGTTTAATTGTCAAAAACATTTCTATTTCAAGCTATTCAGTTTAGTCACACAGTTCTAATTCAAACAACTCAGTTTAGTGTAAGTACAGTTTCAATATCAAAAACAGTTCTCGTAAGCACAGTTTCAATGTCAAAAACAGTTATATATCAAACAATTCAGTTTAGCATAAGTACGCTGTTTAAATATCAAAATAGTTCTATTTCAAGTAATTTAGTTTAGCATAAGTATGCTGATTAGTTCTATTTAACCAATAGATAGGGCTCTATCTGGTACTATCATTGCTGGCTAGAGTGGATCTGTGAATGATGGCAATGAAGAGGTGTTCCCTATTCCCCAAAGCCCCATCATCACTGGAACCTCACCATCGGATTGTTTAGTGTCATATCCAGGACACTCGGTAGGGGGGTATTACCACTTTGCAGAGGTGCAGTCGGTGTATTCTACTGGCCCAGCCGACTGGGCAATTAACATAAAAAGAGGGGTGCCATCAATACTGTGTGATGACTGAGCAGTTTAAATATTTTCACCCAAAATGCTTTTTTTTAACTGAACGCTCAGTGTCTTTGGTGATAAGATTTTCTTTTAAATTGGTATGATTAATCTTATTTAACTCAAACAAGTATTTTATCATCACCAATTTTATTTTGAACTGTTGAGCGAAGAATTTTTAAAAGATATCCCACTGAACAAAAAACAGTATTGGTATTTGACTATTTGACACAGGAAGCCATACAGATAATGGATTTTTAGGACACATTTTTCCATGAAATTCTATGATATCAAATTTTAAGGCCAATTTAATTGACGAAATACTGTATTATCTGAAACATTAACATTGGCATTTGGAACTGATTTTTTCTATCGTTCTCTCTCGTTTTCTCTTGGAGAACGATGAACTGATATTTTCATCTCACACAGAGTTTTGTCGTGTTGGCTTCTCTAATTTGTGTGCAAGAATAGTCACATCACCTCCGAGGCATTGCTGATAACTAAGTAATATCTGAAATGATAGATTAAGCTTCTTAAGCATAATTATTTCTTTTACTGTTTCAATTCACGGTAACCTTTCAAGTCAAATTAATTATACTCTTAATCCCAACTTTAAATCCCCCCCTATACCAGTGTGTCAAAAATAGACATTTTCATGGGCAGCAGTTAATTTGAGAATGAACTTTTTAAATAGATTTGTTATTGTATATTGGATTTAATGAATATTGCTGACAAAAGTTTGCAAAATATTACGTAATCTTTTTATTAACTATTGAGTTAATTATCTAAATTTCAGATACTTTTAAAGCTAAGAGCAACAATTATCTGGTTCTCTCCCAAAATGCTGTTTCTCTAGGCAAAACGATCACCTCAATTTAAGAAGGGATTGAGTGTTTCGTCTGTTGTCTGAGGTGCCCCGCGAGGAAAATCCCAGGGAGAGAGGGATTTGGCTACGTTTGAGACAATGTCTCTTAGTGGGGCAATCCACCGTAATGTATTTTGATATCGGGCTTCAGTGTCAAAAATGACTTTCGAACTCAACTTAAGTAAATATATTAATAAATACTTTTGAAGAGCCTCGAAAAAATGACAAAGTAGCATTTTGTTCAAATTAAATATATTAAATTCTATCATATGACATTAAATTTAGTAAAAATCTCTTGAATGGATGTCATAAATTTTGTAATAAGAATACGACAGTTGGTTATGATTTGCTATTATTTTACGTTCAATTGTAGATTTAAACTAACCTAATATAATTTAACGCTCAAAAGAAAAACACACATTACTCATCAAAAAAAAAAAATTATTAATAAATAGTTGTTATGAACCAAAGAAAAAATATCAAAATTACTTTGTGACCATTGATTAATAATAATAAATTGTCCCATGGATAAATTCTGCAGAAAAAAAAACAGAAACGTGTAAAGAATATCTTAGATAAATCTAAACCTGCTGCAAAAAGCGGATCTCAATTGCTTTATTGCTTTTTTGTTTGTGATTTTAGAGAAAAAAATTAATAAACTTTAAATTTCAAATCTTTAGCAAACTTAAAGGGAAGAATATTTAATAAAGTTCAATTAAAAGAGAAATTAAGAAAGTAAAACTTCAAAGTGAAAAAAGAAGTCCAAGAATTCTGCATATCATTTTTGCTATGTTTTATATTTACAATTTGCTTAAAAATAATATAACTCCGCAAAATAAAATAATTAAATCATATACTTAATTACAAACTTATTTAATTAATTACATTCATTAAATAAGGTAAATGCCACTCTAAATGTAAGGAACAATTTTGTTTAATTTCTGAATCAAATAATCGAAGACTAGCTTGCTCAAACGCACATTGAAACTAGATTGCTACGCAACGGAAATCGGTCTCTAGTTCTGTCCGTTCTTTTCATTATCACTTGACTTTTAATATAGAACGGTATGGATATTACTCAACATTCACAACAGGATGTAGTTTACCGTTAATTGAAAAGGGGTTTTACTCCTCTGTAAAAGGAGATAGTTGACGTATTCTCAGGCCCGCCGACAGGACGATGATTACCAATGCAAATGCTAGGCATAAATATTTCTGGGGCTGATCAAAATGTATCAAATATTTTCGTAAGTTTCGTAAGTTGGATTAACAGCCATCATACCTAAAGTTCACTTTCTGTAAATTACCTCATCCTTCATTTCTCACCTCGGCTTACGATCATTTTTCATTGGAATTGAAATCACGCTTAAAAAACGAGTTTTTTTTTTCAGATCGTGAACAAGATTAATTACAACGAAATGTGACCCCTATTGGTTTTTGCCTATTGATAGAATCGCCGGGAGATTGAAAAAGTGGAAGGAAATATGTGGTAAATATGTCAAAAGGAGAACGTTTAAAAAGACTAAGACGCTGGCATGATTTTTTTTTGTAGGGCTACTTTTTCATAAATACCAAAAGGGGCGATCACACACACACACACACACACACACACACACACACACACACACATATATATATATATATATATATATATATATATATATTGGTCGAGTCATACCCAAGACTCAAAAAATGGTACTTGAAGCCGCCTTCCTTAGCCCCCATCCTTATAAGGTCCGGATCAAAGGTCAAGTGAAGAAATCCAGGGAATTGAGTAGCACTCTCCCCTACACCTTGGTTTAGTAGCTATTGAAAAGGGAGCCTTCGGGTTACCCTCGACTAAGGTCACTAACTTTATATATATATATATATATATATATATATATATATATATATATATATAGTTTTGTTGATGAATACATTTACCTTATTTTGGGATTAAATTCTTTATCTGAGAATTAATTTTTTATTAATTGCGGACGTTATGTCCTCATCTTGGTAGGTTTTTTTTTTGTGTTGTTTCTTCTTTCACTACGTTTCGGCCAAATTTCACCTCTGGCCTTCTTCCACAACTATGGAAGGCAGTAATTACTGGGGATACGGTTACAAGACACAGCATTCCTATCCGAGGTCGCGATAAATCACCTGAAGAAGGCCAGAGGTGAAATTTGGCCGAAACGTAGTGAAAGAAGAAACAACACACACACACAAAAACAACCCCTACCAAGATGAGGACAAAAAGTCTGCAATAAATAAAAAATTAATTCTCAGATTAAGAGGCCTCATCTCAAAATGATTCCAATTAAAGACAATTTAAATTCTTTCTTTAATAGGAATCAACATTCATGGATTATTTAATTGAAAATCTATCCATTCAGGACAGTAATTGCGCTTAATTTAGAGCTGTTGCTATAATGGACTTTATATCTTTCCTTATGTTAATAGTCTGAAACTGAACGTTATAACACGACTGGAGTTCGAATTCGGTAACTAGAATCTTACTGTCCAGCATGTTAATTTTTTGTTTTACTTATTTTTGTAATGTATCATGTATATAAGAATTTTTTACCGAGATCTTCTTTTGTAGATAATTATAAGTATCTTATTTTTGTAAAAAAAAATGTTAACCTTTTTACGATTTATTGCACTGAGGTTTATTATATCGAGTGATTTATTGCACTGAGGTTTATTATATCGAGTCAAGCAAATATCAAAATCAAATGCTACATCAACAGGAAATTTACAAAGCTAACGATAAAATAATCACCGTTTTTAAAGTTTTCAAACGAATAGTGAAATATATTTATTTTACTCTTATTTCTTCTAATTAATTTTTTGTTTTTTTTTTTCATTTGGATATGTTATATAAAATATTAAAAAATTTCCTCAACACATGCATAAATGTAGCTGGCTATACAGAAACTTGTTTGAGATCGGTTTAACGACTTAATTCTATGGTGATAACAAATGCAAGTACATACACATACATTCATGGAGACACACACACACTCACACACGGACACACGCGCGCAAACCCACACACACAAACACACACGCTCGCGCCTACATATATTTGTATGTATTATCTTTTATCAGCAAGAGTTTTCGGACTATTGTCTTCGTCTTTATTGTTTTTTGTTTTTTTTCACAATGTTTCGGCCACTGTATCCTCTTGCCTTCGTCGCGTGTCCCCTGTTTATCTGGACGTAGAAATGATTTCCCAGGTTGAATCATTTCGATGCCAAGATCAACAGGGGACTCCTGAGGAAGGCCGGAGTATACAACAGCCGAAACGTTGTGAAAAAAAAAAACAACCATAAAACGAAGACAATAGTCCGAAAACTCTTACTGATAAAAAATAATCAAGCTTCGTCTCAGAAATTTAGACAACTAGTACGTATTAATGTTGTGATAAACAATATATGCGAAAAACTAATATACCTTCCACCACACTTTAGAGGGACGTTAGTAAAGTAAGTAAAGTTGTCTCCCTTTAGTCGAGGGTGACCAGATGGCTCCCTTTTCAATAGCTACTACACCGAGGAGTTGAGGAGGACGCTACTTCTTTCCCTGAATTCTCCACTTATATGGATCTTTACTTGCGAAATTAATTGGAATTTATAAAAAAAAATTAATATTAAACTATTCTTATTTAAAAATCGAATACTTCTTCATAGTTCTGTGAAGTTAAAAAAAATAGCCAGGGACTGGTATCCCATCATCATCATCATCATCATCATCCTCAAGGCTTGGATACTATACAGATTCTTTTGACTCTCTCTGGGAGAATCCTTGTGGTTTAATGACTAAAATGCTAAACTGCAGTCTCGAAGTTAGCGAGTCATACTCCAATCATGCTATTGTATTCACTTCCGGACTAATATCCTGAGGATATTAAATAACCCACGTAGTTTGACATGTCATTCAACAACGAAACTAAACCATTTAAATATGACTCACTCGCCACCTCTCTGTCGGCCAATAATACTTGGTAGGTCCTCTTCAAGGAATCAGGTTTTCACAGCGTATTGATGAAAGTAAAATTTTTGCCGAAGAGCCATCACTTGTACGTCCACGTATAACACACACACACACACACACGCACACACACACACACACACACACACATATATATATATATATATATATATATATATATATATATATATATATAGATATTACCAATAGATTATTCATCGGATCGGGCCTCTCCGACTACCGGTTTATCCAAAATAAGGAACAAATAGGCGTATCACAGGTTACATGGACACTTGTCAGCCGGGTAACGGGGTGCTCAGCCGTGAGGGCTAATTCTTTAGCAATACAGGTCATCACTCACTGATAACAGAAGGCTACATTAGGGGATGTTCCCTCTTTACAGAAGGCTAGTCTTCGTATTATACAACCCCAGGTAATGATATTTACCAACCCCTCCGCTCGAGAAGGATATGTCACAAAGTCATTTTTAAGCGGGGTTTAACAGGTTTGAATTCAGAGTTTTCCCTCTCCTAGACCAGCTGCCTCATCAAGACTGAAGAACCTCGTCTGGAGGAGAATAATTGGATTCATACCTTTCCCAAGGGTATTAGTGCTATGTGAAATGCAATCAGCCTCGCCCAGGATTTGAACTCGTGTCACCGTGTCTATTTTCTATGACGATAACCATTACTCCACGGGTACCTCCAAGAGTATATATACATATATATATATTTGTGTGTGTGTGCGTGTGGGATTGCGTTTGCGTACGTGGGCGCATGTGACTATATATATGTAAGTGAATATATATATATATATATATATATATATATATTTGTGTATATGTGTGTGTGTGTGTGTGTGTGTGTGTTGTGAGTATATTTGGTTAAATGTTACAGACATCTTTGTGTACATATTTTTTGTATTGATCCATTCAATCGCCGTATACTTGTTTTTATATCTGACTGGAATTGACTAATAAATTTTTCGTATTTAACTGGTCCCAAGAACTTTTGTGTCCCTCTCGGGCTATTATCAGGACAGAGTATTTATCAAGAAGTCCAACACGGCCTTTTAATTGTACGGGCGTATTTTTTAATTTTATATATGGAAACAGTAGCAAAATACATTTAAATAAATTACCTCTGGTTGCAAAATTAATTTTGTTGTGGTTGGGGAATGTATTTCTAATGGGAAGGGCTCCGAGAATTTGTAATCTTTATTTGTTATTTTGTTGTTCTAATATTGTTGTATTTTAGGTATGTTTTTTCGAAATTCATATTAGGGCAAATTTTGTTTTCAGATCTTGTACAATTGAACTAGTGTAGGAAAGATGCGTGGTAAGCTGTTTATTCGGCGAGATAAAAGAAAAATATTTAGACAAAGGATATCTATAATATTTAATGAAATATGCCTCAACGAGGAAATGCTGCCTAAATTCACATATATATGAAAATTTGGTGACTATAGTCGAGGGCGACCCGAAGGCTCACTTTTCAATAGCTACTACACCAAGGTGTTGGAGTGAGCGGTACTCCTTCCTCTGGATTGCTCCACATTACCCTTGATCCTTACCTTTTAATGCTGAGTGCTAAGCAAGGCAGCATCGAGCATCAAGTACTGTTTTTTGAGTCTTTGGTATGATCCCACCAATATATATATATATATATATATGGCTTTTTTTTGCCCACAAGACATTCAAGTTATGTTCAATTTCAAGTTCTAGTTTCGTGTTTTTTTACGTTTTACTATAAAGTATGATGAATGTTGCTTTAAATATCGTTTTCTTTTACACACTTTTTTAAAAATGTATAATACAAATACGTCTAGAATACAGATAAATAAAACCATATGAAACACTTTTTGAAATGAAAAATCTCTCGATGTGTTGACTGTCTTTGTGATTTCTATCTTTTCTTTTCAGTAAATAATTTTTTGCCTCGTTCATCATCCAAATCGATTGCCTAATTTTCTTAACCTCCTCAAAGCATTTGCCTCTTCTCTTTCACTTCACATATTTGAACAATAGGTTAGAAACAATGTAAATGGTTATTTCATGTGGCTTTTTCTTTTATATTTCTTTTGAATATATATATATATATATATATATATATATATATATATATATATATATATATATATGTATGTATGTATGTATGTATGTATGTACATATATATGCCTGTATGTCTGTGTGTGCGCGTGTGTGTGTTTGATTCTCTCATTGATCTGTTTATGTCTTCATATGAGACGTATGCATTCTCAACGGAATGGATTTATGAAAGCATAGAATCTCTCTCACGTACTCCAATTGGAAGCCAACTTCAGGGTATAAAATAATGAAGCGACAAACGCAATATACTTGGAAAAAAATACGACGCATTCTTAACTTCATTCCCTCCAGAAATCAAATTATTTATACGAAAATTTTAACGGATCAAAGATAAAATACCCAGACACAAAGTCTCTGTCCTATTTAACCGAAGACGTTTAAAATGAATAATACTCTTAATATACGCAGTGCCTTCAATAAGTTAACAGACTTTTTTGTACAGGCATTTAAAATTGTCATAGACTTTTGAAAATTCAGTATGTTATTGCTATACATCTTATGAGAAGACTAACCAATTTTTATGATTTCAGGTCAAAATGAACAGCTACAGCAGGGATTAGAATACACCCTACTAAAGCCTGATTGTCACAGCTGGTGAATTTCAAAAATGCAATCTGGACGTGAGTGTTGTATAGTATATGTATAACCGCACGTATACATATATAGATATACGCGGGAACATAATCAACTGAAAATGACGACTTCAATTACGAACGAATACACTTCTTTCTAAAAATATAAATCTCTGACACTTTATTTTCGGAAAGGTCATGTTTGTTGTGTGTGAGAAATGAGTGAAGACAAAGACGGGCTGCTATATTGATCCAAGTTCTTCCTCGCCCATAGCAGCACTTCTTTCGCATCTTGGCTTGGGTTGCTCAACCGGGGGTCACTAGGTGCCTAAATCCCTCTGTCTGTAGCTTGCTCTCACTCTGGCATCCTGTCTCCAACTGACTCAAACCATCGAGGCACCTGGTTATATTATTTCTAACGTCCGCCTGCTTCCGCTTTTCTTCCGCTTATTGACACAGGTGCATCTCTTGACTGACGGCTCGGCCGAGGGTGAATATATAACAGTGAGGACACTTTAGAAGAACGATATGCAATAAAATTATGTTTTAAACTTGAAAAAAATGCCAGAGAAACGTATAGGATGCTTCAGTCTGCTTTTTGACCATCTTGCATGAATCGAGCATCAGTTTTTGAGTGGCATAAGAGATTCAAGGAAGGCAGGCAGTCTGTGAGGGATGATGAAAGGTTGAGAGGAGTAAGGAAGTCAATACACCAGAGTTGATTGACCAAAGGGTTAGGGTTAGTGTTAAGGTTACTATGTTGAGGTTTTAAGGGAGTTCAGGTAGAGA
This sequence comes from Sepioteuthis lessoniana, assembly GCA_963585895.1. NCBI lineage: Eukaryota > Metazoa > Mollusca > Cephalopoda > Myopsida > Loliginidae > Sepioteuthis > Sepioteuthis lessoniana. The sequence continues at coordinate 70,547,744 of OY757926.1, forward strand.
TTCCTTTGGAATAGGCCAGTACTCTTCAAATCAGGTCTGTGGCATTTCCACCAGGACAATGTACCTGTCTACAACTCCATCCTTGTCACAGAATATTTTACCAAGATGGGCATCCAGACCCCCCCCTATTGTCCAGACCTTGCTCCCTGTGATTTTTGGTTATTCTCTAAGCTCAGAGGCAGTCGTTATGAGACAGTTGAGTAGATGAAAGAAGCTGTGATGAAGGTCACTGGCATGCTCAGACAGGAGGACTTCCATGGGGACTTCCATAGGTTTTTGGAACTGTACAACAAGTGCATTGCAGCCGGAGGAGATTACTTCGAAGGGGAGTTGAGTTTCATGAGTGTACTATCAATAAAAGTGCCAATACGGAAAAATCTGGAAACTTATTTAATGATCCTCGTACATATATATATATATATATATATATATGTGTGTGTGTGTGTGTGTGTGTGTGTACTGTTGTTTTAAAAACAAATCGTCAGTTTTAATCTAAAAACAGCTCTACCAACAGAAGCATCGAAATAAATAATGCTCACTGTAAAAATATTTTTTAATATTAATGTTAGAAAAAACGTAAAACTATTATTTTGAGTTTTACAATTGATCAAGAAATTGAAAAACCTAAATTTCTTTCAATTATCATTTAGGTAAGTTTCTTCATAATTGTCTGATTAATATATTTCAGCGGCACGTCAATCTGTAGAGAGTTTATGTATGACTAGAGCATAGAAAATTGAGTTAACTCTAACTTCAATGGTGTTTTTGGTTTACTTGGTAATATTTATTACGAATAATTTTTAACACGTCTATTGTACCCACCCCACAGATGGAATCCTAACAGATATTTCCACTCTGGGTCAGAGTGAATTACGGACAAATGACACTAAATGAGTAAACTTGAGCATCCGGATCAGATGTAGTTTAGTGTCATATCCAGAGGTCCCCGCGGACTTTCTGGAAACCTATGTATGGCACTAGACCTTGCTGTCTAGTTCAAGCCATAACCCGGCATACGTGCCCGGGCCCGTATTTGGGTTCGTGAAACTGCTTGCCTCATCAGGCTCACATTGCACCAAGTGAGCCGATGAGCAGCGTAGACCAGCAGGGTTCGAGTCTCGGCTCGTTCCCGACCTTCCCCTTCCCTTTATCCCCACTTTAATCGGCCTTCGGGCTTTTGATATTGTGTCAAGTCGTGTCTGGTGGGAAGCAGCGACAAATAAACAGAGGTGCCCGTGCTGTAAAGTTATCGTCGTAGGAAATGGACACGACGACACGAGTTCAAATCCTGGACCAGGCTAATTGCATTTCACATAGCACTAATATACTTGGGAAAGGTATGAATCCAATTATTCTCCCTCCAGCAATGGGTAAATAGAAGGGCAGACTAGGTTCTACAGCCTTGGTGAGGCAACTAGGCTAGGAGAAGGAAAACTCTGAATTCAAACCAGTTAAACTCCACTTAAATTTGACCTTGTTTCATATCCTGTCCGAGCGGAGGGTTTGGTAAATATGCATATATAGGCGTGGTACCCTTATGCAGAGGATTCTACGCCAGGATGACAAGGCATATCTAATGAATGATTGCTGCAGCGGTCGTGTCGATAATGCTTTATGGCTGCACTACATGGACGCTAACTAAACGTATGGAGAAAAAAACTTGACGGCAAATACATAAGAATGCTGCGAGCAATATTCAACTAGTCATAGTGGTAGAACCCTACAGAGTTGCAGCTATACGGTCAACTACCTCCCATCACGAAAACTATCAAAGTTAGACGAACCAGACATGCGGTACACTGCAGGAGAAGTACGGACGAACTCATAAGTGATGCACTGTGGACCCCTTTACATGGGTGAGCAAAGGCAGGACGACCAGCTGGAACCTAAATACAGCAGCTCTGTGCCGATACGGGATGTATTCCAGAAGACCTGCCGGAAGCAATGGACGATAGAGAAGGGTGGCGGGAAAGGATCAAGGATATCCGTGCTGATTGCACGACATGATGATGAAGATTATTAACCCAAATGTCTGGGAAGATGCCGTTTTATTAAATTGACTTCCATCAGTACAGCAAGAAATGTAAGCGCAAAGCGAAACATAATTCCGCGGGGAAATTAAAGCTTCAACAGACGTGTAGTCATAAGGTAGAAACTCCTCCGAACACCAGAACGGCAATCTCACAATCATCTACGGTTTACTGCCATACTATATTATTTCGAGATTCTCATGTTTTAACTCACAGACACAGACACAGACATATATATATATATATATATATATATATATATTTACAAACCACTCCCCTCAGGCATGATATAACACAAGGTACATTTTTAAGCGTAGTTTAACAGGCTTTCCTATTTACCCATTGCTGGATGAAGATAATTGGATTCATACCTTTCCCAAGGGTATTAGTGCTATGCGAAATGCTATCAGTCTCGTCCACGATTATACCTCGTGTTGCCGTGTCCATTTCCTACGACGATAAACGATTAAACCAGGGGCACCTCCATCATATATATATATATATATATATATATATATATATATATATATATATATATTTACAAATCTAATATCTACCAGCATTCACGGTACCAGAAAAAAAACCCAAAAAAAAACCCCGCCAGAGACAAGAGATAAAGTATCTTGAATTACTGCCCGGGGGAAAAAGAAAAAAATTATAGGCCAAAAAGAAAGAAAAGGCCAACCTCATCCGACCCCTTGAAAAAAATCACGAGATACGGAGTCAGTTGGTCAAAAGAAAACTAAAAACCTTCCCCGAATCCTGCAATGCTACAATTACAAAAGTGGAGCCAATTAGAAAATTAACTTAAATCGCGAGTTTGAAATCTTCTACTTAAGTTTCACCTTATCGGATCATCAGGAAGCCTAAGTCCAACTTGCGATTTAAGTTAATTTTATATATATATATATATATATATATATATATATATATATATATATATATAAAATGTTTGCATACATGCATACATTGCAAGAATTTTCTGGCGTTTTACAGTCTTGATTTTAAATATATACTAGACAACTAGTGTATTGTTTGATTACCATTTTAATATAGGTCTTTAATGTTACTGTTACTTCTTTTTAGAATTAAGTTAGTGATTCATATTAGCATTTCGTATATAACCTCAAACTCGGGCTATATAAAAAGAGACGTTTAACGCGATGACAGTCTCAGAAAATAATAATAAGACATTTTCCATTCCAATCCATTCTCTTATCATAATTTGCTTGCAATTTTTTGATAAACACTTTTCTATCATATGCTCTTTTGAAAATCTATGGAAGTATTGTGAGTATTCTAGTTGAATCTTTTTCATCTCTGGGGAAAAGGCTAAGCAAATTAGGTGACTATTGGGAATATAGCATTTTCTAGCTGAAAAGTTTCTCTGTCCAAATGTGGTATTTTGATCCTTGTATCTGTTGTAGTCTACTGAAAAATCTGTAGGTGGCTTTACTTTTCGAACATTCTTCATAGTACCTAAAACAATTACGAAAGAAGTATTGATCTTATGTTATTCAAACTAGTTGTTAAGCTTACGTACTGACATATTCGTTTATCCTTGAAAAATCTCCGATAGTCTGTATGTATTTTAAGGGATCTTAATGGAAAACGCTGATGAATATGATTTTCTAACCAATTTATAATTGTCGGACATTGAACAATAATTTGGAAATGTGCCTACAAACAAATCCCGGGCTGCTTTAAATTAATGGTTTTTGTTTAAAATGTACGGTATGAATAATTATTTCAACATAATAGCAACCAAACCACGATGTGTGTATGTGCGTGTGTGTGTGTGTGTGTGTTAAAACAATGATCATAAAAGACCCAACATAAACTAAACTAGTGTTGTATACATTATAAAAAGGGCAATACAAAAAATGTATCATGAAAACGAAAACAAACTTTTCTAAGTACTTTTCTAGTTTCAATTATCCATAGAATTAAATTAGAAAGAAAAAATGTTTGTGTTTTTTGCTTCCATTCTACACCATTCTCTCTATCTCCCCCCTCTCTCTATCTCTCTCTCTCCTTATCTCAGATATACAGACAGATCGATTGATAGATTCAGAATTAATATAACAATTTTCCGGCCACCACAGAATATTATGACAACGTATATATATATATATATATATATATATATATATATATATATATATATGTGTGTGTGTGTGTGTAAGGGGTGTACATAGAGCTTTGCAACAGATTTTTATTTTGAATAATTTACGCTGTATATATGATTGAAACATTTAGTAAAAGCAATTTGAAATTTCCACTACGGAATAAATATTTAAACACATGCAGAATTTAATAATGATCTTATTTATTGGTGGCACTCATTGGCCTAGTGGGTAGAGTATTCGCCAATGGTACGGGAGACCGGGGTTCAATCCCAGGTTGAGCCATACCAAAGACTTTAAAAATGGTACTTGATACCTCCTTACTTAATACTCAGCAAAATAAGGTACGTATAAAGGGTAAAATTGGAGCAATCCAGGGAAAGGAGTAGCGGCCTCCCCTACACTTCGGTGTCGTAGCTATTGAAAAGGGAGCCTTCTGGTCGTCCTCGACTACGGTCGCCAACTTCACTTCTTCACTTCATATATATATATATATATATAGAGAGAGAGAGAGAGAGAGAATCCTATTAAAATGATGGGGTTATTATTATTTGCTTAAAATTATTTTTACATGATATCAGTATAGTAAATCAGCAATTTGGATCAACAAAATAATCAATGTAGCCTCTATACCTATGGATAGTTCGGTATAAGCAAAATTATAAACATATTCATAATTACATTTTGAAGAGAATAAAATACAATTTTCACAAAATTATATTTAAAATAAGAAAAATAAATCAGGCATTATATTTCTTAAAAAATTCTAAATTATTGTACATAGCAATTCAACACTTATATATTTAATCTATTGCTCTACGTTGTCTGTCATAGAATCTATGCATGGAATCGGCTCCCGTCTTCTCGGCTAACATTAGTTCGTTCTTCACTTCGTCTCTGGTAAGTCGAACTGTTGCTTTGGCTTAATTGTTCTCGTTGAACTGATCTTTTTAGTTGTTTTTGAATGACAAAGTGACTACATTTTCATGTGCACATCTATTGATTGGCAACTTTTAATCATCATCTGCTTGGCGTAAAAGAGAAATAAATGAGGTCAAGATAAGGCGTTCCAGTCCTCGCGTTGAAATTTTCTCGGTAACTGATGTACATACATCTAGCCATTGAACCGTTAAGTCACCTGCCGGAAACAATCCAATCAGAGCGGCGTTTTCACATTGACCCAGAGTTCAACAGTTGTCCATCATATTGGTTGACATTTGTATTTTAGAACAAGTTTAACGGCTCAGGACTTAATTTGAATGGTGTATTACATGTCAAAAGCGGCGTCCACCGATTTATGTAAGATATTTAATTTTTACATTAATTTACCGATATGTACCACGTGAGAAAATTTATACTATTCTTGCTTTTTTGCATTATTCTCCATCTCTTGCTCTCTCTCTCTCTCTCTCTCTCTCTCTCTCTCTCTCTCTCTCTCTCTCTCTCTTTATATATATATATATATATATATATATATTATTTTCTCTCTTTATCATTACATTTTCATAATCAATATTTTTGTACACAGTATATATATATATATATATATATATATATATATATATATATACTAAAATGTCTAAAGAATAAATCCGATGGTTATTTTTTTACATTTTTGAAAAAGAAAGTAATGCAAGTTAAGAGCAAAAATGAAATGTGATAATGGAGAAGACTATAGACACATCTTTTTTTTTCACTATCTATAAAAGAATATTTTAGGATGGATTAATAATCAATAATATAGTATTTTGATGATGGTTTGTAGACCGAAACTGTTGTATATAACGGAAGCGAAAAACACAATATATATATATATATATATATATATATATATATATATATATATATATATATATATATGTGTGTGTGTGTGTGTGTGTGTGTGTGTGTGTGTGAATATTTTGTTTACATTTTTACACACACACACACACACACACACATATATATATATATATATATATATATATATATATATATATATATATGTGAATATTTTGTTTACACTTTTTTACACACACACACACACATATATATATATATATATATATATATATAACAAGAACCTTTAAAAAAATTAAGCTAATGTTGTCATGATTATACAAACATCCTTACATAATGCTATTTTCGGCTCCTGCAAAAAAAGAAAAGGGAAAAGAGAGCTTCATACAGTAATATAGTAAAACATCATATTTTTCCTAGCACAGGAAAAAGTAAAAACCGGTTGATTATTATAATTATAAATATTAATATTGTTGTTGTTTGTGTTGATAATGCTGTTGCTCTTGCTGTTATTTTTCATCGTTGCCCTTGGTTTTCTTTTTTATTCTAATTAGTGTAATTCTAATTAAAAATTATTTATAATTAATGAATGTCAGTAATTATTATAGTAATTATTTTCATGATTCTAATTCGTATAATTATAATTTATTTTCTTTAGTCGTTTTATTTTCCCTTTTTCCTCGAAGATTACAAAACTAATTTTGCAATCCCCCTGTCAGAGGGTCCTTAAATTCACCTAATGCATAGGGGTAAGGCCGATGAAAAATGGATATCATGCGTTTGGCACTAACCTGTATTTCATTGGAAGGCATCAGTTTTAAAGTTCTCTTGGTATGGCGTATCCTCCCATCGCAGTTACTCCCGGGTACAATCTGAACCGGGTTGCTAGTCCTATTAGTGTCCCATCTATGGGGTTAATTTGCATTTATTGAAATATTTTTTTGTATTTGATTGGAAAACTTTGAATTATATATTTGTGTATAATTGAATGCATATAACAGCTTGAAGTCGTAGGGTTTTATGTGAATTATGAGTATTACATAGGAATACTTGATACTATATAACTGTACAAATTCTTACTGCTGGTATTAAATCGAAAGAGCTTCGTAAAGATGTATGTATGTGGAGGTGCCCGTGGTGTAATGGTTATCGTCGTAGGAAATGAACACGGCGACACGAGTTCAAATCCTGGACGAGACTGATTGCATTTCACCTAGCACTAATACCCTTGGGAAAGGTATGAATCCAATTATTCTCCCTCCAGCTATGGGTAAATAGTAGGACAGACTAGGTTCTTAAGCTTTGGTTAGGCAACTAGTCTAGCAGAAGGAAAACTCTGAATTCAAACCTGTTAAAGTCCGCTTAAAAATTGACCTTGTGTCATATCCTGCCCGAGCGGAGGGGTTGGTAAATAGGGTAAAGATGTATGTCTGGGAATAGTTTTTTAGTATTCTATCATATTTATCAACCCCTCCGCTCGGGCAGGATATGATACAAAGCCAGTTTAACAAGTTTGAATTCAGAGTTTTCCCTCTCCTTGACTCGTTGCCTCACCAAGGCTAAAGAACCCAGTCTGCCCTGCTATTTACCCATAGCTGGAGGGAGAATAATTGGATTCATACCTTCCCCAAGGGTATTAGTGCTATGGGAAATGCAATCAGTCTCGTCCAGGATTTGAACTCGGGTTTTTTTAGTAGTTTATAGAAATACATGACTCCATATAACTGTGTGAAAATAAATGATTGATGTTTATAAATACGAATAGCGGCTTGAATCCTCAAGACTGCTTTTAAATTAGTAATAATGTTGCATTGGAATACAATTTAGAGCGGTATTAATCCATTTCTTATTTATGAGTATAACTTTATTTGTGTAGCTGGGGGTGAATAATTTCCCTCCCATTTTGAATTTAATATAAAGGCTTGTTAGTCTGTTTTCGGACGAGAATTGCCTAAATACTATATCCTAGAAAAGAGAGAAAAAAAATTATGGACTTACACTTATCCAAATAATTTTAAAACACAGATTACATACTCATAAAGAAATGGATTAAAAGAGCTCTTAACTGTGAGGCATTTTCCTTTTTTTTATGAGTATCTCCCAATCACAGAATCATTACAGCAAAGATTCGCTATAGCCTATGCTCGAATACGATAAAAACAGCCAAAACCACACACTATGACTGCTTATCACTTAAAGATAGAGATATTAGCAATAAATATATGATACCTGTAAGTAATAATTTGATAATCTTCAAGAAACATCTGAAACATTTACTCCGAATGATGAATACGAAATTTTCTTCGACGCCCACATGAAAAATACATAGCAACCCCACCAAAAGACAAATATATAGTTCTACGTGAGATACTAGTGGTTAGGAAAAACGAGATCACGTGAATACAACATCCTTATGTAATAAAAGAAACCCAAAAGAAAACCACTAAAAGAACTTACCAACAACTGTTCTGTACAGACACAGAATGTTGTCTGTAGGACCTGAGGGGAGCGATGGATGATAGGGACGAGTGGTGAGAGAGAGTCCGGGAAATCCATGCCTGCAGTGTGACGTGATGTTGATGATGATGATAAAATTGTGCAAATTATAATTTTGATCACTAAATAGGAATAGCTCCTTCAGGCTGTCTGTTTATAGATTTTTGGTATCTTATAGGAATACTTGACACCATACAACTGTGTACCAAAAATGATTGCAATTGATGAATTCTTATAGCTGCCAGAAGTTTCATGGCTGTGTGTAAATTAGTATTAATTTATTATAGAAATACTTGATACTATATATGTCTGTGAATAAATTGCTGTTATCAAAAAAATAATATGCGATTGACTGAGATTCCTATATAACTTTATAATATTATCAGTTATTCCATTAATTTTTTTAACAAATAAATAAAAATTTAGCATGGAATGAATGTAAAAACTTAACTGAACCCAACCGAATTAAACCAACTTTTAAAAAGTAGAAAGTAGTATGTTTTTGTAGATTTATATATTCGCCCCCTTCTGGAGAAATGTAATTTGAATATCTATTTGACTTGTACCTTTCATCTTCTTGTCACATTGCTGATTCAAGGTGCTTGTGCCTTTCATCTCGTTGTCACATTACTGGCTCTAGGTAATTGTTGCCGGAAACAAAAACAAGACAAAGCGATGGCAACAATTTTCAGAAATGGTGAAAAATGTCAAACATGTTCCAAGAAAAACTATGCCACTCACTTTATAATGTGTTTTGGTTTTCCTTGGGACTGGCTTTAAAAAAACCTGACAAATGTGAAATACAATTTTTCGAGTCGATGAAGTAAAAGCCCAGCCATAAAAGGGATGGTGGGCAGTTTCGTTAAGTAAAAAAGTTAAGTCGACTCTTTTTCTAAATGCCCAAATCTCGTGTTAGTTTCTCGCACTTACCCCGAGAATACTCGTAATCGACCTTTTGTTGTTGGTCAAATAAATGGTTCATTGTGGGTTGGGAAGCAATCACAAAATTTACTGCTACTGAAAAGCTTGCTACGAAATTACACCATCCTTACACAAAGAATCGAATAATTTTATCCATTTTCTCTCAGACTGTATTGATGCTCTAAGATTTACGAATATGTTTCTGTAACATTAAATATCACCTTTTTTAATTTTTATTCTTTTACCCTTTTCTATATCTGTAACAGTTTCACGGAGAGCGGCGTCTTCTTCGTATGTACATCAACAGATTTTGCCATAGAACCAATTTTGTACTCGCTAAACATATACATTTCACAGCATTGTCTAAACATGCCGGTGACATTAAAAACAAATATAGCGTAGGCACTGTATTAAATTGGGAATATTGTAGAGAAAACTCGTAACTACGAGGCGATTGATATGGTCTTTTTTGTATGGAGGAAAAGCCAGCTATCGACACTTCCCATCCAATTCTGGCAGCTTAAACGCTAACTGTCTATTCATTCGTTTGTCTACCACCCACTATGATAAATCTGCTTTGTTCCTATACGTACTTATTTGTTTGTCCAAATAGTTTTCTGGCAGTGTTTTTCTGACGATACTTTCGGTAAAAGTCAGGTTGTAAATTGTTAGTTTTTATTCGATTTTCTAATCGTCTCTACGTGTGAAATGAGCAATTTTCCAATATTTATGGAACTGAGTTGTTGTTGTTTTTTTCTGGCGAATATTTTTCGTGTTGCAATTCATTCGGTATTTTTTATTGTTTTAATTTCTTTTTTGCGAGGAATCATTGGAATTACTTAGATGAATGTTGTTGCTTGAAATTCGTGAAATACCTGCCTGGAGGAACAAGGATTATCATAAAAATTCGAAAATAAGCAACTTACATTATTTCAATTTGTATATATGATTTCAATAACCTTTACTAAATGATGCGATATTCCATTATATTTTCCAATGTATATTCGGGGAAAATTACTATTAATGTAAATAACTTTATATAGTAGATTAAGGAAATTTTAAGACACCGGAATGATCTTGTATTAAAATATTAAGCAATCTATCTCCTATTACTTTTTTTTATTGCTAAATTTGAAAAAAAAAAGAGAACATTTTCTTAATTTACCCTTTAACCCATCGGACTTTAGCGAAAACTAAAAAAGTCAGATTCTACTTTTTTGGGGGGCGAATACATGTAAGCAGCCTGAAAAAAATATCCGCAAAGAAGAAATTTTGAAGAAAACCCCAATATTTTAGAGTTTGTGGGGTCACTTTGTTATAAAGATTTAACGTAAAATGATCATCCACCTCCGGACCAGCAAGCATTACTGACAACCACAGATAGCAGCAAAGGGACGTGTAACCAGTTTTTTTTTTTTTCGTAATGAAATCAGAGGGAGAGGGGAGAGGTGATAACTAAACTTATTTGGGGTGGAGATATTTTTCGCTGAGTAAAAAAGTGGGTATGGAAACAATATTTGTTTATTTCTTTTACAATAAAATTAAAGATAGTGAGGTAATGTTTTAAAAAATTGGAGTTTTTTTTTTCTTTTTTCATAATTGATGAAAAGACTTAGAATAAAAAAAAAACGCCTATGTTTCAGCAGAAAAAGAAAAGAAAATAAGAAAAACTGTGTGGTTGTGGGGGCACTAACTTTGTCCATTTTTTCTACTTGTAACTTACTTTTCTTACGGGCTTCACATGATTTTTTTTAATGAAATAAGCCTTTCCATCTAATTATTTCTTTTTCTTTTTCTTGGGTTCTTCTTCGTCGGAAGAGGAAGAAGACGAAGAATCCGAAACTAAAGAAACAAACAAATATCTTACAAGGTACTGGTGCATATATTTGGACTTCATACCTGGTCTCTTAATCTATTCTTTGAGATCGCGCCAAAATCTCACTATTGTCTGTGAGTGGATTTCTTCAGAAGTCACAAAATTTTCTAAGTGGTTGATGACAAAATGTTTGGAGCGTAAACCTAACGAACTGATGCTTTTGTACGCCGGCCAAACATCACTGTATATTATTAAACTCATACTTTTCTCTTAAAGAAAGAAGTGTCGAACTGTTTCTTTTATCACTGTACCATAGGACTAACGTTTTGTGATGTAAAGAAAGAAGTCCGCAGAGAAAGAAATACTCAGACTCTAAGGTAAGGGGAAAAAATAATATAGCTGTCGTTTTTATTCAGCTATGATCACTGCAACTCGAAAAGTTCGTTTTTGTTGCGTTCTTCTCCTCCCTTTCTCTCAGTGGTGACGTGGTGTGGGTGAGAGCTGGCTGTTTGACACACGCCTGTCACAGCAGATCGGTCGTTGCAGACTGGGGTATGATGGGTTGGGGCCTCCGGAACCTTTAACGCACCCGTTTTGACAACTGCCTTTAACTCTGCCAAAATCTCATTACTTGTTTTCTTATATAGAGATTTTGGACAACAAATTAAAGATTCGCGAATGTTCGATGTCACTAGTGAAACACGTGATATTACATCTGTGATTATTTTAAAATCACATCTAACTTTGCCGGTCATTCTGCACACACGCGCTAGTCTCGTGACACCTTCACTGATTGAGGACAGCGCCCGTCCGTAATATTACATCACCAGTGGGACCGTTTTAGGTGACAACAAACCTTCGTTTGTTTAAACTCTTAATTCCACCAAATAACCACAATGGTTTTAGTACACAACCCCTGGGGAACTTACGATGTACAATTACTGTTTCGTCGGTTTTCTCTTCAACTCCTTCGCCACCAATAGAGTTCTGGTTATTAAACCATGTATCCGTCACTTCCCATCAAAATGACCGCCAGTCTACCGATGTTCTTGAAGAAATGTTTAAGAATTCCAAAAAAACCTTGTGGTCCCAGATATGGCTGTGGTAGTGGTTAACAAATAACACAGTTTTCCAAGGTGGAATGTTGGTATTTTGCAATAGATTGGGTTACATGTCCCTTTGCCACTACCTGTGGTCGTCAGTAATGCTTGCTAGTTTTGAAATAGGTGAACATTTTACGTTAAATTTATATAACAAAGTGCCCCCACCAAATTCTAAAATTCATTTTTTTCGATTTTTTTTTTCAAAGTTTCTTCTTTGCGGTTATTTTTTCTGGCTTTTTACCTGCATTCCCCCAAAAACATAGAATCTGATTTTATCTCGCCCCCATTACGGTAAAAAAATAGACAGTGATTGATTTTGCTTCCAGAACTTAGTGTATAGGTCCCACCCACAATAAAAGGTGTATGCATAGGTGTCAAAGGTTCCTATTTTCATTATTTTCATCACAAAACACGTTGTTGTTTACTTTTTATTTCCAGACTGCTTTTTTCTCGCGAGCATCCGTGGAGGCTGCGTATTTTTCAAAGGGAAATGAAAAAGCATAGGTTACATGGTTTTAACTTCTTCGGAAAAGCACTCGACGATCCAAGTTCAAATCCTGGAGAAGGAGGCCCTTTGCATTTTACATTCCTACAAATGTCTTTTGAAAGGCAATAATTCCTTTGTTATCACCTCAGCTACAAGTAACTAGTTGGATAGGATAGGCTCTTTAATCAAGAAAGAATAACCTAAATTTCAGAATAAAGAGGAGTTGGGCAAGCGACATATACCAATAAGCACCTATATGCAAAGAAACCATAGACGGGATGATGCAGTAGCCCCTGACTGGTGAAATGCTTGGACGTTTAAATATATGAATTGGTATTTGTCAAAATAGAAGTACACTTCTTATATATATGAGAAGCATTATTTTCGATACAAATAGGTCTCAATTATTATTTTCGATACAAATAGGTCTCAATTTTTTTTCAGTAATTGAAAACTTTTGAGTTTGGTAAAAATACTACCTAATAATATCAGTTGTTATCATATAATGTTTGAAGACTATTTTGAGATTCATTTGGAGTAAGGTAGAACAATAAGGCATTTAGATTTTTTTTAAATAATTGCCTGCTAGGAATAGGATGGGAATTTTTATCCGGAATTATCATTGTAATCCGTATATGTTTTTTATATCACAGATGTAAATGGCTGTTTTTTTTTTATTGAAGTCTTAATGAGAACAAGTATTTTCAGGTCTTCAGGACTCTTATCGGTAATCCCTTTGCATTGGCATAATGGTTAGAGTGATCCCAGATCGAGTCATACCAAAGTCTCAAAAAATTGGTACTTGATATCTCCTTGCTTAACACCCAGCATTATAAGTTACGGATTAAGGGTAAAGTGGAGCCATCCAGGGAAAGGAGTAGCGCCCTCCTCTACACGTAGGTATAGTAGCTATCGAAAGGGGAGACTTAGGGGTCACCCTCCACTACAGTCACCAGCTTTACTTATAAGAATGGTCTTGATTCTTCCTTGGATATCCAGTTCCTCCTGTCACTTTTCCAGGATTGTTCCAAGGATACAAACTACAATTGTTTACTCTATCATCTTACAATTTTACAATTTTTTCAACTCTCTGAGAAGATCCACGTATTTTTCTTTCATTTCTCTTTTTTCATTTTAATCCATGATTTTCTTGAACATCAAAACAGTTATTTCTTTCTTGTTAATGAACATTTGGTCGAATCTTCAGACCTTAATTGGCTGATATGTTTTACAAAATCCCAGAGAATTTTATGGATCACATTTTTCAGGGAAGATTCTGGTTTGAGTGTGTACTCTTTATCGACATAGCCAAATTTAAGCCACTAGCATAATGTCCAATGTATCATCCTTCACACTCAGTCATTATTATGTGACTAACTATTTCAGCTCTCTCAACAATTCTAGAAAACATACTTTTAGATTGTGTTTGCTTCTGTTGATTCACTAAGAAGTAATTTCCTTTAAAAATCCGTTTTTATGCTTACTATGATTAGACACATATCGTATTGTGTATTTTATTAATATAACTCCCGAATTTATGAAAATAATGTAATAAGAACACACAGTAGATAAAATGTCTGGTCAATGAGCATTATCAATGAAGTTATTACAACTGATGTTTATTTTTCTATAGAAAATATAATAATAGCTTTAAATATACTTCATTTGTTTGAATGTCAAAGTTTCTGTGGTAAAAACAAAATTAACATTGATTGAGAAATATATCGTAAATTGTTTTATGTCGAATACTTTGATGGCGCTTGTAAAGACTAAGTCACAATGACATTTCCTGCCCTACTGACATGAACTGTGTCTCTCTGCCAGTAAGTCTGTATGTCACTCCTCCAGAAGCACATTTTCCAAAGAGTAAAACACGCATTTTCTTGTTAAGTCATAATTTTTTTATTGCATTATATGGCTTCATATGTATGAAAACTCACTCTTCATATTTGAATCTGTTGAAGACAAGGTTTGTTATACAATATAATAATTCGTTTCAAAATGTTGTTTAATCTAAGTATTTTGTTCTTCTTTAGTTGTCTCTTTCTTCAATTTCTCATCTTTCGTTTTTGACCTTTTTCTTTTAAATTGTGGTTCAGTCTTCTATAATCTTTTATTTCGGTTTTTCTCCTTTTTTGGTTTTTCTCTTTTTCTTTATTTTCTTTTTCGTTGGTTTTTTTTTTTATCAATTCTCCTTTTTTTGGTATTACTTTTATCTTTATCTATTACTTTTGCTTTCTTATTATTTCTTCAGTTTTTAACCCCACTTTGTATTCTCAACTTTTATTTGTTCTACTTCTTCTTTCCTTTTTTCTTATTTGTGTTACTTATCTCTTTATTTTCACTTTTTGTTTATTTCTCTTTTTTCGTTTAGTCATTTAGTTTTCACTTTCATCCATTTTTCATTTTTTTTTTTTGATGGTCAGTTTTTTTGGGAAACTAAAAGTGCAGCACCTTCTTTACTGACCCCACCTAAACTCTGGAGACGTTTTCTTGTTTTGCAAAATAAAATAAAAAATCTTCTCGCTGGTTTGTTTTTAGAAAGTAGATAACATTTAAAAAAGTATGACGCTCAAGCATCACACAATATTTGAAGATGACTTTCAGATTTGAGAATTAGTTTTTATTTATTGCGGGCTTTTTATCCTCATCAAAAAAAAAAAAAAAAAAAGAATGAAAAAACGATGAAAGTGAAAACTGTTTTGCTTTTTGAAAGTAGATAACATTTTAAAAAGTACGACACTCAAGCTTCACACAATATTTGAAGATGAGTTTCAGATTTGAGAATTGGTTTTTATTTTTTGCGGGCTTTTTGTCCTCATCTTGGCAGTTTTTTTGTTGTTTCTTCTTACTACGTTTACAAGACTCAGCATTCCTATCCGAGGTTGAGGTTAATCACCTGAAGAAGGCCAGAGGTGAAATTTGGCCGAAACGTAGTGAGAAAAAACAACAAAAAAACTAACAAGATGAGGACCAAAATTCCGCAATAAAAAAAAATTAATTTTGGAGGTGCCCGTGGTGTAATTGTTATCGTCGTAGGAAATGAACACGGCGACACGAGTTCAAATCCTGGACGAGACTGATTGCATTTCACATAGCACTAATACCCTTGGGAAAGGTATGAATCCAATTATTCTCCCTCCAGCTATGGGTAAATAGTAGGACAGACTAGCTTCTTCAGCCTTGGTTAGGCAACTAGTCTAGGAGAAGGAAAACTCTGAATTCAAACCTGTTAAACTCCGCTTAAAAATTGACCTTGTGTCATATCCTGGCCGAGCGGAGGGGTTGGTAAATAGGATAAATAAAAATTAATTCTCACATTAAGAAACCTCATCTCAAAAAGGATTCCCAAAAAAGAGTTTCAGATTTTTCTCGACTTATGAAAAATCCACGGAATAAATACTAAGGATAATCTGTTAGAGAACTTGGGGTTTATCTATTTTTTGTTTGTCATACAAGTCCAATAGTCACTTTTCTTCCTCACCCATTTATTAATTTACCTTTAATAGGTAAATTAGTTTCTTATTTTATCCATATTATACAATTTCCGAAAGCAACCAACTGGATCTCTCCAGACAGATATTTACATTTGTTTACAAATGACTTATAAAATCAGTCGTATAGAGGTAGCTGTTACTAAATAATTCGGAGCCACATACTAGTTTCCGAGTAGTCTCGGCTGGCTTCTAAATCAACGATTAATTCTATAATAAAAATATATAGATAATTACACTATGAGGAAAGGAGATTTTGTTCGGATATTATTTGGTTCTTGGTTTATGTAGATTGTGGGTATTTGGGTTTAGATATTTGACTCCATTGTTTTCTTCTCAACCCCATTAAATTTGTTGGCGTCTTCTTTGTCTATAAAGGCTCCAAAAGAATTATTGAATGAAGGAAGAAAGAGACAAAGATACCTTTTAAATTTCAATCTTACTTTTTGGTTCATACGGCTACTCTGTAGCGTGGAAAGGTCATCCTGGAATATTAGAGAACAGTCGCATCCCCAATGAAGGGTGTAAACGTACTAGTCGTTTTCGGTGGTTGATGTCCAAAGTTGGGTGGTTCAGTTAAGTGATGTTTTCATTATGTCAGATAGCTTGCAGCAAGAATAGCGAGGTATCATACTACAAAACCTAATCAGTACATGTATTCGCTACAAGCGGCCGCGTGAAAGAATGTTTGTTCGCTGCTACGGCGGAGGCTAAAGTCAGCAGGACTTTTTTTTATTTTGCGCATGCGCTGCTTACACTTCTTGTCCGGGGATTCTGGGAATTTCAACACATTTTGAATCTATTTCATTGTAATTATATTTTTCTTCTTTCTAACCCCTACACACGTCCCTACCCTGAAAGCCAGCTATTTACAGGTCGCTCTTTTAGACAATCTATGAAGCGGAGTCGATAAATGGATGATGGCTTGGACTTCGAGTGTACATGCATTAAGCCAAATACTTTTTATAGCAATGCATACTATAGGGGAAATTGAAAATCAGGATTTCTTTATAATGACCAAATGTAGATTTTCACTTAAAAAATGACTATTTTAGAATAATCGAATGAATATCTAGATGTCTTTATAATTTAGATGTATCACGAAATGGTTTTATTTTTGTGATATAGCTAATGACGGATTGACAAGCAACTGCGTGGAGCCTAAAATTTGCAGAGGCCTCAACGACATTGTATGCTTGTTTTTGTAGAATGTTTTGGGGATGAGCTATGCTCAGCTCTTTTGTGAGAAATAAATAAATAAATATCAGCGTTGCTTTGTGGCAAAAATGAATCTTATAATTTCAAAAATAGACTCATGTAAGTCAAAATCTAAAGCAAGAAAAAAAAAGCAGTTGAGAATGATGGATTTACAGTTTGGTTTTATTTCTTTGTTACGTTACATTTTCTCGTTTTAATACAAAACAAAGTTATATAATATTTGTTGACTGAGGACTTGTTACCAATTTAGTGTGTTCGCCAATAGCCTAGGATACCGGGGATCAATACCAGGTCGAGTCATACCAAAGACTCAAAAAATGGTACTGGATGCCTCCTTGCTTAACACTCAGCATTATAAGGTACAGATCAAGGGTAAAGTGGAGCAATCCAAGGAAAGGAGTAGCGCCCTCCCATACACCTTGGTGTAGTAGCTATCGAAAAAGGAAGCCTTCGGATCACCCTCGACTATGGTCGACAATTATATGTGAGCACACTGGAACTAAACCTTTTTACAGATTTATTATCTGAAGTTTTTAATTATTGTTAGATATGTCACATCTTTCAACAAGTTGATTAATAAACAAAATAATCTTTTAGAAAAATTACCTTTCAAGGTATAACTTGAAGATCATGACTTGAAGCTTATAAAAGGTTTTAAGTAACTGCGACCCATATTTCAATTTAACAGAATTATCAATGAATAAACCCAGAATAAAATATATTATAATTATTTCAAATATACTGTAAGAATTTATCTCGCCGAGAAAAGTTCTTCATTAAAGTTTTAGCCAATTTATTAAATCGTTTAAGTGAGGGTGTCTTCATTTTTGGCTGAAGCAGAAAATTGTACATCTTAACTTAGCTTATAAACTAAATTGAAAAAAATAATATCGTTCCAATTGTTAATCACACTAAATGCAGCAAGAGAAATGAACAATCCAGCTTTTCGGCATAAACTAAACAAGCTCGGCAAAAATATGCTGTGAATCAAAAAAGACTTTCAGAAAGGGTTCAGGTTCAGATGCTGGCATATTTTTCGTAATTGTGCCTCGCATTCTTACAAAACAAGGGATCTCCCCAAAAGTAAATCCAGTACTGATCATGGGAAAACTGGTTACATTTTGAAATAATTAAAAAAAAAAAAATTATTGGCGATTTATAATTTATACCCTTTACTCCAAATTTATCCTCATTCTGTTGTATCGTCGAAGTGAAAGATACAAAGAAAAGATGAGTGCTTAATATATTTATTCAGCACCAGTATCTGGTGCTAACCGATACATTAAAAAAAAAAACAGTACAATAAGTTATAAACAATTAACAAGGGATCGTGCAAGGAATCGAGGAGGGTCAAAATGCTATATAGCCAAACGAAGTAAGGTCAGTCCCAATATATCAGCTGATTAATCAAGTTATTTGTCGAACTCCCCACCAAACGGGCAAGTACGATACAAGGCCTTTTAAAGGAATGTCCAAGTGCAGGACCTTAGTCAGATACGCCAAGCATTCTCAAAAATGCATCGGGAGTAAAAGGTGCCAGGCAATAAACGTAGTCACTCCTAGGTGGATTAGTGCCTGTGGGACGGTCTCCTGTGGCTCCAAGTGTAAGTCAGTCGAGGAGTTACTCAGTTTCAGATGCGAATGCTAGGACTCCCTGGCATCCGCGCCAGGCAGCCTCAGCAAGCTTATTAATTAACCATCAAAGTCTTTAATCGTAGGCTATTTAGGGCTATGAGCCAGTACATCTGGTCGAGTTCTGAAGGGGGTGTTACCCACTTTACAACACATTTACATTATAACTCATGATGTAAACCTTTTTTTTTTAATAAAATGTAAATTTTATCCTATACAAAATATACCTGGATTTCAGTAATTCTAGTCACGTATGAGAACATATACCATTATGCATTATTTAAAACATGCATATTTGCAGTTTTAATTTGATTAGGTCAACCTTTCATGTAATTGTCAAACTGTTATTTCATCAAGTTGGTTGGTTAGTTGGGTTTTATGGCCTGTCAACCACTGCAGGTTGTTTAAACCCAAATTCTGTTTTTACATATTAACATAAATACAAAGTTTAAAATGTCAAAAGCACTTCTATTTCAAAGTGTTCAGTTTAGCATAAGTAAACTATTTAGTTTTATTTAACCCATTGATAGGAACCTATCAGTTGCTACCACCTCGGGCCAGAGTGGATCTGAGAGTGATAGCAATAACCATGTACTTCACATTCCCCAAAACTCCATACTGGAGCCTCACCATCATGTTACTTAGTGTCATAACAGAACATTCGTTAGGGGTGTCTTACCCTTCTGCAAAGGTGTATTCTGCTGCCCCAGCTGACTAGGCCATATTTCATCAAGAGCCATAATTTTTTAATATATATCTTCTTTATTTCAATTGGAAGTTCTTAAAAGTGGGACTTCTAACAGTTAGGTCTATTGGAACACGTCCGTCTCAATGTTGCACCACTTTAACTGTTGAAAAGAAATAACGTCAAAAAGAGACGACTGCATTTTTCAACAGCTGATCACTCATTATCCGAGCAGGTTTTACCCCAAATCTTCTTTCATCCAGTCCACAAGCAAGCTGGTCATTTTTGCATTTCTCTGCCTGATGGTTGCTTGGTTGGGTTTATGGCAAATCAACCCAAATCCTTTTTCATATAAATGATAAATTCTATTTCAAACAATTCAGTTTAGCATGAATACACAGTTTAATTGTCAAAAATATTTCGATTTCAAACTATTCAGTTTATTCAAACAGTTCTAATTCAGCTAAATCATTTTAGTATAACTACAGATTTTGTTTACACGCAGTTAAATGTCAAAACAGTTTTATGTTAAACAATTCAATTTAGAGTAAATACAGTTTCAATGTCAAAAAACAGTTCTATTTCAACTAATTCAGTTTAGCATAAGCACGCTTTTTAAATGTAAATAGGGTTTAATTGTCAAAAACACTTCTGTTTCAAGCTATTCAGTTTACTCAAACAGTTCAGTTTTGCATAATTGCAGTTAGTTCTATTAAAGCCATAAATAGGACCCTATCAGGTGCTACCACGCTGGGCCAGTGTGGACCTGGGAGCAATGGCAATGAAGGGGTGCTTCATATTTCCAAAAGCACCAGCATTACTGGAATCTCACTATCAGATTGCTTAGTGTCATATCCAGGACACTTATTGGGTGGGTGGGGGAGTCTTACGACCTGTGTATTCTACAGCCTGAATCACCACCGCCAGTGGTGTTTGCTTACGGTGTTAAACCCCAGGTACGTTTCTCGACGATCATAAACCTACAAATAAATTCTCCTCAAATATAAATGCATAAATATCTCTTTACTTTCGCCTTTTCATGGTCATTAGTCAAGGAGAAGAAAAACTGAATTTAATTTAACTTTATCCAACTTAAAAATTGATATTTTGACTTACTCTACTCGTCGTGATAGGGTTGGGTGAATACATAGATGTTCTTTCTGACACTTTGATTTATATATTCAATTATTTCGATATCTTCTTTTTTTAATCTTATTGTAAAAATGAAAAAAGTACTGTAGACATTCTTTTAGTTACTGGTAGATCATATGTTTATTCATGTTTTATAGTGTATTCTAATATAATTTTTTTTTAATTCAGAGTTTATAAGTTTAGGCAAATATATATGATTTACAATTAATTAACTTTGGTTTTCTTTATTTATCTTTGCAAAATTTATTCTTGGATATATTTTAAATCTATGATCTTTTTTTTTCTAATTCCATTTTCCTAATCTTCAGTCTTTTTAAATATCAAATTCTAATTAAATGAGTTGTATAATATAATGGCCGAGGGATTTCGTTTTATGCCTTTGGGTTTAGTTAGGCTGAGAACCTTTCGGTTAGTTAGATGCAAACTTGAGTGCAGGTGTTAACGCGTGCGCGGGGAGGAAGTGTCGTTCACAGATGTCAAAATAAAAATCACAGAAAAAGGTTGACCAGTGGATGTGAATGACGTCATGCACCGGAAGCGCGCGGAGGATTTTGGGAGATTTAAAAAAGTCAGATAGTTGAGTTGAGTCCCGCCTTGGGAGAAGACAGTTAACTTTCGCTTTCTCGTGGAGTCCTTGGGCAGGTGTCGCACGAGATGGGGGTGCTGATGAAAAAGCCAGAATAGAAAGAATGTGTATCTCTCTCCTTATGTCGAAGAACCTTTAAACTCAAAGGTAATAAAAAGTTTCGTACCTGAACTAAGAAGTCGTAAGTGTTTTTCGTGTTTCGAGATTCCTATGTTCTATGTATATATATATATATGAACATTCTATGCTCATTTCGCATATCCGTATCTGGCTATGGTACAGCTGTATTTCCATTTAATTATTCTCTTCCCAGTGTTTTCCGTTCTCATATATCTGGTACGTTTTTGCATTTTCCCGATTGCCTATTTTTTCCTTTGAATTTCATTAAATAAACAGTTCCCTTACTTTTTTAACAAGATTTTTTTCCTTTTGTGATAGGAGTAATAATAGGTATAGGGGTACTTGTAGCGTGTATGTGTGTATGTATGTATGTAACCGATCCCTGCACCTCTAATCATGCAATTAGGATTTCTTTTGGACTAGGAGAAGGTATGAAATCTCTTATCCTCCAGCTATGAGTTAAAAAGTATCAATACTATACTTTTTTAAAGGTTGCATTGCTATTAAATAATTAATGATGGTTGGTTTGCCATTAAAGAAAGAAGCCAAATCAAGACAATCTGTCATAATTACGATAAGACACAAACATAAATTTAACGCTGATTACAGCTGGTTTGAATTCCGTGTTTTCTTTCTTCTACACTGATTGCTTCAACAAGGCTAAAGAACTCAGTCTGTCCGATTATCTACCATTAGCTGAAAGTGATAAAAGGATTCAGGCCTTTCAAAAGTGATTTATCTCAAACAATCCTGTCCAGGAATTCAGATCGGGTGGCTGTTTCCATATCTTTCAACAATATATCTCAGAAGTAGCGCACATTATGTATGTATGTATGTATGTACGCAAGCGATACTCTGGATACTGAATTTTTATCGTGGTTGAATCCGTAAACTTAGAGTCTCTGATCATAGCAAAGTAAATGTGCTGGTTAGCACACTGGTTAGCACACTTTGTTCATACGTATGTCATAACAATGTTTCTCTAATGTATGTTTAACGGTGAAGAGTTACAAAGCAAGCTCCTCAAAACAAGCCCAGCCCAGTCGGCTGGAATTACAGAATACATCGACTGCAGAGGAGTTAAACTCCACCAACGAGTGTCAAGGATATAACACTTAACCATCTGTGGGTGAGGCTTCAGTTCTGGAGCATTTGGAAAATTTTGTGCTATTACTCCCAGGTCCAAACTGAACTGGAGTGATAGTAACTGTTTAAGCCCCATTTATAAATCAAATATAACTGTTCAGTCATTTACTATACTTGAAACCATTTAACAGTGTCTAAATAAATGATTAATATCAAACTGAACTATTAGGATTCTATTGTAAGGCTTGAAACCACCTACTTGTGTGCAAATTGAACTATTAATTTTAGATAACAATGCGTGAAAACATTTGTGTCCAATCAAATGAGCTCTGGTTTATTTAAGAAAATGTCTCCAACAAACTCTTCACTTAAAAGTCATGTATAAACAGCATTTGGTATTAAATAGCTACAAAGGGTTGATATGCCATTTATTCAAATAGCAAACCAAAATCAAAACAAGCAAAGGAAATGCTACAAGAGCTTCATCAAGAATAGTTTCAATTCTTATAATTCAAATAAAAATAAAGTTGCCGACAGAACAAAATATAAAAGGAAAATATTTGTTTGCTGACTTGCTTGATTGATT
The DNA here is from genome assembly GCA_963585895.1 of Sepioteuthis lessoniana. Lineage (NCBI taxonomy): Eukaryota > Metazoa > Mollusca > Cephalopoda > Myopsida > Loliginidae > Sepioteuthis > Sepioteuthis lessoniana. The sequence continues at coordinate 70,571,061 of OY757926.1, forward strand.
AGGTTGTTACGGTATAATCGCTCTTCTCGTGTTGTTTTATGTCAAGAATTTAGCGAAACATGTTCATTGTAATTTTGAGTTAACATTTTGATGCAGCGTTTTGATGCAGCGTTAGAGATTTGTTGCCACACTAACCTAATGAATACAAAAAAAAAATAAACGGATCTATTTGAGCCATTGACGGGACCTTAAGAAGCATCACAACACTTAGTCAGAATGGAACTGGGAATAACTACAATGAAGGGATACACCACCCCCTTAAAAAACAAACAAAACAAACTCCAGACCAAGCGGCTTATGACCATGTGGAGTTTTGGGGACTTACTCCTTTGCAGGGTATTTTGAGTCTTGCTAACAGGGATAGAAAAAAGAAAATGAAAAACATTTGGAGAAATTAGATTTTATACTTTATTTACCCTTTTTTATCATTTATAGCAAGCAAAAATATTGACCTAAAAGCAATGGAAAACAGCGTTAATAACGAAGCAATAAGATAGGTTGAAGTTGTACTTCTTAATAATTGCAAGATTTGCATCCTGTTTCTTCTTTGGGTTGCATGAAAATGGTTCTCGTCCGCAAATTCCTAGTAGTTAAATTCCGTTGTAGATAATGATTCCTTCGAAAAGTTGAATCAAGATATTTGAATATCTGCTTGCCAAAATTATTTGTATGGTGGAAGCGATGTGGTTGATTTATAGTTGTAGTAAATACGCGGTCTCTCTGATTTAATATGACCAAAATGTTCTTTTAGTCTCCAACAACATGCCTGCATATTTCTGAAATCTTTATGTCTCAAAGGACTCATTGGCGTAGATGTTGCATAGTACCAATCAGAGTAAGGCCTGTGAGAAAGAAAAGAAAAAATAATAGGAAATAGTAAACAAAATAAAAGGATTAACTCTATAAACAAAACCATGTTTATGTCGCCCACGCTGGTGTACATTTTTACAAATACGACATGCAAGTTCATCTTGGGGTCAAAGTTTTTGTAGCAAAAGAAGTGCTCCATCTAAGGGTAGCATTTGATTCCCTATATCTGTTTTAGTTTCCACGGAAACAAATTAGAGGCATTAGTTTCTGAACATTCTTCGTATGAAAGAGAAAATAATGAAGAAAAGGAGAAACCTGACTAAATCATTGGCGTGAAGCATTATAGGTGTTGGATCTGATTGCGCCAATTCTTTAAAGTCGTAATCACTAATAAATGTAGAGACACCTCCCAAAATCCACCCCACAAAAAATTGGTCTTCCTTTGAAGTCAATTTATAGTTTTTAACTAATGAAAATGACATTCATCAGTTCGTTCATGTGAATCCATGTTCGTCGATGCTTGTAGAACGTTTGCAAAGATCAAACAGTAGATATGGATTCTTTTTTGCGGTGTGTAATGCGCTTCAGTAGTGATGACAACAATGTGAATGGTAAGTAATGTTCCGGGTATTCTTCAATAGCTGCCATCGTGCAGAGTGAAGCGTGCATCAGTCAACGTAAACATTTCAATTCACGTAAACTGGAACTGTGTACAGTGTTGCATGTCTGCTAAAATGCATTGGAAACAATGTAAGCAATGGAGGATTATGACAATGGTTATGTAAGAAGTTTTCTTCAGATAACCACATACGAACTGAAAGACCATCGAATTCTAATCTAAATTACTACGGGTCAGGATGTGATGGTTTCCTGGACGACATCATCAATTGTGCTGAGTATCACTAAAATGAGACGGAATGAAAATGTCAGTCGCTTCCACTGGTGAAAATATTCATTAGAATGGCAAGTTGGCTCCTGTTTATCGCTGGTGGAAATCCGTTTACTATGGTGAAAATAGCAAACCTGTTTGGAAAATGATTATTTTTTTTAAATTGGCTTTATCTAACTGGTCAGTTATTATGCCTGTATCTGTTGTATTTCCCATGAAAATAGATCAGAGTATTAGTTTCGGAGGTTATAATGGAGGTTCCCGTGGTGTAATGGTTATCGTCGTAGGAAATGGACACGACGACACGAGTTCAAATCCTGGACGAGACTGATAGCATTTCACATAGCACTAATACCCTTAAAAGGTATGAATCCAATTATTCTCCCACCAGCTATGCGTAAATAGTAGGACAGACTGATTCTTTAGCCTTGGTTAGGCAACTAGTCTAGGAGAAGGAAAACTCTGAATTCAAACCTGTTAAACTCCGCTTAAAAAATTGACCTTGTGTCATATCCTAGCCGAGCGGTGGGTTGGTAAATAGGATTAGTTTTGGAGGTTATATCATTATAATAAGGAGACTGAGATATAAGTGCCCTAACAAAAGAAAAATGACAGAGAAAATGACAATAAAATATCAACTGAATATTCTGATGAAGGATTCTCAACACTAATATCTTCAAATTATTATTTAATTTTAGACAAAATATACCATTATATTTTACTGTATAATGATATCATTTAGATCCCAGCACAAAATGTATTTTCCTGTAAAAAGTATGAGGCATTACTTTTGAAGCAGTTTTCATCATAAAGAAGAAATATGATTAATCTAATTTTTCTTGAATATAGACAATAAGTGAAGAAAATAAAAAATAATGAAGAACTTTTTTATCATGAAAAAAAAAAAGAAAATATGAAAAAAAAAAAGATATAATAAAACAAAAACAAAAAGATAAAGAAAAATAATAAAGGAAAGAAAAAGATGAAGAAAAATAAAAAGGAAAAATGAAGAAAAAATTTAGAAAAGTTTTTACATAAAGAAAAAATAATGATAAAAAAAGAAAACATTCAAAAATTATCACGAAGAAATTCTAACTTTAAGAAAAACATGAAGAAACATTAAAAAAAAAAAGAAAAGAAAATATAACGGAGAAAAATTAATATTCTTTTTATATATAGAAAAAATTAGAACAATTAATTATAGCTGAAAAAAATATCGATCCAGATATGCAGTGTGGCAGTGTGTGACATCGGTCACATTAGCGCTGTTACTTGAAATATTGTGTAGTCAGAGATAAATACAGGAAACAGACTGTTTTTCAAGTAAATTCTATTTTCATGTTACCTTAAGTCGCTATGCTATACCTTTTTATTGCTCTAAATTAGATAATAATCAGAGTCAAATGCTAATGCTTTTCAATCCCCAAAAGGAAAATGACTGCCAGTTGGAACTTTTCTCACGCATACACATAGGTGTCCTCGTGCAAAAGGAGACTTTATATTGAATCCTATGTTGAGGAAACATATAAATTCAATCTCATTACTTTTTGCCAGCAGTTAAGAACCATGCTAACTGCAATAGTAAAGGGGAGTGACAGTACAAGAAAATGCTCCTGAAACGCAAAATATATCCCGAATATTTTCATAACTCATGCATTTATTCTAAATAAAAAATACTCACAATATAAAAAAAAGATCGATTTACCCTCTGAACTTAGTTGTCCGATATTCTTTTACAGTCTATTGTAAGCAATTAATTTTGGGATCAGAAATTTCACGTAAGATGATAACTTGATTAGTATAGCAGGTACTCAAAGCATTTTAAAAAAAATGAAACAATGAAATAAAAATAAAGAAAGATGTGGATTTGGAGTGAAGTTTCTAATTGTTTTGCACTTGATTTTTGAGAAATTTAATGTGGATCTAAGGACCAAGTATGAAAGACAATAGTACTAATCTGTACTAAGGATAATATAATAGAACATGTATCTCAGGGTCTCAAAGTATTTTACGGTGGGGATTATCAGTTTTATATTCGAGTAATAGTTACGTATTTCCGTCCTATTAATTTGAGTAAAACAAGGCAAGCTTGAATTGAAATGGTACGAAACTGTGCCTAGAATTAATGTTAACACCTTCCCTATAAATAATTCTGTTGTGTATCGGGAATTTCTATATATAACATTATGGGGGATATTACATATAAAATGCAATAGAATCGCTTTTATTTAATGTATTGATTCCGGAATGGTTGTACTTCTACAAACGAAAGCCCTATCAGTGGGACTTCGAAAATGCTGTGACCTCTGTTGAGGGGTAAGACTCTTCCCAAAAGGTTTTCCTGGGTATTTGTATTAGATGGGACCGTATCTAAAAAATTCTCTGACAAAACAATGACACAAAAAATTAGACAATCGTGTACACTGAAAAGGATTTATTTACCTCTATGTTTGATATAACCTAAATCGTGTTGACGTTAAAAAGTCTGTATTTGATAGAAAAAATGGACACCACAAAATTGTATAATGATATAAATAAATAAATAAATAGATATTCAAATAAATAATGACTTTAAAATGGAACATTCTAGAATTTCACGTGGCCTCTATTTCAACGAATATATATATTAAAAAAACGCCCCAATATGTAGATGACAGGAATCGAACTATTAGGACAGATGAAGGAATCTTTGCCGTGTGGTGTTCCTTGAAAATCCGGTCAGTAGAATTCGTCTTGAATTTAAAAAACATTAATTTTTCCGTTACTCGTAAAATCTTTTGGTATACTTTTATATTTCAAATGAAGAATTTTTAATTCCCAAAATTATGATCTGTTAAACTATTTAAAAATCACAAAATGGATTTGTTTAAATTTACCGCTCTAAACCCCTCAATGGCTTCTCTCAATCGATGAAAAAATACGTACCTGATATAACCTGAAAGCGTTAAGTAACAACAGTTACTGTCCACAATACAACCTGAAAGACATCAGGAGCCTAATTGTCTTTCAAATATGACAAGCCTTAACGGAAATAAAGTAAAAAAAATAGGGCAGTAAATATAGACTATAAAGGTGATACAGGAAAACCTGAAGCTAGTTCTGGTGCCTAGTTCAAGAAATAAGAAAATTGCAGGATAACGGACTTTATCTGTTAAAACTTAGGGTGATTTTTTTTGTTGAAAGTGCTGTTCATGAACAGTTACTATGACTATTCACGGTCACATCGGTATCAAGCACACCGATAATGAACAACCCCTCGGTATGATATAGCCACATTATAACACCCATGATAAAAATGTTTAATCAAAATATGATTATGTGGGACCCAGGCAACAGGCTTGGGTGCCATGATCGGCAGGGGCTCTAATGAGAGCAAACATGGGAGAAACGATCGTCATCCTGCGAATGCTGAGGATTTAAGGAACCACACCAACCAGAGACGTAAACACAAGCTAAGGGCTAGAGAAGACAACCAACTTGTACTACACTGCTATTTTAGGAGCAACCCAACACAAAGAGGCAATAGATAACGAATGATAGAAATCTGGATAGAATGTGCTACTTGTCAGAAGAATAATAAAAACGGTTGGTTTTCTGACTTTGAAATACTAGAAATACACCAGAAAATAAATAATAAATAAGATAGTAATACTGTACCAGGCTCATCAGGAATTACCAAACAAAAACAGGGTAACCAAAATTAACCGCCAACTTTGGAAAATGGAAATGCCACACGACCAAACAACGCTTAACAAAACAACGCAGAGCAAACACTAACACAAAACCCAAAGGTAAATCTAGAAAGTTTAAAGGGAATTATAAACAGGGAAAATAGTACCTTATCATCATTAGGAAACATAGAATGGAGAACAGTAAAGACGGAAACAAATAAACTAAATCAAGTACTACCATATATATCAACGAATAAAATAACCGGATTAAATGAACTAATACATGTCAGGGCCAAGTTAGTTTGTGAGAAAATTGGAGTTCCCTCAAAAAGCACGAAGAAAAATCAAAATCTACATAGGGAAATCGACTTGAAAGCGCTGATAAAACGTCTACGAAAAAAGGCCAAAATAATAAAACAAAGGAGAGACGCTGGAACAAGTAGAAACAAAAATGAAAAGCAAACACAAGAAAAATAACAATATAACTTGAAGAAATAAACCAGAAAGTCCTAGCAAAAGAAGGAAGATTAAAGATATATAGATGAAGGTTAAAACAATACAGACAAAACAACACATTCTAAAACAACGAATGAAAAATCGACCAACAACTGGGAGGAGACGACAGGAAAACATACCAACAACCGGATGCAAGGGAAACCAAACGATTTTGGACTAAAATATGGTAAGCAAAAAAACATAACGAATAGGCTGAATGGATAAACAATGTAACAACAGAAATAGAAGGGCTCCAAAAAGGCCCGAAAGTGAAAACACGTCGATTTACTCAAAAAGACACTAAAAATATATCAAACTCGAGAACGCTAGGCCATGAGGGACTACATTGTCTCTGGTTCAGAAAACTCACCCCAATTCACGACAGACTAGCACTAGAAATGAATAGATGCCTACAAGGAGAAAACGTACCCGAATGGATGACCAAAGGAAAGACAACATTGATCCAAAAGGACCTAAGCAAAAGAACCGTCCCAAACAACTGTTGACCCATAACCTGCCTACCAATAATGGGGAAAATATTAACAGCAGAAATAAGGGAAGAAATTTACTACTTGCTAACAAGCCAATGATTGTTACCCGAGGAACAGAAAGGATGCCACAAAGGATTCAGAGACATTGCAGAGTTACCTAACATAGATCAGTACATCCTAAACGAGAGCAAAATCAGACGGAAAAATCTAGCTATGGACTGGATTAACTTCAAAAAGACACATGATATGGTTCCGCATAGCTGGATAATAAACAGGCGAAAAATGTACAAAATATCATATGAAATCATAATGACATTAACAGCAGGAGTGAGAAGCTTAGCTGAAGCAAAGATTCAAAGCGGTATATATCAAAGAGATGCACTATCACCGTTACTTTCTATAATTGCCATGATGCTACTTAACCCCATATTCGGACAATACACAGCCGGATAAAAACTTATTAGATCACAAGAAAAGATCAATCTAATAATGTCAATTGATGACATCAAACTATTTGCAAAAAATGAAAAAGAAATGGAAACTCTGGTACACGCAGTTAGAATATACAGTTAAGACATAGGAATGTAATTTGGCATAGGAAATTTTGCCATGTTAGTAATGAAACGTTGCAAATGACATCTGATTAACGGAATAGAACTACCAAATCAAGACAAGATTAGAATGCTTGGAGAAAACGAAACCTACAAATACTTGGGCATCTTGAAGGCTGACACCATCAAACAAGAGGGGATGAAAGAAAAAATTTAGAAAGAATATCTCAGGAGAACTAGAAAGCTACTCAAGACAAAGCTATGTTGCAGAAACCTTATCAAAGGAATAAATACATGCGCTCTTGCTTTCTATACCTATTGAGGACCTTCTTTAAATTAGACCAGAAAAAAACTCCAGCGAATGGACCAAAGAACAAAAAAACTAATGACCATGCATAAGGCATTACATTCCAGAGATGATGTTGACAGATTCTATATATCAAGAAAAGAGGGAGCAAGATGACTTGCTAAAATTTAAGACAGTGTTGACACGTCGATGCAACGACACGAGGACTACATAGAAAATTACGTAGGAGGACTGATTACAGCCATCAGAAACGATACCGACAATACGATGGCCAACAGAATGGCAATAACTAGGAAACAAAAATTGGAAGAAAAACAAAACTATGGACGCTTTAAACGAATAATAAACAACATCTCACCTGATAAAACCTGGACGTTGGTAAGAAAAGGAAACTTTAAAAGAGAAACATACTTTCTCCCTAGAGCAACGCAAAATAGAACCATAAGAACTAATTTAATCAAAGCGAGAATAGATAAGACGTATCAAAATAGCGAATGTAGGTTATGTGGTGATAGAGACGAAACCATCAATCACATAAAAAGCGAATACAGCAAGATTGCACAGAAGGAATATGGGACTAGGCACGACAGGGTGGACAAGGTGATCCACTGGGACATGTGCAAGAAATCTAAATTTGATCATACGAACAAATGGTATATGCACAACCCAGCACCTGTCCTAGAGAATGACACACATAAACTCCTATTCGACGGATCATCTAATCTCGGCCAGAAGACCAGACCTCATAATAATCAACAAAAAAGAGGACTTGCAAAATTGTTGACTTTGCTGTCCCGACTGACCACAAAATAAAGCTGAAAAAATGTGAAAAGAAAGGTAAGTACGTCGAAATTGTTAGGGAATTGTAAAAAAATATGGAACATGAAGGTGACAATAATTCCAACCGTGATTGGTGCTTCTGGTACAGTCACGAAAGGACTATTTAAAGGACTGGAAGACTTGAATGTTGGAGGACCAGTAGAGACCATCCAAACTACAATATTATTGAGAACAGCCGGAATACTGAGATGAGTCCTGTAGATTTGCGAAGACTTTCTGTCACTCAAACTCCAGTGAAAAACCTCCAGCTAAAACTGACGGGAAAAACTCTCAATGAGTATAATAATAATAATAATAATAATAATAATAATAATAATAATAATAATAAACAAGGATTGAAACTCAAAACCTGAATGGGAAACGCAGATAAGAAAGCTACGTGAAATGATAAAACAAAGGAAAAACGCTGGAACATGTTTGGACAAAAAGTTAAAAGAAAGACAAGTAAAAATGACAATACAACCAGAGGAAATCAATCAGAAAATACTGGCAAAAGAAGGAAGATTAAAAGGTTATTAAGTCATGATAAACAATCCAGACAAAACAGGACATTCGCAAACGACATGAACAAATTCTAACTACAAGGACGGGGAGATGGCAAGAAAATATATCAAAAATTGAATGCAAATGAAGCAAAAAAAATTAAGAGCAAAATATGACAACGGAAAGAACATGAAGAAAAAGCCGAATGGATAACCAGCACGCGAAACGGGTTATAAGTACTTGATGAAGGACCGAATATGAAAATACTTATCGATTCACTCTGAACAGCATTAAAAATTCAAAATTTGAAAACGCCTGGCAATGATGGCATACATGAATTCGGGTTAAAAAAGAATTCACCTCCATCCATGACACACAGGTATCGAAATGTATAGATGCCGACAGACTTTATCGAATGGTTGACCAAAGGCGAAACAAAATTGATCCGAAAGGACACCCCGCAGGGATTAGCTTAGATGAAGCGAAAATCCAAAGAGGTATCTTCTATGGATATGCACTATCACCATTACTAGTTGTAATAGTGATGATGTCATTCAACCACATACTCTGGAAATGCACAAGTGGATAGAACCTATTAAATTGCAGGAAAAGATTAATCACTAAATATACCCAGACGATTTTACACTGTTTGCCAAAAACGAAAAATCTAATACGGAGGTGCACGTGGTGTAATGGTTATCGTCGTAGGAATTGGACACGGCGACACGAGTTCAAATCCTGGACGAGACTGATTGCATTTCACATTGCACTAATACCCTTGGGAAAGGTATGAAGCCGATTATTCTCCCTCCAGCTATGGGTAAATAGTAGGACAGACTAGGTTCTTCAGCCTTGGTGAGGCAACTAATCTAAGAGAAGGAAAACTCTGAATTCAAACCTGTTGAACTCCGCTTAAAAGTTGAACTTGTGTCATATCCTGCCCGGGCGGAGGGGTTGGGTAAATAGGATACAGGCAGTGAGAATAAGTAGTAAGGACAGAAGGATTGAGTTTGGCATAGAAAAATGTTCTATGATAATAATGGACAGCGTGAAACGACACATGATGGATGGAATAGAACTACCAAATCACGAAAATATTAGAATGCTTAAAGAAAAGGAAACGTACAAATACTTGTTCAACAAGTCCTGGCGACAACACCGCACAAAACACCAACTATACGGCCACTTGCCTCCCATCACGAAAACTATACAAGTTAGACGAACCAGACACGCAGGACACTGCTGGAGAAGCAAGAACGAACTCATCAGTGATGTACTCCCGCATATGGCCAAGCAAAAGCAAGACGACCATCTCGAACATACATACAGCAGCTATGTGAGGATACGGGATGTAACCCTGAAGACCTGCCAAAAGCGATGAATGATAGGGAGAAATGGCGAGAGAGGGTCAGGGATATCCGTGCTGGCGGCATGACATGATGATGATGATGACAAATACTTGGCAATTTTAGAAGCTGACACCATCAAACAGGGGGAGATGAAAAAAAAAATAAAAAGAATATTTCAGGAGAACCAGAAAACTTCTGGAAACCAAACTATATAGCAAGAAGCTAATAAAAGCGATAAATAACTCTGCTGTATACTTCCTATGATAGCCTGGAATATTTTGAAGTAAACCAGGGAACAACTAAAATAAATTGACCAGAGAACAAAACTATTCATATTCGGTGAATCCCAGAGATTACGTTCACAGACTGTGTGTGTCAAGAAAAGAAGGAGGACTTGCCACCATTGAAGACAGCGTTGACACATCGATACAATGACTCGAAGACTACATAGAAAAGCTCGGAGGAAGACTGATAACAGCCACCAGAAAAAATACAAACAACACGAGTATCAACAGAATGGAAATAATCAGAAAACTACAATGGTACTAAAACAATTCAAGGGACGTTTTAAACGACTAACAAGTGACCTCTCACACTTTATAACGTGGACGTGGCTTAGAAAGGGAAAACTTAAGAGAAAAACAGAATCTCTCTTAGTAGCAATACAAAACAATGTCATCAAGAGTAATCAAGAAAGCAAGAGTAGATAAAACACAATAAAACAGTAGATGTAGGTTATGTGGTGATAGAGACGAAACAACCAATCACATGATAAGCGAATGCTGCAAATTAGCACTGAAAGAGTCTAGATACCAATGGATGGGCCATGTGATCCAATGAGAATTTTCTAAAAATTGAAGTTCGACCATGCGAATAATGGTATATGCACAAGCCAGATTCTCTTCTGGAGAATGAGATTCACAAACTCCGTTGAGATTTTGAGATACAAATAGACCACTTAATCTCGGCAAGACAACCAAACTTAGTAATAAACAACAACAACAACAAAAGAGAACTTGTCGAATAGAGAATTTTGCCGTTCAGGCTGTCCACCGGGTAAAAACTGAATGAAAGCGAAAAGAAAAATTAGTACATGGACCTTATTAGGGAATTGAAAAAATAGTGGAACATGAAAGTGACTGTGACACCAATTGTAATTGATAGTCTTAGTAAAGTCAGCAAAGGATTCGTTCAGGTACTGGAGGACTTGGAAGTAAGAGGACGTGTGGAGAATATCCAAACTACGTCATTATTAAGATGGGCCCGAATACTGAGAGGAGCTCAAGAGGTTTGAGGAGACGCCGGTGGGAAAATTTTGAAAAGAAGTAATAGCAATAGTTTTATTTATTTATTTTTTACTCCAAGCGAGTTTTTCACACCAGGGTTAGGTATTTAGGTTTTACTGAAGTTAGACTGACGGCAAGTTCTCGAGGGCTCTTCTAGGAACTCTGGCCAATCTCAAATCTGCTATCGTCTGGATGGTCTTGATTCTTCCACTGATCTCTAACTGTTCAAATACTCTTTATAACCCTTCGAGGACCGTTCCAAGCACACCAACTGCAGTTTCCATCACTTTCATCATTGTATTCTACAGTTTTTTAATTCATCGGTTAGGTCCTAGAATTTGTCTGTCTTTTCATTTAATTTTATTTTCAATCTCTGGTCTACTGGAACGACAAAATCCACTTGAGGACAAATTCACTCGGGGATTTTTTTTTATCAATTTGCACTAGGTCTAGTCTTCATGCTGGGATTGGGTATTTCAAAATCCAAGATAATTTTATGAGTCTACCTTTCTAGGACAGATTCTGTTTATGCGAATACCATTTGATTAGATGATCAAAATTCAATCTTTTGCAAGTTTTATATAGATCATCATAATCGTTCAGTTGAGACTAGTATTTTATTTCTTTTGTTCAAGTAAACTGCATTCACATTCTAAGGGATAAATCGTTTCCACTCTTTTTCTGTATAACTCTCACTTGCTATTGTTGTATATTGACCTTCGACCCGGCCAAACATGCCATTACAAAGACAGCGGAAATGTCACATTCCGATGGCAGTTATGGGAAGAAATCGCATTGGCGGGCTTGGCTGACAATATGGGACTAGGTAAAATCCCATGGTACAGCCATAGACTGATCCTATTTACCAACCCATCCACTCGGACAGGATATGACACAAGGTCAATTTTTTTAAGCGGAGTTTAACAGGTTTGAATTCAGAGTTTTTCTTCTCTTAGACCAGTTGCCTAACCAAGTCTGAAGAACCTAGTCCGCAGTACTATTTACCCATAGCTGGAGGGAGAATAATTGGATTCATACCTTTCCCGATGGTATTAGTGCTATGTAAAATGCAATCAGCCTCATCCAGGATTTGAACTCGTGTCACCGTGTCCATTTCCTATGAAGATAACCATTACACCACGGGCACCTCCAGCCATAGACTGATGCACCGGAAGAGAGTGACCTGTGAACTGCATTACAGTTATTTCCGCTCGATGAGGATCAAACATGCCATTCCAAAGATATTGCGTGGGTGATTGAACTATTATATAACTCGGTGAAGACAGGAAGTCAGTTAGTTTGGAGATAAGACCCGTTGGTGACAAGATGCAGTAGAGAATGCCCGCAGAGTGGGCCCCCAGGCCTCCGGTTGAGCAGACCAGGAAAACGGGAAAGAAACACGGTTATGGTCAATAGAGTGAGGGTCAATATGTTGCAGTTCTGTTCAGTCTCCAACTCCCTCTCACTGTAAAACCTTGAGTAACCCTTTTCAAACCTTTCAAATAAAGTGAGAGGTACATATTTTTCTAAAAGACTGTGTCGCTCGTCTTCATTGTGTTGTGTTCTGCATGAATCTGCATATGACTATGCAACACTATTCTCTAATTGATAATCAATTTTCACTTAAACATAATTGGTCTGTTTACCGATGTTTTGTAGCACTATTAGAAGAGGCTCAGTTTCTTTCTTGTGATTTACCTGTCCAAGTTTTCTTTTGTGCAATCTTGTCAGCTTATCGCTTGAAATATCTGTAAAGTTGTTTTTCTTCCCATTTCTCTTGCCTAGTTTTTGGCAATGTTTTCATTGTCTTTATTGGCTGGCGTGATTAATTTTCCTTCGCTGTTCTTAATATAGTCTTCGAGTCCTTGTATTGATGCATTTACTTATCCCCCAATGCTGGCGAGTCCTCGTCTTCTCTTTTTTTTTTTCTTGACACATTGTGCATATGCTTTCTCTCTGATATTAAGCCTTGTTCACAATCATCAATTTTCTTGTCCATTCGTGTAAGTTACATCTTTGTTCATTTCAAGAATGTCCCCGAGTATCACACAATTGGGACTGCACTGGTGTGTATCCCTTCTGTTGCAGAGATTGGTTTCTCTTATCGTTTCGGTGTTTAGACATGGCCAATCGGCTCGGGCTGTAGAATGCACCAACTGCATCTCCGCAGGGAAGAAAGACCCCGTCAACTAAAGTTCTGGATATAACATTAAACAATTTTATAATGAGGTTACAGTAATACTGGAACTATGGGGAAATGTTCAGTACTCCTGCATTGCCATTATCTACTGGTCCACTCTGACCGGAGTGGTAGTACCCGATACGGACATATGGGCGAAATAGAACTGTTTGATATTTAAACTGATGCATAATTAATTTTTAATGATATATCGCCATACTTGGAACAGGTTGCAAACGAATGAATAAAGATGAATAGAATTGTTAGTGTTAAATAGCAATCTTTTAAACTCTTTAACCATGTGCCAAAATTAAATTATTAGTATTACATAGAAATACTTGGAACTATTTGACTGTATACAAATGAATGAATAGTGATGACTAGAATAGTGTTGCGTATCAATACTTGTAACTTTTACTTAAGTAAAAGAATGATTAATATTGAATAAAATTATTAGCGATAGATAGGAACCGATTGAAAATATTTAACTGTGTAGAAAGTATTGCAATATTAGTGTACAAACAAATGAGGTGTAATTCATTTTAAAATGAAATTATCAACAAACTATGCATGCAAACAAATGTCTGATGTTAAATTGTGACAGTTTTATTGCAATACTTGAAACCGTTGATTGCAAACTTACTTAAACTCATTGTGTTCAAAAAATGAGCTCAGGCTCGTTTTTGCCCAGTCGGCTGGGGCTGTAGAATACACCGACTGCTTCTCTGCAGAGGGGTGTCCTGGATATGACAGTAAACAATCTGATGGTGAGGTTCCAGCAATACTGGAGCTTTGGGGAATGCGGAGTACCCCTTCATTGACATCGCTCCCAGATTCACTCTGGCCCGGAGTGGTAGCACTTGGTAGGGCCCTATCTATGGGTTAAATAGAACTAACAGAATACTTATGCTAAAATGAGTTGAGTAAACTGAATAGCTTGAAATATAAACGTTTTTGACACTTAAACCGTACTTACACTTAAACTGCGTACTCATGCTTAACTGAATTATTTGAAATAGAACTTTACATTAAAACTGTATTTACACTTAACTGAATTATTACATATAACTGCTTGAATAGTTTGAAATGGAAATTTTTTTGACAATTAAACTGTGTACTTATGCTAAACTGAACTGTTTTCAATAGAACAGATTATTTACATAAAAAGGGATTTGGCGTTAAATAACCTATAAAGGTTGATATGCCATAAAACCAAACAAACCAAACGAACCAAATCAGGCTCGTTTATAAATAGTATCAACGAAATGTTTACAAATCATATATGTCTTAAATATATGTATGAATCGGCATTAAATAACCTACAATGGTTGATATTCTATAAAACAAAATTTAATTAGTGCTATTCCTTCTACTGTTTCTTTTCTTTTCACTTTTCCTTTTGATCATGGTAGGTTTTCCAATACCAAATTCCATTATTGTTATTAGCTCTATGAAATAAGAATGATTATTAAAATACAAACACACACACACACACAGACACACACACACACACACACACACACACACACATATATATATATATATATATATATATATATATATATATATATAAGGATTGTTATTTTAAGCTATAATGTTTACCTAATTACGATCAGGTAATTTTAGCCAAATAATTATTGGAGGAGAAATAATTCTGACTCAAATCTCACTGATGTAAAACCAACCATCTAAATAACTAACCAACCAACCAACTAAACAAACAAACAAACAAAAATGTATGGATTTTATTTCTAGATTAGAAGTTTATAAACGAAATGGATATTGCTTAACCGAATTTTTTACCACTCTCGGAAATCTTTGAAATTTGTCACAAAAAGGAGACGATTACATTGATGAGTATATATATATATATATATATATATATATATGTGTGTGTGTGTGCGTGTGTGTCTGTGTGTCTGTGTGTGCATGTGCGTATATATATATATATATACGTAATTATTTTTTTTATCACTAGAGTTGAATTTTTTCCTGGCTACAACTTATAAATGCAGTAAGTAAAGTAAAGTTGTCTCCCTTTAGTCGAGGGTGATCCGAAGGCTCCCTTTTCGATAGCTACGACACCAGGGGTGTAGGGAAGGGCGCTACTCCATTCCCAGGATTTCTCTACTTTACCCTTGATCCGTACCTTATAATGCTAAGTGTTAAGCAAGGAGGCATCAGGTACCAGTTTTAAAGTCTTTGGTATGACTCGACCTGGGTTTGAACCAAGGCCTCCCGGGCCATTGGCGAACACTCTAACCATTATGCCAATGTCCGGAAATAAATGCACTAGAGTTTGGTAATAAAGAATAGTTAAAAATATCCGGTGAGTTTGTATTATGTTCCTCTTGAAATAACCTAGTGTTAGCTTTGATTTAAAAGAAAGCCAGCTTTTTAGGAAAAAAAAAAACTCTTAGTGTGTGTACTTTTTGATCGCACTTCAAAATGTCTGTTCAGACAATCAATAAGTTCTGAATTGTTTGAAGTGGGAAATATTAGGAAATGTTTTATGAATAATAAGTAATTCTTGCAAGTAAAAAATATAATAAGTAAAGAATAATAATGAATATTTTTTGGTTGTTTAATGGTGTATTCATGGTTTTACTATAAATGCAAAATGTTAGAGAAATTGAAAAAACAAAAATATTTTTCGTAATTAGATTTACTTAATCATAAATGTAAAGTAACTAAGTAAAGTTGTCTCTCTTTAGTCGAGGGCAACTTGATGGCTCCCTTTCAAATAGCTACTACACCGAGGTGTAGATAAGGGCGCTATTCCTTTACCCTAAATTACTCCACTTTACCCTTGATACGTACCTTATATTCCTGAATGTTAAGCAAGGAGGTATCAAGTACCATTTTTACAGTCTTTGGTATGAAGCGATCTGGAATTGAACCCAGGTTTCCGGGACCATTGGCGAACACTCTACCCACTGGGTCAAACTGGTTCTTAACAATTAATTAATAGAATAAGAACATTTTTTAAAAACCCTAAAAGACGCATACCCAAAAAGGAAAAACAATCTTGAAATTATTTTAAGTCTGAAATGAAGATTATAAAAGGCATTTTTTTTTTCATATTATTTCCTGAGTGATAATAAAACACCTTCGCATTTCTCCTTGAGGAAGTAAGTCATTAGTTAGACACCCCAGCTATTCTTGCTTCAGTAGTTGAATTGAGAATAAGAAATAATACCCAGCTACATCTAGGGTAGAGCTTCTCAACGTGGTCCAAGAGTTGATTAAAATTTGGGCTGGGTGAATGAAAGTATAAAGGTCTACAGTTTGCATTTATAAATTCCTTTCTAAAGAGAGAATGAAACCATCAAATAAAAAAGGCATTGCATATTACTAGATGAAGGATAGAAACTTAAACAAAATATTCCAATCTTTGAGCAACTGTTGAACTCATATTACTGGCATTTCCAATTTTGTATAACATTGTCTTTTTTTGTTTTATCCATGTGCATTATTTATTGAGCCAACAGAGTACTACTTTGAATATAGAAAGTAGTGATTTACAATTGAAACTCACAAACCAGCAACCTAATATTAAAGATCTCTTTATTGCCAAACAATATTTTGCTTTCCATTTAAAAATAAGAATTCAAGTTGCATTTGCATTTCTAATTTATTGCTTCTTTTCTCAAATTAATTCATTTAAAAACTGATGAATTAGTTATATACTCTAATTTCATATTCAAAAATATTATTTTTGCGAGAGTGGTGAAAGAAAATGTAAAAGATTTGAAAAAACTAATCAAGGGTGAACAGTATAATCCCGTTTAGTTAAAACAATTAAGTAGACATTTCTTTCAATTGTGGAACTGCAACAGAATTCTGATCGACAATCTGGGAGGAACGGCATTAATTCACCTAATGTTGCTATTTAGTAATAATTGATTATTTATAGCATACATAGATTGATAACAACACCAAATGTTAAGAGGTAACTA
>OY757926.1:70595870-70600870 GCA_963585895.1 Sepioteuthis lessoniana
GTGACCGCTGCCTGGAAGAAGCTGCGTTTAATTTTATCGGTTAGGTCTGATTTCCATATAATCGATAGCCTATTGATAGCTGTCCATGCTTTCGTTAGCCTCGTTTCGATGTCCTTTTCGGTTGATTCGACGCTGCTTCCTAGGTACGTGAATTTGTCTACTAGTTTAAGTGGGGTTCCTTCTAGAGTAGAGATGTCCCCCGTTTGGTTATAGCACATATATTCCGTTTTGTGTGCATTAACATAGAGGCCTTGGCGGGTAGTGAATTATCAAAGAGTATGAATTTAATTGAGACTTATTAAAGTGTGTTGTAATTAAAATTTTAATCCTTAAGAATTGTAAGGAGAAAGACTAATTGATAACAATAAATACTGAAGTTAACAATTAAAAACGTTTTTTCAATAATAATGTATATATATATATATATATATATATATTAGCATAGGCCTCTATGTTAATATATATATATATATATATATATATATATATATATATATATATATATGCATTATTATTGAAAAAACGTTTTTAATTGTTAACTTCAGTATTTATTGTTATCAATTAGTCTTTCTCCTTACAATTCTTAAGGATTAAAATTTTAATTACAACACACTTTAATAAGTCTCAATTAAATTCATACTCTTTGATAATTCCCTACCCGCCAATTACCTTTCCTCTGGTTATGTGCTCTACCATATTTCATTTCTGTACGTACCGCGCTTATCCTTCTTATCTTATTACAATGGAGTTCATGCATCTATCTTTCCCTATCAGAAAACTTCGTTTACACCGACAACACGATTTCTTCTGTAATATTCGTTCAATGATTTCATTTTTATTTGAATCGTAATTATCAAGAAAAATTGTTTCATATTATTTATACTGTTGATGTTATGTATTCAGTAATAACATGCAAAATTATTCATATATACAACCTGAGAGTGGATTACTGTGGGAACGAGCAGGCCAATTTACATATTCATTGTCAACAAATGATTTTTAATTAATATTTACTTGTCACGATTGGTGTCTCATTGCTTGTTTTTTAAAAATAAATATGAGCTAATATTTCACCGAGAAATCTTACGAGAAATCTTTTAACCCAAACAGATTTTTATTCTGTACTGCCTAATTTAGTTAAATAGATAAATTAATCTGTAAATGCCATGGGTGATTGTAAGAGCTGGCGTCTACGCTGTTCTATTCTTCGATTATACTCCCTTTGCTTAAATAAGTCTATTACAATGATTTAATTCTAAGATTTATCGCATTGAAATAAGTACGTGCCACTCTTCAAAAAAAATACGTCAACACTAACATTACAATTCCCTTAGTTATTCAAATTATGTTTTTTTAAAAGATGATTATTTACTCTTAATTAGCATTTTATCTATTAACGCTGTCTCAATTAAAGTTTATCTGAGTTGCCTCAAAACAACCAGAGTTAATATGTTTTAAATCCTGCAATGTGTGTTATATATCACTAATGAATACATTTACATTAAATCCTGCAATGTTATATATCACTAATGAATACATTTACATTTAAATCCTGCAATGTGTGTTATATATCACTAATGAATACGTTTACATTCTATATGAAGAGGATAATTTGCATACATATTTTGATAAATAATTTGCATACATATTTTAATAAAAACAGGTTAATTAAATAATTACTTGTTGCTTTTGATTTATAATATTATGTTTGTATTTAAAACGTATTAGCAGCAAATATATGTATGAATTGATAGGGAAATCAATTGAATAAAAAAATTCATATATTTTTGTATGGATTCTTATTTAGTTTTGTTGGTCTTTCTTATCATCATCATCCTGTCGTGCCATCAGCACGGAAATCCCTGACCCTCTCTCGCTACTTCTCCTTATCGTTCATCGCTTCCGGCAGGTCCTCAGGGCTACACCCCGTATCCTTACAGAGCTGCTGTATGTAGGTTCGAGCTGGTAGCCCTGCTTTTGCTCGGCCATGTGAAGGGGTACATAGTAGTACATAAATTATGAGTTCGTCCCTACTTCTCCAGCAGTGTCCGGCATGTCTGTTTCGTCTAATTTGGATAATTTTGGTGATGGGTGGTAGGTGGCCGTACAGCTGCAGCTTTGTTGGAAGCATTTCTTTACGGCATATCTGTCTTATTGGAACATAAACTGAATTTACTGTACTTAGTTTGTTAGAGACAATTAACACGAACTGAAAATTCGCAGATACAAATCCTGTAATTACAAAGAAACAAAACCTTATCCAAATAGTCAACTCTATAAAAATCAAAGGGAACACGAGAATAAATCATTTTACTTCCTGAAGAAAGCGTAAAACACCAGAAGAAATAAATAATTTAAAAATAATTACTGGTTGCTACTGATATACAATATTATTCATCAATATTAATTTATATATATATATATATATATATATATATATAAATGAATAGGTCTACAAGGGGTTTATTTTAAAATTATTTATTTCTTCTGGTGTTTTACGCTTTCTTCAGGAAGTAAAATGATTTATACTCGTGTTCCCTTTGATTTTTATAGAGTTGACTATTTTGATAAGGTTTTGTTTCTTTGTAACTACAGGATTTGTATCTGCGAATATATATATATATATATATATATATATATATATATATATATATATATATAAAGTGTGTGTGTACGCGTGCATGCGTGAATAAGTTATTTTATTTTTGGTTTCAGGCACAATCGCAGGAGATTTTTGTATAAAGTTGTACCTTGTGTTCAACAAGGAATAATATTCCGATGTAACTGATATAAAAAAAAAAAAAACAATTTTTTCTCGAAGATAAAATTATGTCTTGATGCTCATACATAAAATGAATTATGTGGATTTAAAAAATTATATTCTCTTATAAACATTTGTCAAGATTTATTCTGATTTTAAAATTTGGTGAACAAATATATCTAATAAAATAGATGAAGCATATCCTTACGATTACAAACACGACAATCCTAGTTCATTTGATTTGAAAGAAAAAATATCTTAAACTCAAGTAGTCTACTTCATTAAGTTTGATATTGGTGTTGGAGCTGCAAGGGTGTCAAGTACGAAAACGTCTTATAGTTATGGGGACTTGTTCTATTGTCGACGGTGAGGTCGGATTGATCTAAACTTTCAAGGCGGCTGATATCTCAGTCATATGATGTAAAAGAGTTTTAAGGGGTCTGTTAATTATCCTAGGCTTCAGTGAAAAGTGAACCATACCCGTAATTGTTTCCTGTTTTAGAGAGAAGCTGTAAACAATTTAAGCATAGTATACTTCATTTTTTGTTCTCTCAGCATTTATCTGTGGAGATACTGTGGAAAGATGCAGGTGCCCGTTGTGTTATGGTTATCGTCGTAGGAAATGGACACAGCGACACGAGTTCAAATGGTGGACGAGACTGGCTGCATTTCACATAGCACTAATACCACTGGGAAAGGTATGAATCCAAGTATTCACCCTCCAGCTATGGATAAATTGTAGGACAGACTGAGTTCTTCAGCCTTGGTGAGGCAACTAGTCTAGGAAAAGGAAAACTTTGAATTCAAACCTGTTAAACTCCACTTAAAAATTGACCTTGTGTCATATCATGCCCGAGTGGAGGGGTTGGCTAAATATGGATACTGTGGAAAGATGATGGAAATGTTATGGTACTGGCAAGGAGTCGTTAATCACTTATTTTCTAGTTGATGTTCAGGGATGGGAAATATTTTGGCCTTGTTTTAAGTTGTTTTAATCGTTTTGCGATTTTTTACCGAACACTTCTCGTCTCTTCACCGGATTCCCTCAACGTAGAGTATGTTACCTTATGCAGATCTTGTCGGTGTCTTCACAGCTCGGCAGTGAGACCCGGATTATCATCGTTAAAAGCAAAGATATCAACGAGGGTAGACTGAAAAGTTCATTGGCTGGAGAGTTCATATGGTAAATCATATCTAGTTTTGAATAGTTATTTTTTTGGGGGGTGCACAGGGATACAAACATTGCGATACTGATTGAAGTAGTGCATTGACCGTGACGGATACTATTTTGAAAAATATACCTCATTTGCTCTAATCTTATGATACCTTGATCAGTCTATGAATCTTTCAACAGACACTTGCATAAAACGTTTAATGCTATGATAAGGAAAATCAAATGATATAATAATCTAAGACACTTGTCATTTTAAAATTTTCTTCTCTCTCACTACCAATCATATAATTACCTGTTTACCACTGCGTGCCATGAAAACCAGCAATCCATTCTTAGCTAGTTTCGTCCATTTCAACAAAAAGAGCAGGTGCAATCTTGTTTTAATGACGAAAATGCATAAGAAAGAAAATTGCTATTAAAAATCCACGTAAATTAAATCTGTTCATAGAGGACATATTACTCCTTATCTTCCCTGTCGATAGACCTTAGAATACATTCAATCTATTTCCAATTGACGAGTTTCCTGAGTATATTACAAACGTCCCTTGGGTTGCGAAGCTTTACATCAGAAGCTCTGAGATATGTGGAGTATCGCTTTTTTAGCATTACTCCCATATCTACTCTGATCCGGTGTGGTAGTAATGGTTAGGGTCACCAAGAGGGTAGAGTGTTCACCAAGGTTCCGACAGACCTGGGTTCCATCCCAGATCACGTCATACCAAAGACTTTAAAAATGGTACTTGATGTCTCTTTGCTTAACAACCAGCAATATAAGGTACGATTCAAGGGTAAAGTAAAGCAGTCCAGGGAAATGAGTAGTAACCTCCCTTACATCAAGGTGTAGTAGCTATTGAAAAAGGAGCCTCCTGTTTGCCTTCGACTACGGTTGCCAACTTTTTTACTTATAACTTTTGAAAAATTAGTTGCATTTCTATTAGAAACACATGGCACCATTTAATTGGGTACAGGTAAATAGGTTTTCTACTTGAATAGTATTGTTTATAAATTGTTGTAAATAGAATTGGATACTTGAAATTATATAACTGTGTTCAAATTATTCGTATC
>OY757926.1:70608370-70963370 GCA_963585895.1 Sepioteuthis lessoniana
ATTCTAATGAATATAATATAGATTAAGTTTTTCTCAACGGAAAATCACGCTCTGACCACTGAGATCGAGATTTTCTCTACAGACCATACATACATTACGCCGATGCTCAGAGACACCCTTACAGATATGCTCACGCTTACAGACATATGCATATCATCACTACGAATATACTCATACATGCACAGAGACAAGTTTATTCCTACCCACAGATGCATTATTGTACCTAAAAATGTGGGCCAGGAGAGCTTATAACTGTTTTTGTCACTGATTATAAAGAAACTGAATTTCGATATGATATAGTGTTATATTTTTTTCTGAACTGAAACATCAATATGTCAATATCAATGATAAGAATCTTTCTCCTGAAAGTTTACTTGCTATTTCTTTTCAAATTTCTCTTTTTCTTTTTCTTTTATGAATCCCATTATTCTTTTTTCCATTTCTTCTTTACACACACGCTCCGAAAATAATGAAACCAATAAAACAAATTCTGAAGACGCACGTATACTTTACGACTGTTTCTCCTATATTTTGATTCTGGCTCATAATGGAGACACTAGGTATAGATGCTGATGAGGATGCTGTCCAAGAAACTGTAACCTCTGGCGGCGCAGTGGTTCAGGCTTGAATTCGGTGGTGGCTTTATACCTATATTCAGGTATTCAGGGAAATTACTCGACAATAAAATTTGTGATATCCATTGTCCTCATTCTTTCCTACGCACTGATTCTACTGTAGAGTTGATAGACGTCAATCTATCCTCCTCCTCCATTATGAAACTAAACCGCATTTGATGTTTAGGCTTTTGTTCAAGGGATTTGAAGAATGTGGAGTACCATTTGGTTAACACCACTCCCAGGTTTGTACTGCTCTAAGTACGCAGTATTTAGGGTCCTATACATATTTACCAACCCTTCCGCTTGGGTTGGATATGACACAAGATCAACTTTTAAACAGAGTTTAACAGGTTTGAATTCAGAGTTTTCCTTTTCCTAGACTAGTTGCCTCACCAAGGCTGAAGAATCCACTCTGTCCTACTATTTATCCATATTTGGAGGGAGAATAATTGGATTCATACCTTTCCCAAGGGTATTAGTGCTATGTGAAATGCAATTAGTCTCGGCCAGGATTTGAACTCATGTCGCCGTGTCCATTTCCTACGACGATAACCATTACACCACGGGCACCTCCTAGTATTTAGGGTCCTATTCCTATTCCGGGTACAAAAAAGTCTCTAATGAAAAAGCTACACAAAATATGTAAACATAAAATAATGAATGCAAATCCATGACCTCTCGGCATAGAAAAAAAACCTCTGGAGAGGTTGATCTGGCGTTAAAATCAATTGATATAATGACTGTTGACATGGATTTTGAGTTAATTCCTAGTGACCCCATGTGTTTGACAAGCTGTCACGTTGTGCTTAGTAAACAGGGAGATGGCAGAGTGTCGGAGTAGGCTGGTCGACCAAGTGTGTAATCGGAAGGAGATCACGTGATACGAGGACCACGTGGTCAGATTTACACTGTCTGCCCAGTCAGAATCGAGAGTCGAACCAGGGATACGCAGTCGATAAGAGATGTCTCTTCCGATACGGCTTTCAAGGGGGTGTAAGCGTTGGCACCCCCTGGCTCCAGGAAGAAGATATGGGGCAAGAAGTCCCCTCTCCGAGTATATGTCTCTCCATCTATCTCTCCATCTTACTACAAACTGTGTGCCTCTTTCGAGAATAAAATAAAAGATATATTTTTTATAAAGAAATGTTTCGTTCGTGCATTGAAGATCGTTCATTATCTTTGATTATGTTCTTGGTTGGGTCTATGAGAAGTATACAACACAGCCAGTCACCTTTCATGCATCTTTATTTACGATTCCCGTTTTGTTATCCGTCGATTCGCACGAACACGTTGAAGGATGCTCTTTTCATTATGTGACAAACTGGGAATAGAATTTAGGCAATGATTCTTGATTGTTTAATGTGTTTCTTACTGACTACATCTTTCTTAAAATATGCATTAACTCAACTGATTCACCACAGGCAGGTTTTGGAACAAGGTCAATTTCTTAAGCGAAGTTTTACAGGTTTGAATTCAGAGTTTCCATCTTCCTTGACTTATTGCCGTAGCAGGTTTCAAGAGCCAAGACTGTCCCGATGTTTACCCATATCAAAAAGGAGAATAGTTAAATGCATACCTTTCTCAAAATTTTTAGCGCTATATGAAATTCAAACATCCTCACCAGGATTTGAAATCTGGTCTCTGTTTTCATTTCCTACGACGATTAACATTACATTACGTGCGTCCTCATAGATATCTTAAAATATCTGATACAATCAGATTCAATGCTAAATAGTAACGCAGTGAAATAAGTGCTTATAACCTTATTATTATTGATTTGTTTGGTTTTGTTTATCCCTCATCTACTTCAACTTTGTTATCTTTGCTACGAAGACTGATCTTGTTATATACTATGTGTAATCATATGCAAACCATACAATACAAATGCACAAGCGACTCCGTTGTTCAGATACGAGCGCATTTATTAATTTCTGACTTCGGTTCTTCGATAGGGGGAGAGAAAGAATTCTTAAAAGTCTTTTGTAATCATACTATGCTATCAACACCTCAACGCTCGGTATATCTTGTGGTCCAATCTCAATTTCTCAACATCATGCTCGGACCCCAATTTCTCAACATCATTGTCGGACCCAACTTCTCACCATTCAACTGTCTGCCTCAATGGCAGACAACCCAACTGTCTGCCGACATGGCCCAAAGTCAACTCTCAACTGACTCTTTTTCAAAATCTTCAAATTCTCAAGACCATCCCTTCCGGGCATGACGTTATTCACACTCCAGCTCCATTAACTATCTGGGGTTTATTATGACAATTGTGATTGTCATATCCTTTGCGCGCGCGCGTAAACTGTACCCAATGCTATGCACCTGAACTAAGAGCCGAATCGTTCAAAGCCCAACCAAACTGAATGATAAAATATAATTAACGAAAAATGATTTATACAAACAAATCATTTCGTAATTATATAACACTCTGAAAAAAAGGCCTCCTTAAAAAAACTAAAACAAAACAAAAAATAGAAAAAAAACTAAGCAAAACGAACAAACAAAAGCCCAGAAACCTAAATAATACTGTGCTAAAAACACTTTTGTCTGTTTGTCACTAATTACGAAGAGTTAAATTCCATTGAGATATGATTTCATATTTTGTAAAAAATTCAAATATCATTACATTGATGTCAGCGTTTAAAATCCTCAGTCTGAATGCTAAGTACACATTTTTTTGTCATTTTCTCTTTCTTGATGTTTTGTGTGTTCCACGATCATTTTCAATTATTTGTTACGATGACGCTGAAAATACTTCCTACCTATTTCCAGGAAATCTATAACAGATACAATGATCACAATTAACACTATTGTATTAAGCCAGTTATCACATACACATCTTATTTCCCACACAGACACTACCACTGATTGTCAATAGACAAGAGCTTGCATGCCGGGATCATAAACGTTTTCTCAAACTGAAATAACTGACATTTTGATTGTGGCTCATTATGGTGACATAGCGTCGTGTAACTGTCCAGACATGAATTAGTTAGTCTCTCTATTCTTATATGGTTATCCGGAGAAATTCCATGACACAAACACCAACGTTGCCAAAATTAGTTTCTATGCATGGAAGCCGTCAGTGAACTCAGTACATAATTCTCAGGACGAGTTGATCGATGCTCTCTTGATTATTTCGAGTAAAACGATACCTGAAACTATGGTTGTCATTCACATCGCTGTCGTCACTGCTGAAACGAATTGCACACTGCCTAACTGTACACACATATGTATAGCTAAGCAGATTGGAATCTGTTCAGCAAAAATCGATGAAGGTAAATGGATTCAAAATTTTAATTACATGGAGCCTAATAAGATATAACGGTATAAGATATAGAGTGCATACAATTCATGATTTATCTTAAGCAGACGAGTATCTGAAACGAAGTCCAAACATGAACCACAATACAACGAAGAAAAAAAATGTTGCTGGGTGCCGTGTCACGTGACAAGAAGCATAGACGACATGAAGCTCTATATAGAAAGCTTCTGTACACGTATCGGTAGATACAGATCACTTGCTAGGAAATGAGACAGAATCAGGGATAAGGTAATGTATACAACTGGAGCCCGTGATGTAATGGTTATCGTCGTAGGAAATGGACACGGCGACACGAGTTCAAATCTTGGACGAGACTGATTGCATTTCACATAGCCCTAATACCCTTGGGAAAAGTATGAATCCAATTATTTTCCCTCCAGCTATGGGTAAATAGTAGGACAGACTGGGTTCTTCAGTCTTGGTGAGGCAACTAGTCTAGGAGAAGGAAAACTCTGTTGTCAAACCTGTTAAACTCCGCTTAAAAACTGACCGGGCGGAGGGGTTGGTAAATATGATTAGGTAATGTATACAGACAGTTTTCAATTCGAGCATCCAAGCTGAAGTAACCGGTTCGTCTGAAAACTTATCATTCCGGAAAAGTAATTTCTCATCAGAAGAATCACTCCCCACTTTCAAAATGTCAACCTAAATCCATGAATTCTAATGCCAGTTGAGATAATCTCGAGTAAATTAAGGTGTTTGTATCTATTAACCTAATTACCTGCCACAGGCTGGACATGACACAAGGTTATTTTTAAGCGGAGTAAAGCTAGTTTAGGGTAATACTTTCCTTCTCCTAAACTAGTACCCAAGCAATTCAATACTTTTGCGTATATTGAAATCAAATTAAAACACAGCAACGTTGTCGGCAAGGAATGTCTAATGGTTAAAATTACCGTTTTAACTGCTTCCTATCATAGGATAATTGTTAGTAAATTTTCTCTCGTTGGAGACAAACTGTAGTGATGATGCCCAAGACAGGTGTGCAGTTTTAATTTAAGTAATTTATTCAATAAAAAAAAAATTCTAAAAAGAAAGCATATAATTATCTTCACGTGATTTTTAACAAATCTATTTTTCCCATGCAACGTCAGTTATTTGATCCGTCGTATTTCAATTCGTTGATTTCATCGACTGTATAATCGAATCTGTAAGTTAATGATTGATTCTCATAAAGATCGTGTTCGATAATTTAACAAAAACGATTGTAATTGTCACTATTAGTTTGTGTAAAAGAATTTGAGGAAATGTTTATTGACAAAGATTCGACCGGATTCAAAAGATGAAGGAACTGAAATGATGTCCTTCACTCACATAAATCGAACAGATAGACCTAAATCTATATTTTCGCTCACAGAAGCAATTAACCCTCTATCAAACAGTTTAATAATTTGGGCATAAGAACGAATCTATTTTTTCCGCTACCTATGCCTTAAGCAGGATTTGACACAAGGTTAATTTGTTGAGTCGAATACAACATCATGTCATTATCATCAGATCGTATTGCCTGCACGACGTTTCCACACATTCTCTTTAGACATCCATCCCTATCACCTATTGCTCTAATTAGGTCTACTAAGATAAAACCTTTGTCTGCACTGAACTGATGCAAGTAAATCTTAGCTGGTCGGCCTATAACGGTACGTTTATGTGTAGGATTAAATCAGAGATCATTTATGTGCACGTTCTTGCTTCACCGGCAATGTTTTGTTCGTTTTTTGAGATAAGAGGTAGGTGTCCGTATGGCTGCTCTTTTGTAGGATATTTGATCACTATTGCTCTTCTTAGGTCTACTAAGCTGAATCATTTGTCTGTACTGAACTAATGCAAGTAAAATTAGCTGGTCGGCCTATAACGGTACGTTTATGTGTAGGATTAAATCAGAGAAGATCACTTTTGTGCACGTTTTTGCTTCACCGGCAATGTCTTGTTCGTTTTGTGAGTTAAGAGGTAGGGGTCCGTATGGCTGCTCTAGAATATTTAATCAAAACAGGAGTTCTTGTATTGTTACTTTAGCGTCTATCTAGTGCATCCATTTGGTTGTAGTAACACTATTTTAACTAGAAAAAAATTCGTTTTATTTCATCGGATAAATCAGATTTCCATATACACGATAACCTGTCAAAAGCAGTCAACATCTTTGCAAGTTGTATGTCGATATCACTTCCAGTAGATGAGAAGATGCTGCCGAGGTATATGAACAGGTTTTCAAATTTTAGAGGCATGTCTATCAGAGTAGAGATGGTTTCTTTTTTGTTTAAAACACACGTACTATTTTATTTGCGTTAATGCCATCAGATGCTGGCTCTAGACTCTGCAGTAGGAATTCTTCTTAGGGCTGATGCGTATGCGAGAAGCGTTAGATACAGGTAGAACTTTTGTCTTAACAGGGTTAAAGAAATCAGTCTGTTCCGTTATTTATCCATTGATAAGGCTGGAGAACAGATGGATACATGCCTTTCCAACAAAGTGAAATGCAAACACCCACGTCTAAAATTTGAGCTGTAATGGTCGATTCCCTTTTCACTGGCGATAAACGCAGTTTTACGACGATGGATTCATGAACGTGAATTACAAATGTGTGTAACCGTTTGCTTCTCACTCCTAAAAAAATGCCTACGTTAGGAGTTTCGGAATCCATTGAATAACACAAAAGCCCAAACTGATGACTTAAGGACCGTTATAAGAGAATAAAATCTAATTTTTTTGATAGCCATTCCCATTAAAATATATATTTTACTGGATACGCAAAATAGCCGAGTTTAAAAGATCGGTAACAATAATCTGAAGCCGGGCTTTTTCCTACCTTATTTTTCCGATGCAAGTATCACCGGGGAAGTAAGAAAATTATTTAACTTGGACTATACCGGTTCGACTGAAAACAAAACAAAACATGAAGCTTCAATTACTAAAATTATCATATTTATATTTTCTGAATTTCATAGAAAATCAATTATTTAGAGCAGTGAGGACACTTTGATGTCTTCAGCAACATCGGTCGATGCCTTCACCAATCTTCGACTGCATAGCACATCCGTTCATATTTGAGTGTTAACTAATGTATTTATTTGTTATTCAAAATAAAATACAATTTTCTCCTCTAAAACTTACCAGAATTTATGTTCTTAGCACAAGGCATTAATTCCCTGATATGCGTCTATTTTCTATTGAGGATATGACACTGGGCTCTGGATAAAGAAAAGTGGCTGCTCATAAATATATATATATATATATATATACAATACATAATACAAATAAAACTTATGTATTCGATTTAATCTTTAAATAAGTATAACTTTACACGCATTGGTGTCAGTGAAACTGCCATGGTATTATTCGTATTTTGAATCATATTTGTTTAATCAAATGTTCTGGTCTACATAAAATACAGAGTATATTTTCCGGCCTGCTTGCCTGATTTCGAAGTGTATTTGAACTAAGTAGGATAAAGGGGTCCTTTAACGAATAAACGAAATTCTTATGCTTTGACGAGAGATATTTCGTAAAAGAAAATATGCTGGAGTAATCAAATAACTCTCTTTTGATCTTGTTGGAGAAAGTTGAGATAATTATTTTCTTGCAAGAGTAACTTTAAAAAAGGAAATCAATAATTCATGATGGTTCATATCCTTTAAGTATATCATAATTTCTATTTTTAATTATGAATTAGTAAAATAAACAAGCAGGTCTTGTGGACAACCAAGAAGAGATATTTACGCAAAAAAGGATGATGTTCAATTTTATTACGTTTAAATCCCATTGTTGCCTTTGCAATTAATAATACAGTAAAAAAAAAAAAAGTCAATAGCAATATATATAATTCTTTATACTCGTATCATTTGATAAAATTATAAGGTTGCATATTCTTTTTCGTGGATAACGCTATGGCTGGTCCCGAGGGGTCTTTTACGTTCTTTCTTTTTTCCTTTCAGCCTATTCGATCTTCAGCTAATCAATATACACTAATTTATGTTTACTAAGCTGCTAAACATAGATAAAGCTTGTGAGCATAGATGAAGTTCGTTCAGGGCAAATCCATCGAAGTGTAACACGGTATTTGATCAGAAGGAGTAACATCTATACAGAAGAATATCCTAATCTACAAATAATATCGCACGTGACTGCAGGGATGATTTGGTTTGGATTTATGTCATATCAACCTTCGTAGGTTATTTAACACCAAATCAATTTTTATGTAAATAATCAGTTCTATTTGAAACAATTCAGTTCAGCATAGGTACACAGTTTAATTGTCCAAAACATTTCCATTTCAAACTATTCAGTTATATATAAAAATTCAGTTTAGTGTAAGTACAGTTTCAGTGTCAGAAATAGTTCAATTTAAAACAACTCAGTTCAGTAAAATCACGCAATTTTAAATGTAAGTACAGTTTAATTGTAAAAAAACATTTTTTTTTATTTCGAGCTATTCAGTTTAATCAATCAATTCTACTTCAACTAATTCAGTTTAGTAAAAGTACAGATTTTGTTTACACAGATTTATATATCAGAAGAGTTCTATGTAAAACAATTTAGTTTAGTGTAAATTCAGTTTCAGTTATATGTAACAATTCAGTTAAGTGTAAATACAGTCTTAATGTCGAAAAACAGTTCTATTTCAAACAATTCAGTTAAGCACAAGCACGCAGTTCTAATGTAAGTACGGTTCAATTGTCAAAAAACATTTCTATTTTAAGCTATTCAGTTTAGTCAAACAATTCAGTTTACCATATGCATGCCGTTAGTTCTATTTAACCCATAGGTAGGGCCCTATCAGGTGCTACCACTCCGGGCCAGAGTGGACCTGGGAGCAATGGCCATGAAGGGGTACTCCACATTCCCCAAAGCTCCAGCACTGCCGGAACTTCACCATCAGATTGTTTAGTGTCATATCCAGGACACTTGTTGGGGGGGGGTCTTACCCCTCTGCAGAGAAGCAGTCGGTGTATTCTACAGCCCCAGTGACTGCAGTGAGGAAATTTAGAAGAATATCTAACTTGACTAAGAGAGTGTAAGAATACCCTATTTGTTTCCTGGTAAAGTATATACACGAGCAGTAAGTGCCAAGGAATGAAACACAAGCAGAATTTTAGTATTAATTCCATGAGTAAAAAAAAAAAAAAGTGGATGAAAAGTAAAGAATTCGACTTAAACAGAACTACACAAACACACACACACACATATAAACATATATATAAACATCGGGTACACGATATCTAAAAAGGCTAGGTGAATAGCCTACATCCTCTTCCACTAAATCATCAGCTGCTGAACGCAGAGTGTATGTGCTTACTATTGGGTTACTCCTCAATTCGTTAAATGTTTTGTTAGGTAGTTCCTGATCAGTTTATTATGGAAACAAATTTTGCATATCAATTTTACTAATTTCCAAAGACAAATGTTTACATAACATTTTCACGAGTGATTAGTTTAGGTATAGATTTCGTTATAAATTTACCACGTAATTTGAACTAGTCACACGATAAACACATCTGAGCCCAGTTCTGTGGATTTCAATTCTTTAGAATATTTTTTCTTTTATCTAAACAAGGCAGGTGATAAATTTAAATTAGATACATAGTTTCGTGTCTGAACAATTAGACACAGTTAGTATCTAAACACACACAGACACGTAGACATGTGTATAAACCGATATAGAGACAAAGGATTCAATTAACATTCCATCTTTATTTAATCAAAGACTTCAGCATATGAAATAAAGGTGAAATATCAATTGAATGCGTTGTCTGTGCTTCAGTTTATCCACTTTTTAATTTATTTTTACGCCTTTTGTAGATTTTTCCCAATCTGCTATTTCTCCATATAAATATATATATATAGGTGTGTGTGTGTGTGTGTGTGTGTGTGTGTGTGTGTGTGTGTGTGTGTGTGTGTGTGTGTGTGTGATGAATTTCTATTTTACGTTAATCCATAACTTTAACTCTTGCAGAGTGGAAAAAAAAAAACAAATGACCCAACTTATGGATAAATAAATGCACAGATTCCATAAAAATAATCGACTAAAAACATAATATTGTCAGAAAAAAATCATCTAACGTCGTAATATCTAGCCAAAAGAAAAAAAAAATTCTGACTGAGGACTAAGTAGACGATGAAAGTGCTCGATGTAAATAGAGCAAATGATGATCCGGAAAGGTAAAACCTGGGTAGATTTCGTCAGACAGAGGAGATACTTATATATATATATATATATATATATATATATATATATATATATATACGAGCAACATTAAAAAAGTTTCCAGACTTTTTTCATATAGGCACTCTAGCCCCCTTCGAAGTAGTCTCCTCCGGCTGCAATGCACTTGTACCGTTCCAACAATTTCTGCAAGGCCCCATGGAAGTCCTCTTGTGTGAGCGTGTCAATGACCTTCGTCACAGCCTCTTTCATCTCCTCAATTATCTCATAACGACAGCCTCTGAGCTTATGGAATAACCAAAAGTCACAAGGAGCAATGTCTGGACTATAGGGAGGGTGTGGAACTGTCATGATGCCTATCTTGGTCAAATTGTCTGTGACAAGGATGGAGTTGTGGACTAGTGTATTGTTCTCGTAGAAACGCCACTGATCAGATCTGAAGAGTACTAGCCTCTTCCGACAGAATCTCTTACTGAACTCCTTTAAAACCTCAACATAGTAACCCTAACCCTAACCCTTTGGCCAATTAACTCTGGTGTATTGACTTCTTTACTCCTCCCACACCTCTCATCATCCCTCACAGATTCCCCGCCTTCCTTGTATCTCTTGTGCCACTCAAAATCTGATGCTCGATTCATGCAAGATGGTCAAAAATCAGTCTGAAGCTTTCCATACGTTTCTGTGGCATTTTTTTCCAAGTTTAAAACAGAATTTTATTGCATATCATTCTTCTAAAGTGTCCTCGCGTCCAGATTGCATTTTTGAACGTCACCAGCTGTTGCAATCAGGCTTTAGTAGGTTGTATTCCAAGTCCTTCTGTAGCTGTTCATTTGAACTTGATATTATAAAAATGGGTCTCATAAGATGTTTAGTAATAACATACTGAATTGTCCAGTTATCTCAACAATTTTACATGCCTGTACAAGAAATGTCTGGAAACGTATTGAATGCACCACTTATATATATATATATATATATATATATATATAACATTAGACTTTTTGGATATTGTAATAAGTATTTACAATCCTTTTTTTTTTTATCAACAGGCCATACAGTGGTTAGCAACCGCCGATATTTCCTCCTTTTCCAATACGTTATAGAAGACGCAACGATTTCAGTAATTTGCAAGTGTGTGGCTGGAGAATTAATAGGTTCTTTGTTTTTTCCCTCAATAATTACAGCATTTGCTTTCATAAACTGGGGAACAAGTACAAAGAAACCATATGAATAGTTTTAGTTAGTTCGAAATGGCAATTAAGCAATAGAATGGAAACACCAGGAAAACACATCATATATCTATGGAACTTCCGGTCCAAAAAAAAAATGCGCAATACGAATTTTACGACTATAAAGTAATTCAATTAGTCCTAGGAATAATATATCTTTATTAACGATGTTTTAAATGACAATTAGATCGATAATATTATTTGATATATTTTCAAAATCTGTGCAAAAAATATTAAAGCAATTAATTTGTTCTTTTGCCCTTTAGCTTCATGCTTAGCTTCATGCTTATTTTACCAAAAAAAAAAAGAAGATGAGTTGATAGCAAATGGTAACTTACAAAAAATATGATCTAAAATTTATTAGAAAATATAAATGAATACAATAATTAGGAAATACCACAAAATTCCCCGAGCAAAAATTATCCAACAAAGAGGCTATCATCTTCGTCTTTTATTTAGCAGTAAATAATCTAATACGTAATATTTTTTCATTGAATAGCTGAACATTCTGGCTTCATAAAATATACTTTAAACAAACTTTAAACAAACCAAATTAATCTTTAAATTAATTGCAATGATATTAATAGAATTTTTCAAATTAATGATATAATTCATTAATTGAATTAAATTATGTCGTTTTTAATTCAAATCAACAGTATGATTAGTTTAAATTAATAGTATAACAAATTTACTGGTAAAATTTGTTTGATTTCATGTTCTAATTTAAATTAATAGAATACTTTTTTTAATTTATGGTAAGGTGTTTTTTCTCAACATAAGTTATTCCATATTTTCCTTCTCTTGACTTTGAAAATTACTGTATATTCACTTAAATAATTTAATTAAGCTTGTTTAAATGATTTGGTATGAAAACAGATTATTCAGTTAATGACAAATGCTTTGTTTCTTATATTTTATAAATCTACTTACAGCTAATTTAAAAAAAATACAAACTTCTTCGAAGCACGCTAATTTTGTTATTTTTCCTCGAGACTGTATAATAAAAAGAATGTGTACCTATATATGAGAGAGTTGGTCAATGACAATTTACTATCTTTGTACCATACCCATGATACGGATATGTGTGAAACGTTCATCGAATGTTCATAACATATATACATAGAACACAGGAATCTCGAAACACGAAAAACACTTACGACTTCTTAGTTCAAGTACGAAACTTTTTATTACCTTTGAGTTTAAAGGTTCTTCAACATAAGGAGAGAGGCACAATCTTTATATGCTGGCTTTTCTATCTGCCCCCACCCCAACACGTGTGCCACCCGCTACAAGGCCACTGGTCCGGTTTCAGCGAGCAAGCGAAAGTCACCCTTCTTCTTCAACTGACTTTCTTCAAAATCCCAAAAATCCTCCGCGTGCACTTCCGGTGCATGATATCATTCACATCCACTGTTCAACATGTCTATCCGGGATTTTTATTTTGACATCTGTGAACGACACATCCTCCCAGCACGCGCGTCAACAACTGCACCCATGTTTGCATCTAACTAACCTATGCACTGAGCCGAAAGGTTCTCAGCATAACTAAACCCAAAGGCAATCCCTCGTCCAGTATATTACATCTTATTTTTTTTCTGTTCAGTTCTGTTGTTCTACTATGAAGAATGATTATTAATGATCGTCTTCACGTGGTGTAATAGTTGGAGTGCTGTATCGATGTATTGAGTTCAAATTTCAGTCGAACTATTAAGTACATTTTGGACTTATATCATTTGGAAAGGTATATACTTCCTTATTCTCCTGCTATGGGCTACATACGAGGGTGGGTCAAAAATTAATTCCTTTTTCTTTAACACGTGAATTATTACCGACACAGAAATACGTATCATACATCAAAATGAAGCTGGTCCTCTATGGATCACATCCCTACTTCTCAGTATCTCAATATCTCTATATATTTACCAACCCCTCCGCTCGGGCAGGATATGACACAAGGTCAATTTTAAGCGGAGTTTACAGGTTTAAATTCAGAGTTTTCTTTCTCCTAGACTAGTTGGCTCACCAAGGCTGAAGAACTCAGTCTGCCGTACTATTTACCCATAGCTGGAGGGAGAATAATTGGATTCATTCCTTTCCCAAGAGTATTAGTGCTATGTGAAATACAGTCAATCTCATACATGATTTGAACTCATGTCACCGTGTCCATTTCCTATGACGATAACCATTACACCACAGGTACCTCTCAATATCTATAGTCCACGTTTGAATGACAGCATGTAACCCTGCCTCGTAAAATTCTGATGACAGTTCTTTGAACCACTTCATCTCAGCAGTTGAGTGTTCGCCAATGGTCCGGGAGACCTGGGTTCAATCCCAGGTCACGTTATACCAAAGACTTTTAAAATGGCACTTCATACCTCCTTGCTTATTTCTCAGAAATATAAGGTATCGAGGGTAAAGGAGAGCAAACCAGTGAAAGGAGTTGGTGTTGTACTTATTTAAAAGGGAGCCTTCTGGTCACCCTTGACAACGGTCGCCAACTAACAACTCCATACTCACCAGATTTAGTACCTTCTGAATATCATCCCTTCGGCCCCATAAACGAATGCTTAAGATGCAAACATTATGCCAGTAATATGGAAGTAAAAACAGCAATGATGATGTGGCTCAAAGAACACTCAACACAATTTTGAGAGACAGGGATACATGTTCTTATTTGAAGGTAGAACATTGCTATGCTGAGAAGTAGGGATCTGATTCCCGGAGAACCAGCTTCATTTTGATGTATGATACATGTTTCTGTGTTGGTATGTATTCCTGTACTAAAGAAAAATGATTTATATATATTATGCATTTAGACTAAAAGGGATGCTGATTTGCATTCCTTACATAACAATATATAACAACACTCTAGCATCACTGGTTCAAATAACTTGAAACTTTTGAGAAATTTCAGAAATAAACCCTAACTTAAAACATACTTTTCATTAACCAAGGCACAGTTACCTATAGTCTATCAAATACCACAGAGAAATATGAAGAAACAACAACATATCATATATTAAACAAATAAAAAGCCCATTGTCCAATCAGCTGGGGCCGTAGAATACACTGACTGCACCTCTGCAGAGGGGTAGGACCACCCCAACGAGTGTCCTGTACAAACAGTCTGATGGTGAGGTTTCATCAGTGCTGGAGCTTTGGGGAATGCGGAGTACCCATTTATTGCCATCGCTCCTAGGTTCACTCTGGCTCGAAGTGGTAGCACCTGATAGAGCCCTATGTATGGGTTAAATAGAACTAACAGCATACTCATGCTAAAAGGAATTGTTTGAGTAAACTGAATAGCTTGAAATAGAAATGTTTTTGACAATTAAACCGTACTTACATTTAAACTGCATGCTTATGCTTAACTGAATTATTTCAAATAGAACTGTTTTTCGACATTAAAACTGTACTTACACTTTACTGAATTGTTACATATAACTGCTTGAATAGTTTGAAATGGAAATGTTTTCTACAATTAAACTGTGTACTTATGCTAAACTGAATTGTTTTAAATAGAACATATTACTTACATAAAAATGGATTTGGTGTTAAGTAACCTATAAAGGTTGATATGCCATAAAACCCAACAAACCAAACAAACCAAACTAAAAAGAGCTCCATAAAACCGATTAAAATTTGCTATGTTATATCACGATCAACCTATGCAGCAAACTCCACAAAGTAGCTAATTCGTTTGATAGCTTCCAAACTCAAGAAAGTTTTATAATTTACCAAGAGTCTGTTTACAGAATCAAAAATGGAATTTGTTGATTGAATTGCACACGCTTCCAAAAGTAATACATCGGAAAGTCAGAATTGCTATTTTATATTTGATTAAGCAACTAATGATACAGAATCAAATCCATGGATTTTAACTAACACATATGGATCAATATTTCCGCTTAAATGATCACGACTTCACCAGATATGTAAAAATGACCATCATATAAAAAAAACTACAATAAGAATTACTGGAAAATATCACAGTGCTAATAGAAACACACAAAGATGATAGAATATAATATCTCCAATGACAAATTCCAAAATGACTTTAACATTGAATTAAACACTGCTTGAAATAAATTGGACGTATATGGGTTTCAGAATAAACATCTAAATAAACATATGCCAAAATTAAATTTTTGAACGAAACTAATAAGAAAACACCACACCTCTTCCAAACAAATATCTCTCAAGTGCATAGCTAAATGGAAGGTGGGTACGTTAGTCAATGAAATGGCTACTGTCACGTGATATCCCACGGAGACGATAGAAATAAGATTAATACTATCCTCCCGTCGGAATGAACAGTGGCAAATCGTTAAGAAAAAATGTAGGTCACAGAGGGGATATCAACAGATGTTGGTACTTAGTAACCTTAGGTCGCCGGACACCAGAAGGGAGAAAGAGAGAGAAGCCAAATGATTGGCTGGGACCCTAAAACGGAAGTGGCACCTTCTCCCCGTCGGCGAAAAAAACGAGAAGAAAAAGCAGTTGTTTGACAGGGTTCGTAGCGGGCAGACGAACCAAAGCCAGTATTCCGGGTAGAAGACAAAAGAATATCTGAGACACGAGGGACCCGAGTTCTTCAAGCCAGTATTAAAAATAGCATAAAGTCTATTAGCCCGTGAAAGAAGAAAGATTTTCCAGTGGAACCCCGTCGAAAAATAAGATAAGTAACTTTGGGACTAGTTCTCCTTTATACCCACATTTTATATACCACCCTCTCTCTCTCTCTCTATCTCTCTCTCTCTCAATTTGAAGAAACACGAAAGAACAGGAAAGAAAAGAAAGACATCTATGTTCATGGACTGTTCAATTATTATATGTTTTGACACTTTGAAAGTGTATATAATTGTAGTAAAAGATTCATGTATTTTAATGTCCCCACGTGGTCTAAGTTGTTCCTTGCAGTTATGCTACGAATTTGTTGTGTCACATTTCCTTTTCAGCTTCTATTCGCCTTATATTATCTTGCTTAGAATTGTCCTATTAACTCCTTTAAAATATCACACGGGAAGCCGGAGTTGCCGACTACTACAATATAATATTATTACGACTAAAACCTATAGGTCCATATCTTCTGTTGTCTAGGGGGGGAAGTTTAGTGGCTTTGGTGGGTGTGTGGATAGTGTGAAATTTGGAACCCCTTGCCAGTGGCGGTCAGTCTGTCCCTAAATTAATCCCTCACGTAATATGCCAGTTCTTATATGCCTGAGAGAAAAACTCTGAACGAGGACTTATTCTATAAGGGATCAAGTGCCAACCTACCCCGTCTTCACAATGCAAAAATAAAGTCCCGTTTTGGGATTTTAGTCAATTTGCCGTCACACTACTTACAGATATATAGATGCTAAATACTATTTTCCTTCATAATATGTATATGGTACGTGACTAGTTTATTTATTGTCACTCCTCTTTTGGTATATCAACTCTTGTCAAACTATTTTCAAAACAAAATAAATCTTTATCAATCGTTTCCCCTGATCATCAACAAAGTTCGAAATTGACTTGAAGAATGAAAGACAAAGAAACTGCAAGAAAATATTCCAATATTATTCATTTTATTAATCTGATCTTATTCACGTAATATTTCTTCTTTCCCTTTTTAGTATCATTATTTGTGAGCACATTTGCACAACGTTTATAGGCACATAACGCCTAGACGTTCCGACTTCTATCATATGGCACAATTAATTTGAAAATTTTCAAGAGTAGGTAAGACACTCCTCCATGATTGTAATCTGCGGGCTTTATATTTTCAAACAGTAGGTTTTGGAGAAATACAGGATTACGCAAGTGTATCAACCTCCGTAGTCACCAGATCTCGTGATTTATTTTTTCTCTACTAAAAAATTATTCTCAGCGTTATGATTTTATCACGTACAAGATATAAGCTGTATAATTTTTTAAGATAGTTCGTATTATTCTCTGTAAACCGGTCATATAACTATTAACAATAGTATTTCCTATATTTCTTCATTTTGAATAATGGTATTTAATATTTGAATATATATATCATATTTTCGCATAATTAATATCATTATTCATTATGATTTGAATAACTTTGTAGATCATTATTTTTATTACTTTCGGCATTAACAAACTTTTATCTAGCAATGTCCTAATTTTCCTCTTATTTTTAATGGATAATCTTAACTTTCTAACATCTGCCTCAGTATATTATCAACGCCTTGGTCCTTTTCTGATTCCAAGTTAAAATTACAGAAACCTAAAACACACACACACACACACACACACACATATATATATATATATATATATATATATTAAAATGAATAGATCAGCAAATAAAATTTAAAGTAGCAGTTTAGGTTTTATTTAACATTATTATGCTTCACAATATTTTAGAAGTCATGGTTCTCTTCAGGAGAGTAGATTCATCCCTGCTTTAATCTTTTACTGAGAAGATTATTTTACAGTGATGACTGATTTGAC
Source organism: Sepioteuthis lessoniana (assembly GCA_963585895.1). NCBI lineage: Eukaryota > Metazoa > Mollusca > Cephalopoda > Myopsida > Loliginidae > Sepioteuthis > Sepioteuthis lessoniana. The sequence goes on from OY757926.1 coordinate 70,626,176, forward strand.
AGGAGTGAGAGTAAGTAAAGTTGGTGACCATAGTCGAGGGTGACCAGAAGGCTCCCTTTTCAATAGCTACTACACCACGGTGTAAGGGAGGGCGCTATTCCTGTTCCTGGATTGCTCAACTTTACCCTTGATCCGTACCTTATAATGCTGAGTGTTAAGCTAGGACGCATCAAGTACTATTTTAAAAGTCTTTGGTATGAATCGACCTGAGATTGAACCCAGTTCTCCCGAGCCATTGGCGAACACTCAAACCATCGTGCCAATGTCCCGTTGACAGGGGTGTACTTTTTAATTCTAGTTATTTTCATTAATATATATATATATATATATATATATATATATATATATATATATATATATATGTATATATATATATATATATATATATATATTTATATTTTGTGTGGCTGTGAGTGTGAATTAGCAGATCAACATGGCTTGGAGTATTCTATTAACAAAAGAGGTGATATGTTTAAAGAAAAGAACATTCAGTACGCTGATGTGAAACGTGCCATGAGCAAAGGGAGATATTGTCAATTGCCGTGAGGTTCCTAATGGTTTGAAGAGTGATGTGCGTGTCCGCAATGATTTTTCAAAAGCGAGGTTCACCAGTCGATTATGTCACATAAATACCTGCAGACGCACACAGCATATTATGGTGTCTTACCTTCCTCTCCAAATGATAGCCTGTGTATTTTATGTGGCAAGGTGTAAAGTATACTTCTGGGATTGAAGAGACACATGAGAATACAGAATAGTGTTATTCCACAGGCAGAGTCAACGACACGTGGGGGTAATACGAACAATATCTGCAACATCAGCTTGCAGTCAAGTAAGTCAGCGCATAGGTATGAAAAAGGAGATCTGGACGGCTAACCAATCGTTGTGAAACGGCTTTCATCTGTCAGAATAAAACGATATATATATATATATATACCGGCTCATTAGCTTAGTGGTTAGAGAGTTCACCAATGGTCTGGGAGACCTGGGTTCAATCCCAGGTCGTATCATAACAAAGACTTTTAAAATTGTAGTTGATACCTCGTTGCTTCACACTCAACATTATAAAGTACGTATCAAGGGCAAAGTTGAGCAATCCAAGGAAAGGAGTAGAGCTCTCCCCTATGACGATCAGTCAGTGGGATTGAATAAAGACGTCCGAGACATTTTACCGGCTTCTCCCTGACTGTTGGGATCTTATCACCCCCAATTTTGAAATGGATCTCCCTGACAGATCCTCTGACTAACAATAGGCTTCGGCTTTTCTTTGGCTTAGCCTTCATTCTCGCCCATGTGAAAAGGTCATAATACCTTTGTAGTAAACCATCGGCAGAGATTTGGGATGGGACGATAATGGTGATGTCGTCCATAAAAGCTCTGGAAGGAGGAAGAGTCAGATGATCATTTTTCCTTACTCCTTCCGACGTATTTGCTGCACCTCGTAAAATAAGTTCCATGGCTAGAACGAAAAGAAGTGGGGAAATCACACAGCCCATCATGATGCCAATCTCAAGTGCCTGCCACTTGGTGGTATAGTTTTTAACGGTAAATTTCATGAAAGCTGAATTGAAATATTTCATTATGATTTCCCCAACTTTGCAAGGGAAGTTGAAAAATTCGAGGGCCATTCGAATCAAGTGGTGCGGAACTGAACTGTACGCATTGGCAAGATCAAGCCAGATCACATGTAGTTCTGTTTTCTTCCTTCTAGCCGAGAGTATTGAGTTCCATATCATTTGTGAATGTTCCAGACATCCGGGGAAGCCAGGTATCCCAGCCTTCTGGACAGATGTATTTATATAATGATTTCTCATCAGAAAGGTTGTCATACGACGAGCAAGAACTCCAAAAAATATTTTCCTTTCTACATTTAGGAGGGATATTGGGCGAAAATTTGTGATACCTTTTGACTGCATTTCCTTTGGAATCCCAATATCATCGGCTAGACACCATTCCTGTGGTACAATAGCCTTCTTCCAGGCCTGCTGAAGGAGGACAGTGAGTTTCCTGAGGACACGTGGGCAGTTTTTATATAACTTGTACGATATCCCATTCAAGCCCGGGGCACTACCTGCGCGGGCCTTATGGACGAAATCTCGAACTTCTTTCAGCTTTATCCCGCTATCATCAAACATTACCGTTGGATCTCGGGGTTTTGGTAAATCTCTTAGATGAGGCATTGGGATACTGTTTAAATCATCTAAGTATGTCATCTTCAAATGATTCTCGAGTTCCTCCTTCGGTACATCAAGCTTGCCACTCTTTGATTCCACGAAAAGCTTTTTTGCAAAAGCGTAAGGATTTGAGTAGAATGCTCTCCGAGCCTGGCGCTTTTTCTTTCGATGTTTTCTCTGATTTTCAGCTCTGGAGATCACCAAATTCTTTTTTTTTTAATATCATTTAAGATATTCTGAAGTCCCGGCCTCTCATGAATCGGGGCTTCTTTTAATCGGTGCTTCAGCATTCTCTGTTTCGATCTTAGCTTTCCTTTCTGTATCTGTCGTCTATTCGGTCGTTTTCCTTCGGTTTTATCTTTATTCGTTACTGCACCAAACCATTCCAGGTAAACGTCATATATAACTCTGCAGAAAGATGACAATTGATGATCAATGGGGCCCTTAAGATGGGTGGTGAACAAAAAAGAAAGCTCCTGGTCTAAATTTGTCCAAGTAGCTGTCTGATTACCCTTGGGCCACTGAATTCTTGGCTTGTGAGGAATGTCTCCAGGACGCTGTCGCTTAACAATGGGCCCTTGAACACTGTGGGGGTAGTCCTGCTTCATAAGCCCATCATTCGATTTACATTCGCCTGCAGGAGAATTACGTTGTTTGCACCAGCGTGCCTTGTGGATTCGTAACCCTCACAAGCTGTTAAATTATCTGCCGGGTCCATATCCAGTTCGTTACCGTTAGAGCAAGTATGGTGGGTGATATATTCTCCCTTCCCGCTGCAGACACCCTGAGGGCATTTTTCTTTAATTGTTTTATCCATATTTGTTGCGTTCCTGTCTTTCCAGGACATCACTCCAACTTTCTGGAGAGTCACTTTGTCTTTATATATATATATATATATATATATATATATATATATATAATGCTATGTGTGTGTGTGTGTGCGGCATACGATAAGTTTACAGACCTTTTTCGTATGGGAACTTTTATTGATAGTACACACATAAAACTCTAGTCCCCCTCGAAGTCATCTCATCCAGCTGCAATGCAATAGTTGTACCGTTCCAATAACTTCTGGAAAGCCCCATGGATGTCTTCTTGTTTGAGCGTGTCAATGACCTTCGTCACAGCCTCTTTCCTCTCTTCAATTGTCTCATGACGACAGCCTCTGAGCTTCGGGAATAACCAAAAGTCACAGGGGCAAGGTCTGGACGATACGGAGGCTGAGAAACTGTCTTGATGCCCATCTTGGTCAAATAGTCTGTGACAAGGATGGAGTTGTTGACTGGTGCATTGTCCTGGTGGAAATGCCACTGACACGATTTGAAGAGTGCTGGCCTCTTCCGATGGAATCTCTTCCTGAACTACCTTAAAACCTCAACATAGTAACCCAAACCCTAAACCTTTGGCCAATCAACTCTAGTGTATTGACTTCCTTACTTCTCCCTCACTTCTTATCATCCCTCGCAGACTCCCTGCCTTCCTTTAATCTCTTATGCCACTCAAAAACTGATGCTCGATTCATGCAAGATGGTCGAAAATCAGTCAGAAGCATTCCATACCTTTCTGTGGCATTTTTCCAAGTTTAAAACAGAATGTTATTGCACATCGTCCTCCTAAATTGTCAGATTGAATTTTTGAAATTCAGCAGCTGTGACAATCAGGCTTTAGTAGCGTGTATTCCAATTGCTACTGTAGCTGTTCATTTGAACCTGATGTATTAAAAGTATGAGCCCTTGTAATATGGATTATTTATTATCGCCGATTACATATATATATATATATATATATATATATGGAAAATCAACTGATCTCCATACTAATAAAAGTGTTACATGTTGACCCCAGCCAAGCTGTCAAAAGAAGAAATGCAGCTGTGTAAATAACGAGTGCATCCGGTAGAGGATATCAGGGGACAATCTTGACTGTCGAAGGGTTGAATTGAGTGCGAATTGTGACGCTCACAAGAAGTAGGTATATGTCAAATTATTATATAACCCCGGGGACAGGAAGTTCAATTCAGTTGGAGAGAAAATGCTAGAATGAGAACCATGTCCCAGCAGAGACAGGGCCCCCAGGCCCCCAGTTAAGCAGCCCAGGAGAAGGGGAAAGAAATACTGCTGAAGCCAGAAGAGTTGGGGGGGGGTCAATATGCTGCAGTTCTGTTCAGTCTCCATCTCACCTTTCACAGTAAAACCTTTCGTAACCCTTTTGAACCTTTCGAATAAATTGAGAGGTATATTTTTCTAAAGAACTGTGTCCACTCGTCTTTATTGTGTTGAATATGCTTCTGCGTGCATCTGCATATGAATATGTTACAAAAGTTTCCGTTTTCATGCAAAAATAGACACGAGAAGCTTCAATTTTTGTATCTGTATTGTATTTATCAACCAATCAGTGGTTATTAGATCTTTTTTATAATTTCTCAGATATTTTGCAGACGAAAATATTTGAATTTTGAGCCTACCTCAATCTTATAAATATCCAATGAAATGAATAAATATTAAGTTGGTTTATTGATTTATTCTGTAAATCTACACAAAACCTTTGCATTTATTTTGTTTGAGTGAAAATCAAACATTCTCTTCCTTCAAGTATATATGTAATTTGAACATTGCTTTATCATTCTCCATTGAATAAACTTATCATTTATTTAGATATGATCGTTCTACCATTTCCATTTTCCACAGCTGAGGGGATATTCTTATTGATCCGTTTATATAATAGCTCATAGAAATTATTTCTCTCTTTACACGGTTTTATTCACACAAAGATTTTTGACATAGACATTATATATCAACTAGAGTTAATCTATACAAACTGTTACATTAAATGCATGAACCATTTTTCTTGTAACGTAAATATTGTTTGAAATTTAACTTATGATATTATCTTTTATTTCAAAGAAAGCTTCTGCATATTGTTTGTCAATAAACTTTTCGCCCGAGTTAAAGACATTTTTTTTTTCAGATCGGTTCTTTGTTCAATCATTTACATACATACCTGGTATATATATATATATATATATATATATATATATATATATATATATATATATATAATTGTAATTCATATAATATAAAAATCGCTCGATGAATGGCTACAACGAAGATAGTCGACCAACGTGCGAACAGTGGTGAACTTAACAAAAAAATAGGTAAATAAGTATTTTCCACGGTAATTTTAGGTTGGAAATGAAAACATATGTGTCAATTAGAAATGAGAAGTGGGTTCCGCTGCTGTGAAGAAGTACACATTACATAAGTAAAATAATAAAATATTAGTTAAAACACAAAATACTACTTTTATTCAGAAGAGTTAAATTACAAATCATATCCGTACACTAACACCGTTATACTTATCTACCATAATCCAACTCTGAACTTAGAGCGCATGTACGAGGTGGAAAGATAAAATTGTCGCCCTAGAAAAGACGACCTGATTCCATTTCCGTTCAATGAAAACCGGTTTTCTTTTTTGTTGCAGACCATCAACTAGTTGGCCAGTTATGTACAAATCCCAAGAGCGATAGGAGCCTTCTATCATATCTGAAAGTGATACAATGTTCAACGAACGAGATCGGAGATGCGCTGCTGTACAACCCATCTTCTCTACCGATGCAAGTTATGACAGCCAAAACCATTGCCAGCTCCCTGAAAATGCAAATCCAGATTGCCACGAATAACAGGGACGTTCCCAGGGTGATGAAAACAACGTTTCCGGCTACGATTATGGTCTTTGGTGTTGTTTCGAAATCGGCTTAAAAGTCAACACCAAAGTGTACCTGGATGTACTGAAGAGTGTGGTGATCTTTTGGTGCAATCAGGTGGCTGGTGGCAGACCCTGTGTGTGGCAGCAGGACTCGGCGCTGGCCCACAAGTCCAAAGAGACCCAGGCTTGGCTTCAGAAGGAGTGCTACGAATTTCTACCCTTCGCTCCCAGTTCCGGATCCGTATCGAAGCGTTGATTGAGGCTGAAGGCAGCTATATTGAATAGATGTCAGCTCTAATGCATAATCAAGTTACCTGAATTGATTTTTCAATAAAAGTTTTAAAATAAAGCTGTAATGTTGTTTTCTTTAGGACGAAAATTTTTTCGTTCCACCGTGTATGTACTTAACAACCCCTCCACACAAGCATGATGTGACACAAGGTCAATTTTTTTTTATGAAGTTTAACCGGTTTTAATTCAGAGTTTTCTTTCTCTTAAACTGGTTGCCTAACCAAGCCTAAATAATTCGGTTTATTATTATAGCTGGAGGGAAAATAATTGGCTTAATATCTTCCCTAAGGGTATTAGTGGAATGTAGAATGCAATCAGCCTCGTCCAGGTTTTGAACTCGTTTCGCCGTTTCCACGACGATAACCTTTACACTATAGGCATTTACTCATAGATCATATAGGAAGGAATAGATGAAGCTTTTTTTTTAAAAAGTATCTGTTGGACCGAATTAATATTTCTGTATATTAGTCATATATGGAATGACTCCAACAGAAACATAACCCCAGTTCTAATATCCATAAACTTAATGAAAAAAAATCTATAATTTTCTGTAAATTAAATGTCTAAAACAACAACAAATTTACGAAACTATTAATTTAAAACAAAGCAATACCCAACCCCCAAAATACCTGGTTATCGATACACAGGCCATTTCAGCTGACATTTACACCGAGAATATGAAAGACATAATAAAGATTTCACATTATGTTGTTGTTTTTTTCTCGTTCTATGATCCATATTAAATATCGTATTTTTCCCCCTTGATAATCGTTGATGATAGCGGAAAGTTGTTGAAATAAAGATTCACAAACATTATGTACTGTGGACTTCGTAGATAATTTTGAGAGATTTCTTTAATCATTTTTGAGGGAACTAACGTAAAAACGGAGTGGTTCACAAAAAGCCATTAGAGACGTTAATTGTTTGTTACTTTTATCAAACCCTGCTTAAAATATAAATTGCGTGATCACAGTGTATTGTGATAGGACATTTAAGATTTTTAAAATATATTTTTCAAAATCATACAATTAAAGTTATTTTTCTCTCCTGTCCCATTTATGCAAATATTTTTGTAGTATCGTATGTAATTAGATACTGCTATAAAAGCAGTATCGCCTCCAGTAAAGTCAATCGCTTACAGTCTGCTACTACTTAAGACAAGATGCCGTTTGTTTCCATAGACAACTTTACTTCATGAAAATTGTGTTTAATTAGTGCTTCTCCCGGTAGAATAACGATGATCTGACAAATATTAGCAGTATGTAAATAAGTTATATATATATATATATATATATATATATATATATATATATATATATATATATATATATATATATTGTAATCTTCTTAATTCACTATTTAAAAGGCGTTGGGCATAATGATTATGGTCGTAGGAAATGTATTCTGAGATCTAAGTTCAATTTTTTCACGTTATGCTCATACCCTTGGGAAGGATTGGCTCCATCAAGCAACGAGAATACAGTATAGCTGAATGAGGTTTTTAGACTTTGTTAGGCAACAAATATAGTTGAAGGAAAAATCTGAATTCACATTGGCTGTACTCTGCTCAAAAATTAGCCTTGTGCCATATCCTTCCCGTAGCCTAAGACCTAGGTAAATATATAAAGGCAAAAATGAACCTCACCGAGTATCTATACTGATCCACACAGTGTCTAAATAATCATCGACGTACATATTATATTTTCTTGTACGGTTCTATAGTTCCAATATGAGGTGTGAGCAGAAATTATCCATACTGAAATTTAAGGGTTCTTCTCTTTTTTTTTCTTTTTTTTTTTCTTTTTTTAGCTAACCAACTTAAAAAATGATATAATGGTGTAAGGACGTCTAGACTTTATCTAGAAGATTTATTTTCTTATTTAGATAACTATTCGGTTTTTCTTTTCTTCTAGTGGTTTATTTTATTACACGACCCCTAATATCTAACAACGTGATAATGGTGTTTAAGAAGAAAATGGCTTTCCGCGGATATATTGTTAGAGGTCCCCACGATAAGTGACTATTTTTCATGAGAAATATTTTAGGATAAGAAGACATTCCTTTGACTCCAGTCAGTTAACATACTATACGTGTACGGGCTCGTCTGTCTTTTAAATAGTCTTTAAATACAATTTTGAACTAATCTATTTCTTTTGTAGACACTCTCAGTATTGTACATTCTTTATTATAAGTTTCTTTAAAAAATTATTTATATTTAACGAACAATATTCAGTGTCAGCAGTTGTAGACATCGTTGGACTCGGAAAAAGAAAATATATATTTTGGAACAAAATACATAATTCTCCAGGGAATAGAAAACTTTTGTGTCAAAACGAGGATAAAATAACTTAATTAAGAAAAATTGGCCTATGGGTTAGAGTGTTCGCCAATGGCCCGGGAGACCTGGGTTCAATCCCAGGTCGAGTCATAACAAAGACTCAAAAAATGGTATTTGATGCCTCCTTGCTTAACACTCAGCATTATAAGGTACGGATCAAAGGTAAAGTAGAGCAATCCAGGGAAGGAGTAGCGCCCTCCCCTACACCTTATTGTAGTAGCTATCGAAAAGGGAGCCTTCGGGTTGCTCTCGACTGTGGTCGCCAACTTTACTTACTAAGAAAAAAATAGCGAATGAGAGTTGTTCTAAAGCAGATTTTTAACCATCAGAACAAAAATGGTCCTATCCTTTTACCCACATATTTAGTGTGCAAAACGCTGAAAGCTAAAAACAGCTGTAATCGAACAAAGCGAGATGAAAAAAGCAAATGACAAGAGAACTTAAAATTTAATAGACATTGATACCGGGAGAAGAAAACTGATCTTGAGATAAAAGAAGAAAAGTTACATTTCTGGAGAAGAGTAAAAATACTTCATTGGAACGACATAATTTATTAGTTATTCTATCCTATCAATCATTCATACTGTGATCAGATTAAGACATTCGACCATTTGGCTATTATAAATTAGTTATAATCTGAGTCTAGAAAATAAATAGACAGTTTAAAATATTATTTAAAGACGCTATTTAAGATGTAGAAACGTACGATAAAGTTATGTAGCAAAACACTTCAAGTTTCTTATTAAGTCTTTCTGTATCACCAAGTGCGGAATTGTCATTCATAGTTTCTTATAAGTCATTTTAAGTGATATTTATTGAGCAAAATGGTACTATAGTGTAAAGGCGTTTTTAAACAAGAAATCACCGCCAACTAGACACCTCATCTACTATCGGTACAATATATTTGAAACAATATCTTCCTATAAATTAATCAATAGTTGGTGAGGAATTGGATCATTAGCGTTGGTTACCTCTGCAGCTTGTAGAAATCAAGATTTACAAAATCTTCACCCAATTATTTGTTGATCATTTGCAGGAACAAATTAAGCTTTTCTTTCCTATTTGCTGACTGAATGATCGAGAGAAAACTATGTTACATTTTCCTTACAACAATATATATATATATATATATATATATATCATTATCAGCGTATCGTGTCGCCAGCACAGATATCCCTGACCCTCTCTCGACACTTTTCCCTATCATTCATCGCCTCTGGCAGGTCTTCTGGGCTACATCCCGTATCCTCACATAGCTGCTGTATGTATGTTCTAGCTGGTCGTCCTGCTTTAGTTAAGTCCATATGTGGGGGTCCATAGGAGTACATCACTTATGAGCTCGTCCCTGCTCCTCCAGCAGTGTCCTGCGTGCCTGATTCGTCTAACTTGGATATTTTTCGTGATGGGAGGCAGGTGGCCGAATAGTTGTTGCTTTGTGGGGCGTTGCCGCCAGGACTTGTTTTATTATTTATTTATTTATTTATTTGATTTTTTCACATCAGTTTTAGCTGATGGTCTTTCACTGGAGTTTGAATGACAGCAATCTCCCCATGTCTCCAGGACTCTTCTCAGTATTCTGACCTTTCTCAATAATGCTTTAGTTTGCATGGTCTTCATTCGTCCGCCAACTTCTAAGTCCTCTAGTTCCTTTAATAATCTTTTAGTTACTGTACCAAAAGCACCAATTACAATTGGTATAATTGTCACCTTCATGTTACATAGTTTTTTCAATTCCCTAGCAAGGTCGGGGTACTTATCCTTCTTTTCACATTCTTTCAGGTTTATTCTGTTGTCAGCCGTGACAGCAAAGTCCACAATTTTATAAATTCTCTCTTTTATTTGTTAATTATTATAAGGTCTTGTCTTCTGGCCGAGATTAGGTGATCTGTATGTATGTCAATGTCTCATTGGAGCTTGTGTGTGTCATTTTCCAGGACAGCTGCTGGGTTGTGCATTTACCATTTGTTCGTATGCTCAAATTTAAATTTCTTGCATATCTCCCACTCGATCACCTTGCCCACCCAATCGTGTCTAGTCTTATACTTCTTCTGTGCTAATTTGCTTCATTCGCTTACTATGTGATGGATGGTTTCGTCTCTATCACCCCATATCCTATATTTGCAATTTTGTTGCGTCTTACCTATTCTCGCTTTGATTTGATTGGTATTATTATTACTATTATTATTATTATTATTATTATTATTATTATTATTATTATTATTATTATTAATGCATACTTATATCCATGGTTGTTTACATTTTCTCACTGGTCACTCGTCCCTATCGGACCTCACACTTGGCAAGTTTTTTAAGTGGTACGTATCTAGTGCCCTCTCAGAGCTAATGGGTGTATTTTTACTGGTCAGCCAACATCGGTGTGTTTATATTATATATATATATATATATATATATATATATATATATATATATATATATATATATATATATATATATTGTATGCATATATGCGTTCCTCGTCGAATCTTTTAGAATTGAAAACAAACAAATAAATTATGATTAAAAATCAGTGGTAATGCTTTGAAAATTGAAAAATTCCGTCTCAATGAAACATATGACGCCATAAGTGTGTACAAGATCGACGTGAAACGTTCACTAATTGTTTTTGTGAAGAAATATTTCTTTTAAAGCCGCCATATTTTACTTAAAGTTCCCCATGGACATAAGAATTATGTTGCATGAGGTGATAGCAATGCATGGCGCGATTAAATAATATTTGTTTTAGAAAATAAAACAAATCATTCTTCAAAGATTTATTCTCAAGATATTTGCTATTCTCAAGATATTGGCTATTTTCTTTTTATATCTAAAATTCATTCAAATTGTAAAGTTCTAAAATTGTTAAGATTATTTTGTATCTACTTCTGTTAAATAACTTTATGTATGTTAAATGGCTTAAGTGTATTGTTTTTGGGATAGGAATAGTTAATTTGAAAAAAAAGCGAAAAAATTAACCGTTTGAGTGTCTGTTTATTTCAAATTTCAGTGGACAAGAAGCAAAAATATGGTACATAAATATGGTGCAATGGGTAAATTACTGTCTAGATTACGCAAAAAGAAAATAACACCGATATATCCCCCTATTGAATATAATTATAAATATCATATGAAAATATATTGAATTAATATGCAGTAGATTCAAAGAAATCAGCATTGGCCTCAGACGATTTCGAAATCTCCAAGCTTTTCCGGTGGTCTCCTTGATTAAGTTGGTAAATGCTGCTGTTATCTTTGCTCTCAGAATTTTGAAGGTCTTTCGATCGTCCATGTCCCATAACTAATACTCAAGGGGATTGCAATCTGGTGGGGGTTAAGCGGGCAGATGTTTGAAGTAAAGTGGTCGCAGAAATTTCTGACAGCCAAGAGTGGGTCGTCGTTCTTCTGTGGCATGATGCAGAATCTTATTCCGAGATATAGGGTCTTCAAGCAGCCATCCACTTGTTTCAGGAGAGCAATACTTCCTCTAAGAATTTAATGAATTGCCTTTGTGTTGCGAATGAGGCTACGTGGGAATATGAATGGAGGCATGATGTTATCATCACTTTTGACCACTCCAAAATGTATGATATCGACAGGGTATTTGGTTTTCATCAATATGTATGAGAATCTGTTCAAATTGACACTCAAACACTCAGAAACCTTCGTATTAGAGCTGCTGGCATTAATGCCAGTAGTATAACACGCTGTTTTTAAATTTCTGAAGGAAAGAGAATTGCGTCATGGTGTTTCTTTGTTCATAAACTGTGCCTAACTAATTTTAGTTTGAGGCGAAGTTGCCAAAAACGGCAACGAATAAAGTATATGCATAAAACTGATAATCTAAAATAGCAACAATTTATCCACCAAAAACTCTCTTTATATATTATCCTCATCAAGAATTAGCACGTCTAGTCAGCTGTAGAAACACACACTGCAACTCTACAGTTAAAACTCCCCAAACGAGCGTCCTAGATATAACACTAAACCATTTGATAGTGAGGCTTCAGTAATGCTGGAGCTTTCCGGAATGAGGAGTAATCCATCATTGCTATCGTTCCCCGGTCGACTTTTACCCGCTGTGATAGCACTTGATAAGGTCCTATATATGGGTAAAAAAGAACAGTTTCACATTTGAATTGTGTAGTAATGATAAACTGAAGTGTTTGAAATAAAGATGTTGCATAACTTAACTGTGTGTAAACAAATGAAAAATTTTAATTGAATTGTTAGAGATACATACCATTTAACTTTGTTGACATGCTAAACTGAATTGTTTGAAATAGAGCTGTTTGAATAAATAGAAGTATTGGTATTAGATAGAAATATGTGAAAACATTAATCAATGTGGAAGAAATGAGCTTAAGCTCGCTTTAGAATATCATCTACAAAATGTGTTTAGAAATCATATATTTAATATATAAAAAAGACTCAGCATTTAATTACCTACAATGCTTGATATGCTATAAAACCAATCCAAACCCAACCCAACCAAACCAAAGTCTTACTGACTCTATAGACTCCATTGACTATCTTTCATAATTTGCTTCTATTGGTCATAGCTCTTGACAAGTCTTCTAGATGACTCACAGTCTTTGCAAAGTTGATGAACGCAAACATTTTTCTGGTCGGCTGACGCAAATGCTTTCATGTATAGTTCTTTAGAGAACGAAACTTATGAGTTCATTTTTCCACTAGTGTCCAGCATACCTTCTCCGGCACACTTGGAAGGTTTTTGAGATGTGAGATAAGTGGCCATACAGCTACTGTTTTGTAGAGTGCTGATTCCAAGATTTGTTTAAAACAGCACGTAGCATTCTTTATTACTTCCTGTATATCTTGTTTTCTATGCATTTCATTAAAAACCAAGTTCAAACATACAACAGTACTGCATGGCTACGTCTTGGAAGAATTGGAATTGGTTGGCGGAGTGGATAATAGCATAAACCTCATATCGAAATTATTAATCGATTAAAGGTATCTAGAGTCAAGAGTTCCCAATAGAACTCATGATCCCTTTATTTCTGGTTATGGGTCGCCATCAAAAAAATAAAAACGTCGTTTGAAAGTGATTTTATGTTGAACGTTATCTTGAATTTCTAATGCATTTGTCTAGAATTTTGCCATATATGCTGTACTTTTTAAAAATCTTTCTATAAACAAGCTGAATAGAAAAGATACCATCATTTTATCTGCGTAAATTCCTAATGAAAACAAACAAGATATAAAGGAGAAGGGAAGAACTTGAAATTCAACAGAAAGTTAGACAAAAAGAGGAAATCTTATTCGCAGATAAGGAAAGAAAGTGGTATCTTGACATTAAGAAAATATCATTATACGAGAAAGGCAGAATATTTACGATATTATACGCTTTCAATTATAACTTCAATTCGGTAAATTCGATGTGCCAGTACAGGTTATCTTATAAACTGGAACTGTATTTATTCATGTTCTTTTCAGTTATTATAATTACCCACTATTCAGAAAGTTATCGTAGTCTATAGCCGGGCACCTCACGGTATCTAATGGTTAAAAAGCTAAATTAGTGCAAATTTGAAAGTAAACTTGAAAGTTGGGAGGCCTCTAAATGGTTGTGGAAGCAGAAATTGTCGAAGAAAAATTTGTCATGACCTTGTCACTTGATTCCGGTGAAAAGAAAACCCAACACGTTATTGCTGTTTGGTTCAGAGTTTTATTAAAGCCGTTCATCTTTGTGAGTTTCCTAATCAATGTCAATAAAGAGAAAGGCATTAACTACATTTTCAAAGGAAAATGTCTAGGTCCTTAAAAAGGATCTTTTGAAACATAAAAGAATAAAAAGCACGTCTATTCTATAGCACATTATAAATCTTTCTGCTAAACCTTAAAACACCAACTTTACCATTGCTGCTTTTAATGCAAATCCCTTTTAATCCAACTTGTCCCTCAAAGTTCAAGATATCCGTTTAAGAGTGATTGAGAGTGAATATTACTTAACACAGTCAAACATTTTTGCGAGTTTGATTCTTACTGGGGACTCTATGTTTATTGCTTTTTAACTAAAGTAAGCTAAGCTCTCTAAATGACCGCGGTCAATGGCCAACGTGGTCATTTTTCAACGGTAATTGGTGTTATGACGTCGTATACAGATGAATTTCTGTACAATTTGAACTCCTCAATCTGCCACCAAATTTTTTTTTTACTGATTGATAAACAGCGAAGAGCTATATTCCTTTGTAGCGTAACTTCTGACGATGAAGTTCGAATCTGGAAGTTTTGAGTAACATGGAGTACGCCTTTATTACCATCACTCTCAGGTTAACTCTGATCTGGAGAGTCCGTATTACGTAGGGTTCAATCTATTGATCAAATAGAACTGTCAATTTTTTTTTCTAGAGGCTATTATCAAGCGACAATCTATGAAAAAAATCAGGTATTAATGTATGGAAATTAACTTTTTACATCAAAAAAATGAAGGAAGCATGTGCATACAAAAATCCGAGTGAGTAATGAGAGTAAAAAGAAATGAATAAATAGCATTTGTTGATTGGTTTCTTTGTTTAATGGCGTATCAACTCTTTTTAGGTTATTTAACGCAAAAGCCATTCTCCTAGAACAGTAGTGGTACTATTTAACCCATAGCTGGGAGGATAAGGGGATTCATACCTTTCCCAAGGGTATTTGCCCGAAAGTGAACGCAATAGCGCGACTGGAGTACGAACTCGCGTACTACGATTCCGCAGTCCATCGCTTTAACCATTAATCCACGACGACAATTCTATTAGGCACAAGTGCTTGAATATAGTACGTATTTTTGAAAATAAAGATGAACTCTATAGTCCGATGGTTGGTTGTTTGGGTTTTATGGCATATCAACCTTTGAAAGTTATTTAACGCCAAATCCATTTTTATGTAAATAATCAGTTAGCATAAGTACACAGTTTAATTGTCAAAAGCATTTCTATATAAAACTATTCAAGCAGTTATGTGTAACAATTCAGTTAAGTGAAAATACGGGTTTAATGTCGAAAAACAGTTCTATTTCAAATAATTCATTTAAGCATTCGCATGCATTTTAAATGAAAGTACGGTTTAATTGTCAAAAACATTTCAATTTCTAGCTATTCAGTTTAATCAAACAATTCAGGGCCCTATCTGGTGCTACCACTCCGGGCCACAGTTGACCTGGGAACGATGGCAATGAAAGGGTACTCCGCATTCCCCAAAGCTCCAGCACTGCTGGAACCTCACCACCAAATTGTTTAGTGTCATATCCAGGACACTCGTTTAGGGGGTGTCTTATCCCTCTGCAGAGGGGCACTCAGTGTTTTCTACAGCCCCAGCCAATTGGGCAATACACAGAGTTAAATGTCAAACAGTTTTATTTCAGATAGTTCAGTTCAGCATAAGTACACAGTTTAGTCATCAAAACATTTCTATTTTGAGCAATTCAATTCAGCATTAGTACGCAGTTCCAATGTCAAAACAGTTCTATTTTAAACAATTCAGTTTAGTATAAATACGCAGTTTAAATGCAAAAAATCAGTATAGTGAAAGAAGCACAGTTTAGTTCTATTTAACCCATAGGTAGGACCCTTATCAGGTGCTACCACTTCGGGCTAGAGTGGACCTAGGAGAGATGGCAATGAAGGGGTACACCGCATTCCCCAAAGCTCCAGCATTGCTGGAACCTCACCATTAGATTGTTTAGTGTCATATCCAGGACACTCGTTGGATGGGGTCTTAGAGAAGCAGACGGTATATTATACAGCCCCAGCCGACTGGGCAATCGATAGTCCGAATCAATGAATGAAAAAAAAAGAATAAAAAAGAGGTGTAGGCCTGAATATCAGATGTTAACGAAGAAAGATCTAACATGTGCTATAAAGAAATAAAACGTAAATTAAACGTGAAAAAAAAAACACATGAAATAAATGGGTATCAAGTGTTCAAAGAAGCCAAAATGGTTTGATTGATAAAGATACTTTTCAAACAATAAAAAAGCAATACCCAGAAAATTTCCTTCAAACAAAATATACCTAGGATTTCTAATTTCTCATGGAAAAAATAAACAATCAAAATGGTTATTATTAGGCATACTCTATGGACAAACTAAATCAAAATACATATAAGCTGTTAGCTGTGAAAAAGAGTATGGTCATAAATATATATATATATATATATATATATATATATATATATATATATATATGCGATTTTAGCTTTGGTTACAGAGTTTCACGGCTATATTGTATGTCAATAAATGATACCTAATGACATAAGCTTGATAGCATCATAATCTGCAACAAACAAATGAATCCTGATATCCTTAGTTAAGAAGAAAATTATTTTTTTCCTAAGGATTGTTAGGTGTACTTAATAGGGAGTGATAATGTCAACGAATATCTTCCATCCCTCTGAAATCGCCTTGTCTTAATCTCTTTGTATTATTAAATCTTCTCCAATTACACATTCTTAAATATGATGAAGTAATTTGGTTTTAATGCAAATTAAATCCACATTTTCCCGGCATTAAAGAAGATATTTGTCCCATTTTGCCTTTTCCACCGATATGAAAATACATATTGCATTTGGTGTTCGTCTTGAAAAGAAAGTTTACTTGGTAGTGTGACGGCAAATTGACTAAAATCCCAAAACGGGACTTTGTTTTTTGCACGTGTGAAGACGGGGCAGGTTGGCACTTGATCCCCTATAGAATAAGTCCTCGTTCAGAGTTTTTCTCTCAGGCATATAAGACCTGGCATATTACGTGAGGGATTAATTTAGGGCCAGACTGACCGCCGCTGGCAAGGGGTTCCAAATTTCACACTATCACACACCCACCAGGCCGCTTTCCTTCCTTCCCCTAGATAATGGAAGATATGAGCCTATAGGTTTTAGTCGTAATAATATTATATTGTAGTAGTCGGCAACTCCGGTTTCCCGTGTGATATCTTAAAGGAATTAATAGGACAATTCTAAGCAAGATAACATAAGGCATATAGAAGCTGAAAAGGAAGCATGAGGTAACAGATTCGTAGCAGAATTGCAAAGAACAACTTAGACCACGTGGTAACATAAAAATACATTAATCCTTTACTATACAAAGAGGTACACTTTCAAAGTGTCAAACATATAATAAATGGACAGTCCACGAATATAAATGTCTTTTCTTGACTTCTGTTTTTCTTCAAATTGAGAGAGAGAGAGAGGGTGGTATATAAAATTTGGGTATAAAGGAGAAAATAGCCCCAAGGTTACCTATCTTATTTTTCGACGGGGTTCCACTGGAGAATCTTTCTGCTTTCACGGGCTAATAGACTTTATGCTATTTTTTTACACTGGCTTGAGGAACCTGGGGTCCCTCGTGTCTCAGATATTCTTTTGTCTTCAACCCGGAGTAAATGGCTATGGGTCTGTCTGCCACGAGCCCTGCCCAAAAACTTACTTTCTTATTATTTCCTTCCGCTGAGGGGAAGGAGTCCCCATTTCCGTTTTGGGGTCCCAGCCAATCATTTGGCTTCTCTCTTCTCCCCGCTTGGTGTCCGGCGACCTGAGGTTACTAAATACCAACACCTGTTGATATCCCCTCTGTAACTTACATTCTTCCTTAACGGTCACTCTTTGACGGCTAGATACTGTCAATTCAAACACGAGGAGTAGTAATTTTATCTCCCTCCTCCCAGTGGGATATCACGTGACAGTAGTTTCAGAAATCGATTCCTAGCGTGCGATGACCTGCTATCAAATCATACCACTAAGATGAAAATTCAGTTAAGGGAAATTTGAACTTCAGTTTTGTATAGAGGTTGTCACACTCTCACAATCCCGAATCTCTCCAAAAACTACAGATCAAATCATCTGGATTGCAGATACAAGTTATGAAGAATAAGCACTGACTATCTCGAGATATCAAAACAAAAATTTTAAAGTGTCATCGACACTTAGCCGTTTAAAAGATGTTGAGACGTCTAGAAAATAACTTCTTATAAAAGTTACTCAACTGTGCCATCATATCTATTTAAATACTTAATTTTCAAATAAGAAAAAGAAAAACGATTCAATCTAGATACTTTTGATTTTACATCATATACTGTTGCCGTTATGAAGTAGTTCTCTAAGCTGTATAATACCCCGACTCCCATCTTCAGAAGTATAAACCCCTTCCCCATCAAAAGGTGAGGCTTCAGTGCCGGCGTTTGCGGAGTCTCGTACCTCTTAATTACCATTACTTCAAAGTACATGCTGATCCCGAGGGGTAGTACTTATTATAGTCCCATATATCGGTCAAACATAAATATCTAATCATTTGCTTTACTTGAAACATTTAAATGTGGACAAGCAAAGGATGAATATTACATTGTATTAGTATTTGATAGAAATACTTGAAACCATTTAACTGTGTACAAACAAATGAAAAATGTTGAATAGGGTATTCAGTGTTAGGAGTACTTAAAAGAAGTTAGGGTCCCGGTTATGACATTAAACGGCATCTGATAGGAAGGTTTAAGTCCTGGAGTTTGGTAATTGGGGAATACACTTTCATTACCATTAATCCCAGTTCCACTCTAACCGTGTACCTCTTATGGTCTCATAGGTCGAATAGGGCTGTTCAAGAATTTATTGGAACTATTAAATTATTGAAGCTTTTTAAGCGTGTGCAATCAAATTGTTCATACCTAATAGACTTACTCATATTATATAGGAATGATAGAAACCAGTTAACCGTATGCAAAAATTGAATCATTGTTGTTACATAGCAATACGTGGAAACATTTAACTTTGTGCAAATTAATGAATACTATTGAATAGACTTATTCTTGCAATACTTGATTGGTTTGGTTTGGTTTCTTTGTTTTAATGGCATGCCAAAGCCATTCTCCTAGAAGAACCGTAGGGGTACTATTTTACCCATAGCTGGGGGGATAAGGGGGTTCATACCTTTTCATAGAGTATTTGCCCGAAAGTGAACGTAATAGCGCGACTGGAGTACGAACTCGCGTACTACGATTCCGCAGTCCATCGCTTTACCCATTACACCACGAGGACACCCTCACGATGAGAGGTAAGTAGCCGACTCATTGCGGTACTGACTTATTTTCAGGCCGATTCGTCTCATACCAAAAAAAAAAAAAAGTGGTGGGGGAAGAAGATAAGACTATTAACAAGCCCTTAACCCTCAGTGAGTTTTATATTTCTTTCGCCTTTATGTGTCTATCTCGCAAATCTATTAGATTTGTTATCTTTGTGATTCGTCTATTTTAGATTAGTCTATTTTAGATATAAATATTATAATTACTCTTCCGTCCCCTTTTGTTCTTAAACCTTTTTTTATCTTATTTTCCTCTGGTTATCATGTAAATTTTATAATAAATTTATTTATCATTGAATCTTCAAATTGTCTTATGTTGATTTTGTGAGTGCTTGCCGCTTATTCCGCTGTGATTTACCAAGAGTCTTCGATCGGAGAAATTCCCTCTCCATAGTTCGCCTTTGTTTTTATCGAACGTTGGGCATTCTTGCTATTCCATTATATATACATTTTTTATTATTCCCGTTACGCGCCAGGTATCGCAGTCCCAGTGAAACCCTGGTCATAACAATATATATATATATATAGAGAGAGAGAGAGAGAGAGAGAGATTGACTTTAAATAACCTATATTAGTCGATATGCCATAAACCGTACTAATCAATCTAGCTAATTTTTTTACGTAATATCAAGTTTCGTAACTCATAACATTCTTACCTATCTCATGAGATGCTTAATTTTTGGATAGCATACGGACTCTAATATAGGGTGCACGCTTGATATAATTGTTAGCAAGACAGGTTGACAGACAATTAGTAGTAATTTCAATCTCCCCTTGTTGCCCCATATTTTTGGTTATGTGCCATAACTAAAGAAATATTCGAAAATCACAGCATAAATCATCTATAGGGACCTAAACAGTGAAATAGTGAGAAAAATCAATTTTCTTCTGATTTCTTTGCTTTCTTAATATTAAATTAATTCGTATAGAATCCACCTGTAACAAAGGCAAGTTTTCTTTTTCTTTTTAAAGTATATAAACGGCCGCACATTCTGCTCTATGAATTATAAAAAATGTTCACCATTATTTACAAGTAGTTTCGGACTAAGCGTTGGCCGGCCAATGATTACCGTCATAAGAAATAGATATACTGATACGAATTCAAATCCTGGGCGAGCCATTGCAATGAACTTAGTACTAAAGGCGTCTTGTAAGGTATGTCTATCACTTATACAAACCCAGGCTATTGTTAAAATAGTATAACAGACTGTGTTCTTTAGCTTTGTAGGTTGACAAACCGGTCTAGGAGAAAGATAAAAACATTATTTAAATTCTGGTGCCGGAATCTCCAAGGCAGTCCAACGTCAGGTGACACTAATGACAAATTGTATCACAACTTTTCCTTCTTTTGAATCAACATCGTGAAGGGGTATGACTTGCTGCATGGGCAATTTATGTTTTTCTATAGAACCTTGTTTAATGCGGTGCCGTAATCTATAATCTCGGGAGACTTTTTGCTCTGAAAAAGGAAAAAAGAACAACTTAAATTCGCACGACATACATCAAACAGAAGTCGAAGGATATTACGGTCAAAACGTTGGAAATATTGTTACAACCAAAATGAATAAAACTAGTATATTAGTAAGCAGTCATGGTAGAAATAATAATTTCAGAGATTATGGAGAAAGAGTATATTTCATGATGAAAAAAATAATAAAAGTAATATTTCTCTGGTTTAGAAAAAAATATTCAATTCATTTTATAAAGAAATTTCTACAAATAGTCAACTCAATTCATTGCCTTTTCCAAAAAAATACCCTCTCATATCTGGATCGACATTCTCAAGCATCTTATTTGTAGTCTATTTAAAATCAAGATTAATTGGTCTGGGATTAACTGGAGAATAGAATTATTTTTTTATCGATAACATTAGAACGTGCTGCACTTCGTTCATTTTTTGATAAAATATTTCTCGTTCTATTTAGATTTTTACACAAGAGATTGAGCTTCTTTCCTTTGCATCGTGGTGGGTTTATGTCTGCAGGGTGGAAGAGAAATTCGAAATAATTAGACAAAAACGATTTCCAAAGTTTGCCATGATATTCATATCAACTTGAAAGCACTAAGGGATTTATTCTCTCAAAGGAATTCTAATTAAAAAATATTGCTCCAAATAGAGGTATACATACATTCTTATATAAAAATCAGAATGCTGCTAGATCTATCTATCTATCTATCTATCTTGAAATATTTGTAGATAAAAAGTATTCAATACCGGTGCTAGAGAATATGTTAGCATTGCGTAGACACAGAATTAACGGTACCCGACGATTTAATTTTCTCGGCTTTTTTCTTATCCAAACAAAATTATATATATATATATATATATATATATATATATGAGTGTGCGTGTGTGTATGTGTGTGTATGAGGTTGCAATGCCGATCTGCAACATGCTTTTTCTTGCTGGCTTATCAAACTCCCGTTGTGCATGCGTGTGTGTGTGTGTGTGTGTTTTGTTCAATGAAGACAACTAGTTTTGGTTGAAATCATTTTGTAAAAGATAATCTACGAATACAAAAATTTTTGATCTTAGCTAAAGGGGCTGCAGGTTACGTAGTGAAAGTGAGGACTTCACGGGCTACCATTTTGCGAAGTGTTAAACAGCCCACCTCCTCTGTTAAATAACATCTATTTGATGTTTTTTTGTTTTGTTTTCGCCTTTTTCTTTCGCTGTGGACCGTCTCGAACTCATGCATTTCAACACACACACACAAACACACATGGACCTACACATATAGCCGAGCAAAAGCAGGACGACCAGCTCGAACATACATCCAGCAGCTAAGTGAGGATACGGGATGTGGCCCTGAAGACTTGCAAGAGGCGATGAACGATAGGGAGAAGTGGCAAGAGAGGGTCCGGGATATTCGTGCCTGCAGCACGTTATGATGATGATATATATATACACGCTTCAACTATAATTGGGGGGGTCCTCGTGGTTTAATGGTTAAAGAGATGGACTGCGGAATCGTAGTAAGCGAGTTCGTACTCCAGTCGCGCTATTACGTTCACTTTCGGGCAAAGACCCTTGGGAAAGGTATGAACCCCCTCATCCTCCCAGCTATGGGTTAAATAGTACCCCTACTGTTCTTCTAGGACAATGGCTTTGGCGTTAAATGACCTATAAAGGTTGATATGCTAAAAAACAAAGAAACCAAACCGAAACCAATCAACTATAATTATATATACTCATTCATATAAGCTCACAACGACCCGCATTATTGCACCTATGTCTGTGTATCTAAAGACCGAGGAACTGAGGTGTTTATTAAATCGCTATTGTGATGTCTATGCCTAAGTAGTGAGGGCACCGTCCTAGGGATTGCCCAGTCGCCTGGGGCTGTAGAATACACCGACTACACCTCTGCAGAGGAGTAAGACACCACCACCCCACCCCATGAGAGTCCTGGATATGACACTACACAGTCTGATGGTGAGGTCCCAGTAATACTGGGGCTTTGGGGAATGCGGAACACCCATTCATTGCCATTGCTCCTAGGTCCCCTCTGGCCTTGCGTGGTAGCACCTGATAGGGCCCTATCTATAGGTTAAATAGAACTACATATGCTAAACTAAATTTGATAAAACTGAATAGCTAGAAATAGAAATGTCTTTGACAATTAAACTGTACTTACATTTAAGCTGCGTAATTATGCTAAACTGAATTGTTTGAAATAGAACCGTTTTGACATTGAAACTGTACTTTCACTAAACTGAATTGTTATATATAACTGCTTGAATAGTTTGAAATAGACATTTTGATGACTATTAAACTGTGTACTCATGCTAAACTGAATTGTTTTAAATAGAACTGATTATTTACAGAAAAATGGATTTGGCGTTAAATAACTTAGAAAGGTTGATATGCCATAAAACCCAACCAACCAACCAACGTCCGGGGGACACGATATGTTGCTAAATTGAATGATGGACGATTTCCCAAACTGCTTTTCCGTGGAGAAATAGTAAATGGAAAGACAGCTTCCCACAAGCCAAACATGGGTACAAGGTTGTTTGGAAATATCTCAACTGACGACTGGGAGCCACAGGCACGTAATATTGTTCATTGAAAGTAGCTGATTTATCTGGGGAAAATATCTTTTGAACGAACTCAGACTGAAAATGAAAACCCAAAAGAAGTCCCTTGGAGTGATCTTGAATTTGACCTTTGTCCTCTAAAGAATGACTGCTGAGAATTAACTTACAATGTCAGACGAAGGATTCCTGTACTCATGAAAGGATAATATAGATGGGTCATAAGATATCAACTAACTGCAACAGCATCAGTCACAGCGGTAAAAACAAATGCAAATAAACTGACAGGCTTACAAAGCCTATTAAAAATATGCAGGTATTGTACAACAATGTACAACAATTTGCCTGTAATTAATTCTCGGGTGGCAAATTCGTACCTCCTTCTTTTAAAGTACTGATGACAAAATAAGCTGCATCACAGTTAATTATTCTTTTATATATTATGATACCATACTATATCAGCCAAACGACAATCCAAGTATATACATATATATTAGATTTATATATTTAATGCATGGAATTTAATTATATATATATATATATATATATATATATATATATATATACATATATATATATATATATATATATATACATGTGTGTGTGTGTGTGTATATATATATATATATATATATATATATATATATATATATATATATATATAAACAACGTTTTGTGGTCAAAACAGTCTGAATGAGTAAAATAATATGATATAATGTTCTATACAAATGAATGTGGAACACTTTAACGCATTTTACACTATAGAATAAAACAAGGTAAATTCACTGTTTAGATATGTAAATAAAAAAAAATGACCAGAAGATCGTCTACGTGAAGCTCAGTCGAGAGTAAATTTAGCATATTTTACTTTATAGCTGAAATTTTATATATATATATATATATATATATATATATATATATATATATATATATATATATATATATATATATATATTTATGTATATATATAATCCAAACTTCTTTCACGTTCGTTAGGCGTTACAGCGATGATAAAGATGAAAACTACGAACTTAATAAATTGGTAAATGTAATGAATGATTTTGAAATTATTTCGTTTCAATCCTTTTCGTACATAGTGTTTTTATTTTTTTTTTATTCTTGTTACTGGATATAACTTCGTTGGTAGTGTTCTGTTTCAAATTTATGCGATGTAATTAACATTTCAAATTAAAAAAAAAAATCATATCACATTTATCTATGTTAATATTTTTTATTTAGTTTGTAACTTCTTACTATAATCGTTTATCATTTTTATTAACTAAAGTGGGGGTGTATAAAGAAAATTAAAAAAAAAAATAGACCAGGGAAAAAAAATTGTTTACCTGTTGCCATCGTAATTTTAGTTAGTTGATTAGATCGAAACCGAGATAATTTAGCCTTGGCAAATTTGGCAATTTGAAGATGTATAGAGGTGGAGGTTTTTTTCTTTTGGGGGTGGGGAGAGCAAGGATTAAAAAAAATAAGTAAAAAAAGAGTTGAAAAAAGCCTCACAAAACCAGACACCTAATGTCGGCGAGAGCTGAGTACTTGACTGTAAATGAATAATTTCGAACAACCCATACGTTAAAAAGTGCAAGTCTCCTCACAGATCACTAAAATAGACAGATCCGCGTATTTGATTGGGTGTTTGCAACAACCAATCAGATGCGCGGATGAGCGGTCTATAATCGTCCAAATAAATAAAAAGCCAATTTAATTTTTTTTCTATGTTGCGTGAACTGAAAGGCTTATCAGAGACTGATCATCTCTGATAGGGTCTGCTGGTTGAAGTGGGTATGATATTGGAATACCCGATCTCCTCAAGGAACCAAGCAAAACAACATTGATGACATCTTCCGGTTCTAAATGTATTGAGGCTTATATTTAAAGTATTCCATGATAATTATACGTCCGTTCTCCGGATGGAGACAGACTACTTCAGCATTGTAGCTGGTATACTGCAAGGAGACATATTAGCCCCATCTGTCTAGACTACGTGCTTAGAACATCTATCGATGAAATCAAAGAAAACGATTTCAAAATAACAAAGGAAAGAAGCAGAAGGTACCCGCAAAAACAATTACCGACGCCGACTAAGTCGATGACATAGCGCTTCAGAGAAATACAACTGTCCAAGCCGAAACATTCCTACAGAGTCTGAAATGAACCGCTGCAGGCATTGGCCTACATGTCAATGCACACAAGACGGAATATATGTGCTTTAATCAAACAGGCGGCATCTAAACATTAAACGGTAGCTCTCTGAAACTAGTTGACAAGTTCACCTACCTAGGAAGCACTGTCTCATCAACCAAGACAGACGTCAATACTCGACTAACAAAGGCATGGGCAGCTATCGATATGTTATCGGTCATATGGAAGTCAGACCTGACCTAGAAAATGAAATCCAGTTTCTTCCAAGCAGCGGTCGTGTCGATACTGCTATATGGATGCACTACATGGACGCTAACTAAATGTAAGGAGAAAAAGCTTGACGCCAACTACACAAGAATGCTGCGAGTAATATTGAAGAAGTCCTGGAGGCAGGACCCCACAAAGCAGCAGCTGTACGGCCACCTACCACCCATCACGAAAACTATCAAAGTTAGACAAAACAGACATGCAGGACACTTTTGGAGAAGTAGGGGTGAACTCATAAGTGATGTACTTCTGTGGACTCCTTCACCTGGCCCAGCAAAGGCAGGACGACCAGGTCGAACCCGCATACAGCAGCTCTGTGCTAATACGGGATGTAGCCCTGAAGACCTGCCTGAAGCAATGGACGACAGGGAGGGGTGATGAGAGAGGGTCAGGGATATCCGTGCTGATGGTGCAACATAATGATAAAGATGATGATGATGATCAGTGTTAACCTTTTTTTTATATCTAAGTCTGTTTCATTCGACCATCTCTTTATCTTTGGTTCTAAATATATATAAAAAAAATGGACACAAAATTTTTAGCATTAATCTGAAAAAATAAGTAGATACATAGCAAAAGAACCCCCGTCTAGGTTTACAAGTAGTGTGGTTTGAAATGTTATAAGAGTCAACAATATTCCGGTGATTTTTATTGTATATGTGAACCAAAATTTTGTATTAATTTAGAATTAGATTTGTAATTAATTTCTAAAGGAAGTCTGACTAGTGAGTTCGACTCTCATTGGGCGCCCCATTCATTCGGCCTTGTGTCACATCGAAGCAAAGAGCTTTGTAAATTACTAAAGGAAGTCTGACTAAACCGTGATTTCTGTTTGTTTTTCTTAAATGCTTTATGTCCTTTTTTTTCAATACTAAAGTAAATTTAACCAACATAATGTTTATGATAAACCTGAAATGAAATTTGACTGAGCGCTATTCTGAATTCAATTATTACCCTACATTCCCATTAGTAACTGAGGGATTCGTAAAAGACATGAAATTTAAAATATTGCATTCATAGTGTCCTTAATTCAAATATATATATATATATATATATATATATAAAATTCGAGGATAAAATCCAAGGGGTAGGATTATCGACGCATAATTGATTTGGGATTAAGAATACATCAAAACTCAATGCGTGGAGCCAAAATATTTTTTTTATATAAAAATATATCTCCACCGTTAAAAATTCTCTCGATTGAAAAACAAAAATAATATATATATATATATAAAGCTTATTTCATTTTAAAAATTATTTTAGTTGAAAAAAAAATTGTTTTTTTTTTCAAACTGAAGCAATATAAAAACACCTGAATAAGTTTTTTCGTTCTGATGAGGGTCATCGCAGACCTGAAATATATCTATAATGACACTAAAAAAGTGAATTTTGTTCTTTGGATATATATATATATATATATATATATATATATATATATATATATATATATAATCCAGGTCAGCTGGGGCTGTAGTATACTCCGACTGCTTCCCTGCAGAGAGGTAACACGCTCATGAGTATTCACGATAAGACTTGAAATAATCTGATCGCATGGCTCTAACTCAGGGGATGTGGGAAATGGAGAGTACGCAACTTGTACCTTTGCCCCTAGGTCTACTCTGACCTGGAGAAGTTGCACCTGATACAATAAACTGTGTGCAATGTTAGATTGGTACGGTTATATAGCAAGACTTGAAAACATTTAACTGTGGGCAAAAAAGAACCCAGGTTCATTTTAGCATGTTCTTTTCAAGATGTGCTTACAAATTATGTATGTATTTTATATATATATATGTATAAACAGCGTTTGGCATCGAATAACCTACAGAGGTTGATATGCCATAAAACCTAACCAAATCCGACCGAACTAAACCTTACACACACACACACACACACACACACACATATCATCATCATCATATCGTGCTGGCAGCACGGATATCCCTGGCCCTCTCTCGCCACTCCTCCCTATCGTTCATCGCCCTAGGTAGGTCTTCAGGACAACAACCTGTATCCTCACATAGCTGCTGAATGTACGTTCGTGCTGGTCGTCCTGCTTTTGCGCGGCCGTGTGTGGGGATCCATAAGAGTACATCTCTTATGAGTTCATCTCTGCTTCTCCAGCAATGTCCTGCATGTCTGGTTCGCCTAACTTGAATAGTTTTCGTGATAGGGGGCAGGTGGCCGTACAGTTGGTGTCTTGTGGGGTGTTGCTGCCAGGACTTGTTGAGGATTGCACGCAGCATTCTTGTGTAATTGCCATCTAGTTTCTTCTCCAGCCGTTTTGTTAGCGTCCATGTAGTGCATCCATATAGCAGTATCGATGTGACCGCTGCCTGGAAGAAACTGCGTTTCATTTTATCGGTTAGGTCTGATTTCCATATAGTCGATAGCCTATTGATAGCTGTCCATGCTTTCGTTAACCTCGTTTCGATGTCCTTTGTGTCTGTGTGTCTGTGTGTCTATGTGTGTCGCAAAATTTCAAATTCGAACTCATGAAAAATATAAAGTAATTTTTTTCCTATATATTTTGATACGTCTTGAAAAAAGTAATAATGCTATGAAGAAAAGTCCTTATATATTTAAATGATAGTGTATTAATATTGAGAATAAATAGTAGTATACGGTGAAGTAAAAATAAATACAAAAACCGGAAGATTGAATTAAATAGGACGATTTGAAAGAGGACAATATCTACCACAAAGAATGACGGTCACAATAGGTGTTCTCTGTCGGGTGTCATTACGAATTGGTATCTTGCAGTGAATTAATTACTTTAAAAACTACCACATTTCTTTATTTTGTAAATAATATTCTAAAATTACGATTACGTCCAATAAACAACCTGCTGTATTTATGACTCTACCTTATTTCGTAAAGATTAACATTCACAAAAAGAGTTGACATAAAAAAGAAAGCAGCAGCAACAAAGAAAAATTATTTGGCATTTGTACAATGAAAAAATAGATTTTAATCCTTTGCTTTACAGCTGTGACAATCTTATTATGCCTTGAGTCCCTCCCAAATGATTGCGTTAAAGAAACCAGTGCAATAATTTGGTAGCAAACAAAAACGAATATTATTGAATAACGGAAAAATATCGAAACATCATGTTTCCCAATTCTCTATAGATGTATATTCTATCATGTATCAAACCGATAACACACACACACACACACACACACACACATATATATATATATATATTTGCTCAGTCGGTTAGGGCTGTAGAATACACCCACTGCATCTCTGAAGAGGGGTAAAACCACCCTTCGAGTCTCCAGGATATGACACTAAAAATATGATGGTGAGGTTCGAGTAATGTTGGAGCTTTGGGAAATGCAGAGTACCTCTTCGTTGCTCTCACTCCCAGGTTTACTCTGGCCCGGAAGTAGTAGCACCTGATAGGGTTCTATCCATGGGTCTAACAGAATTAAGCTGTGTACTTATACTAAACTGAATTGTTCGAAATAGAACTGTTGTTTTGCATGAATAGGGGTTCGGCACTAAATAACCTACAAAGGTTGATATGCCGTAAAACCCAAGCAAATAAACAAACACACACACACACACACACACACACACACACACACACACACACACACATATATATATATATAAGGCAAAAAGCAAACGATATCTCACGGGAACTATTATTGATACTGCAGACTATACGGATTATCTTGAACTTCTTGCGAATACACCTAAACCCAAACCTCTACTACTTGGCCTGGAACGACAAACATTAAAAGTATTGGTTTTTACTTGGACTCAGATTAAACAGTTCATGCCTTTTTAACAAACACTTCCTCGTGTTTTCATCTGCTGAATTTAGTGGACGACCTCAGTAACAATATCTAATTTACTGAAAGCAATATCAATATGCACATAGACTATACATGGAATGCTATTGATCGTTTATCGAAAATAATGAAATAAAGCAGGGGCACTTCAAATGTGAAATCGTACTGTATAGTTGGATTTTAACAAAATGCTTCAATAAAAAAAAAAAGCAAGCTGAGAATCATACAAGGATGTTATGTGCTGTTCCGAACAAAGCCTGAGAGCAATACCCAACAACCAACAACTAAATGGCTACTTACTTCCCATCTCACAAAGGATCTAATTAATGAAAAACACATTCTTCACACACCGGTGAAAGTAAACATGAAGTCATAAGCGATGTCCTGTAATAGGCTTTAAGGCAAAGGCAAAAGATTTGGGCCAACCAGTCGGAACTTACATGCATCAGTTTCACTGTAACCTTATATGGTAACGAAAGGCTAATTTCTATGGAAGGAGAGAAAGAAAAAAAATAAGTAGGAAAAAAGGCAGCCACCGAAGCAAATAGTTGACATCTGTGTGATTAGGCTTGGGAATTTGTGGGTCAACCGGTCACAGGAGAATACCAGCATTAGTTGAGGATGACTGGAGAAAACTGGAAATGCCAAAATCTTGTCCACATGTGCAGAACCGACTACCGGAGGAAGGGAAGGGGACGATTAGTTTTGAGAGACTTTTGGCGAGAAGCGATGAGATAAAGACACACAGTTGAACACGAGCCACGAAGATATGAGTTTGCGAAGGTTTCAGAGCCCCATTTTTCTGGGTGTGCTCTAAAAGGGGCTTTAAACACTGAAAGCAACTGAGCATGTTTGAAATAAAAGCGTAAACCTGGAAGAAAAGTCAATGTCTGTAAGTACTCTCTCTTTCTCACTATATGTTGCTTCTTTTACTTAGCTAACGCGGTCAACTCAGCTTCCATACTCTCTTTCTTTCTCCTGGAGACTACCAACTAATTGTAGTAGTATGTAAACCTTTTGGTTTTTCAGCAGAGTTTTGTGCGTTCGTCAACTTTTATCACGTGGGGTCATAACGGTTTCCTGGAGGAAGACATGAACCCATTTTGTTTACAAGTGGTTTACCTGTATAAAATTGACAGGTGTCTGGTTGGAGTGCACTCGCTTGAAATAATTAATGCAATCAATCATCTCAGCAACTGGGTTATACTTCTTTTAACCCAAAATAACCTAAAACGTTAACACTGGGTCTCAAAACCAAACGGATTTTAATAATTTGATGGCCTGATATACATCATTACCCCAATGACAAACTAAACGTTCTTGATAATGGAGAGCATAAGATGGTTTGGTTTGGTTTGGTTTGGTTTCTTTGTTTTACTGGCATATCAACCTTTGTAGGTTATTTAATACTGAAGCCATTCTCCTAGAAGAACAGTAGTGGTACTATTTAACCCATAACTGGGAGGATAAGGGGGCTCATACCTTTCCCAAGGGTATTTGCCCGAAAGTAAACGTAATAGAGCGACTGCAGTACGAACTCGCGGTCTACGATTCCGCAGTCCATTGCTTTAACCATTACACCATGAGGACATCCCCAAGAGCATAAGAGGTAAAGGATATAAACTCTTTACTGATGAAAGAGCAGAGGTTAAAAATAAGGTGAGTCTGTTTTTCTAAGGTTGTTATCTTACATTCGATTAGGCCTCCAAGATACATATCTACTGTCCTAAAGAAACAATAATTTAATTTTTATGTATTTGCACCACATACGGGCAATTGATAAATTTTATACAAATGATTGAAAAGTAAACCCCCTTTCTAAAAGTCTTATGATTTATTTCTTGATTATATTTTTTTACAAGAAATACAATCGCAAAAATATTAAAATAGAGAGCAACTTTTCCCTCACTTTTCTATGAGCACACAGTTACAACGATAACCACGTGTATATATATATATACATATATATATATATATATATATATGTACTAATACCAATGAGCCAGAAGTAATCTACTTAACCGAGTCATTAGAACAACTCTGACAAAAGAAGTTTGGACCAAACTACATTTTATTAAAGAAAAGGTCGACATAAATTATTTTAAAGTGTGCATATGAAAATACATAAAGAAAATATGTTGTCTTTAATTGGAATCATTTTGAGACGAGGCTTCTTAATCTGAGAATTAATTTTTATTTATTGCGGACTTTTTGTCCTCATCTTGGTAGTTTTTTGTGTTGTTTCTTCTTTCACTACGATTCGTAGTGGACAAGATGAGGACAAAAAGTCCGCAATAAATAAAAATTAATTCTCAGAGAATATGTTGTTTAAATACTAAGTAACAAAGTTTTTTTTTATGCTTACAAACAGTAAGTATCTCCGACCTTTGGTTGAGTAATTCATTAGGATTATTGTTGGAAGCTATAGCTAGTTTTTCTTCAATGCATAGTTGAAATGTTTATCCTCTTTCCTATATTTACATTTTTTAATGTCACCCATTTCAATATAGGATTTGTTCCTAGATTATTTTTTAATTTCCCACACGTAGTTTGATAACTTAGTACTATGTCTATATATTTTGTGCACGAAGCTACTCGTATGACTGTATTATCTTTTTAAAAGGTCACCGGCAGAATTATAGAATAGGTACAAAACTAAAAATTATATATATATATATATATGTATATATATATATATATATATATATATATATGAGTGTGCAAATAGATAGATAGATAGATAGATGATGCACTTCGTGTGATCTAATAGCTAGTCAGTGATCTGATTTAACATCATGCACGAGTCTGTTCACAATTTATTTCATGTTACTGCCTGTTAGATAGGCATGAATTCTATTTTGTCTCAGCGATAAGTAGAAATTTCAGTAGACAGGGTTCCTTAGCCTTGGTTAAGTAACCTATCTAGGAGAAGAATTTTTTTTTTATTCAAACAAGCTTTACTTCACATAGAAACTGACTTCATGGCGCGGGTTTGGTTAAAAAATACAATTCGAAAAGGCACGAATCCTTTTATTCTCTTCTAAAAAACGGTAAATAAGTATGGCCTACTGGGCTTTTTCGACTCGGTGAGCCACCGATTAATTAGGACATATTTGAATTTATTAAAATGATAAAGGGTTCACTAAGGTAGGCCTATTTTGATATTAACTTCATTCTAGAAAGTAATGGGACGTTAGTGATGTATAATTGTATTTATACTTGCTCTTTTCGTTGACAACATCGCCAACACGATGGGATAATACAGCCAGATTTTCAATTGTCTTTCTTCCATCGAATGTTACTCAGATAAAATCACGGATGCATGATCTCCAAAGATTATCGGCCACAACCACTATAACTCAAAGAGTAAGAAAAATAATCCATTTAATTTCATTCCCCCTTCATTCAAATACAACAGATTTATCGAGTTGAAATGATTTTATTACGCGCTAGCTACATTCAGGAATCCAATCTTTAATATGGTATGAGTTATTTCGTTTTTCAAGGCTATATTGAATTAACAATCATAGATTCATTCATAGATTTCACATCATTTTCATTTCTTCTTTAATGTATTCTAGTCATCTAGTCAGTTAATTCAAATCTTACATCACTAAATTAAAGCTTTGTTTCTTGCTTGTTGATTGATTTCAATGGCACGTCAACACATCTCAGGTTATTTCGTGTCTAGAGATTAAGAAATCACGTCACTTATACGTCCATATTAATATTTTTTTCGTAGTCATTTCCCTAATCGTCTTTGTTTTTATTTTTTGGCGCACAATCCTCTCAAATATGAATAATTTTGAACCGATCGATTTAAACTATAGATAAAATCTTAACATATACTACCATTCTCGGTCAGAGATGAGCTGGAACTAATCTCAATGAAGCGTTACTGCAGACTCCCCTTAAATGAAGGACTGGAGCACCACCCTAAAGAGCAGTTTAGTGTCTTACTCTAGACACCCTTTCTGGGTTGAAGTCATAGATCTTGGTAAGGGACGCAGTAAGCGTATTCCAAACTGCACAAATAGGAATAGTTTTGTTTTGTTTCTGGAATGTAAAATCAACAAAGGATTATACGAGGGGACTCTTTGTTTATCTGTTTATCTCACATCCCTGAGGTACTGTTGATTAGTGGTAATAATGATGAGGTCTCGAAAGCTTAACTGATCCCATATTCATCATCTGATTTATAGCTTCTTGGCTACAAACTTGTGTCTTTCTCCCTCCTCTCAATCTCTTTCTCTCCTCGTGCGCGCACACACACACACACACACACACACACACATATATATATATATATATATATAAGCAATATCTATGTTTGAGATATATCAATAATAATTGCAAAAATTTAAACTGTAGATATAATTCTCCAATTAATGGTTTAAAATTGAAATATGTAAATTATTCAATCTCATTAAAAAAAAAATCGCTACCTTTGTCAAATGCTATTGCGGCTTACGCGGTTGTTTCAGTCAGGAAGAAGCAGTTGTTTCGATGATTTATGTAGAAGCCAGACGCAGATGTACAGACAGATAGATCCGGTATATATATATATATATATATATATATATATATATATATATATATATATATATATGTATATATATATTGTGTGTGTATGTGTGCGTGCGCGCGCGGTTCGGTGAGAGCGTGCGTTTGTATCAGGTAGTAGAGAGGACTAATCCTAAATTATGTTTCTTGCCAGAAGCACTTTTCTATAATCACATTTGGCCATCTGACAAGTCACTTTACTTTGGCAACGTTGGTTTCCAAAACTGTTGATAACGACATTTGTCCAAAGGAAGACAAATTATGGGGCCGGAACGTGGCATTTTCAGTCAGCCTTCGTCAGGATCTGGCAAAAGCTACCCCACCTCCCCCAAACTCCGACTCTCAGTCCACATCGCTACGATGGACAAGTATGGTCGAGGCTTCATCTTTGCTCTGAAGCAATGACTAATTTCACTGATTAGCAGGTGTTGCTTGTTCGGAATTTGGCCATCAGTCAACCGGCAGGTGAGGCTCAGTTCTGCTAAGTTTGAAACACGTGACGGTTATTGCTTACTGACAAATGAATTTGTGCAAATAATATGCACGTGGAATTTTAACAGTCAACGAGGATAAGTTACAAACTATCGATAATCATCGAAGTGCGACTTGAAGTAAATATCAGTAAATAGCTGTAACTGTAATCTTAGTTACCTAATGTTGGGTGTCACTTTAAAATACAGTCATACATTGTCTTGGCAAGAACAGTCCTATAAAGAATGTTAAGACGTCAAAGATTTATTACTGCATAGGAAGAAGCTGATGTTGTCAGTAATTTTATCAAACGTGCTTTAAAAGACTGGTCTTTAATGAAGCGGCTTCCTTGCACAAAATTTATGCTCCATTCGTGCAAATAGCGGGTTTGGATAATAAATTGCTTTAAGTAAATATTAAGACAAATATTTTCCTAAATTTGCATTCAATATTTTGTAATTTGCGAGCAATTTAATAATGTTTGGCAATGTATAGTGCGATGTGACCGAAGAACGTACTCCTGTTTTTAAAGCAGAGAAATCGGCATTAAGTTTGCTGGATTATCGCCATTATTTCAAGAATTTGGAAGACTCAAAAATGACAATTAGTGCAGTTGCAGATATCCTAGAAAAAGTATTATTCACTTGTGAATTAGATTGGAAATTGAAGTATTAAGTTATAGCATTTTAAAAGAATTCGTTAAATAAAAATTACCTTTGAAGTCCTATTTTTTCTTCGCTGTTATAGTTAAAATATACATATATAATGTGTGTTTTATTAACATTTAGATATGTTCCTGTACTCACACATATATGCAAACACACGCACACACACACACAAAAAGATATATATATATATATATATATATATGAGGTGCATACGATAAGTCTCCAGACTTTTTTCGAATGAGCACTTTTATTGATAGTACACACATGTAACTCTATTCTCCATTGAAGTAATCTCCTCCAGCTGCAATGCACTTGTTGTACCGTTCCAACAACTTTTGCAAGGCCCCATGAAAGTCCTCTTGTGTTAGCGTGTCAATTACCTTCGTCACAGCCTCTTTCATCTCCTCAATTGCCTCATAACGACAGATTCTGGGCTTAAGGAATAACCACAGTAACAGGGAGCAAGGTCTGGATTATAGGGAGGCTGAGAAACTGTCTTGATGCTCATCTTGGCCAAATAGTCTGTGACAAGGATGGAGTTGTGGACTGGTGCATTGACCTGATGGAAATGCTACTGACCCGATTTGAAGAGTGTCGGCCTCTTCCGACGGAATTTCTTCCTAACTCCCTTAAAACCTCAACATAGTAACACTCACCCTAACCCTAACTATTTGGCAAATCAAGTCTGGTGTATTTATTGACTTTCTTACGCCTCCCACACCTCTCATCATCCCTCACATACTCCCTGGCTTCCTTCACTCTCTTATGCCACTCAAAAACTGATGTTCGATTCATGCAAGATGGTCGAAAAGAAGTCTAAAGCATTCCATACATTTCTGTGGCATTTTTTCCAAGTTTGAAATATCATTTTATTGCGTATCGTTCTTCTAAAGTGTCAGATTTCATTTTTGAAATTCCCCAGCTGTGAAAATCAGGCTTTAGTAGGGTATATTCCATTCCCTGTAGTAGCTGTTAATTTAAACTTGAAATCATAGAAATTGGTCAGTCGTCTTATGAGATGTATAGCAATAACATACTGAATTTTCAAGAGGCTACGACAATTTTAAATGCCCATACGAAAAAAATCCGGAAACTTATCGTATGCACTTCGGATATATATATACATATATATACCTGTAAGAAAAACAAAAACCGGTCACATTAGGATTTTAATATTATTTCCAATTATGATTTAAGGAATTACTACATTTCTTTTTAACCTTACGTAAAGATTATCATTAAATCAGGAGAGTTACATTGAAATGTATTTAGAATTTAAGTCTTAAAAAATTTAACATTTAATTTGCTGTAGAAAGTGACTTTAGAATATACGTCTACTTACTTTATTGTGATTCCAACCGGTAATAAAAAGAAAAATCGGAAGTGGACGAATGGGGAGGAAACTCTTCACCCCTCTTCTAGCCTGTCACACCCTTCCCTCCCGTGTCTGTTCTGACTGTAATTATTTTATCCATTAGATCTGAAGGAGTCCTATTATTTTTTATGTTACTGCTTCATATCAATACACATCACAGATTGGAAATAAATTTATTATCCTAATGTGATCGGTTTTTCTTTTTTCTTAAAGGAATTATTGCTCTGTGATGTCAGTTACATTCAGCTCTTTACCAGGAAAATTTAAATTTTCATAGTCGAATGATTTTTTTTGTCCTGACGGAGGTATTCCCGACTCCGGTTTGACTGGATTGATAAATACATAATATATATATATATATATATATATATATATATATATATATATATATATATATATATATATATTTACCCGCGCGAAGAGCGATGCAGTTTGTGTATGTGGTTTGAGCGTGGGTCATGGTTATCTTTCGATGGCTGTTTTATTCTCTTCTGTAGAAGCCACTCTTATAGAGGAGCAGCAGTAGTTCCCCGATCGAACTAACGATCCTGAGCGTATAGTCACGTCCAGGACCTGTTTAGGTATTGAGTTTGGTCGTCCACGGGTTTCTTCAAATACCTTTACGTACATCATGCTTCTTCCCATGTGTACGTGTAAAAAAAAGGGGGCGGATTTCGATTTAAGTTTTCTTAAGTTTTAACTTAGTTAAAGTCCAAGATTAAGGTACTTTAACCGGTACTGATTTTTTTTTTTTTTTGCGGTATTCGGACATTTTCCTAGGCTTTTTAGTTTTTCTTCTATACTACCGTTGGGAGTCGGGGAGGCTTTATGACTTATGGAGTTTTTACAAATGCCAATTTTTATTTATTTATTTTTTTTTTTTTTATTTATTTATTTCTTTTTTGGGTGGTAGCATTGGCAGCTTTAGGCTTTTACTTTTTCTTCTAAACTACTTTTAAGCCTCTAAGAATTTTAAAATTTTATAAAAGATTCAGAAACGTTTTACCTTGTTCGCTGACATTTGGACAGAGTCATATATTCAATTTGGGTTTATAGTAAGTGTGTCTTTACATTTAAAGCGCACAGTTTAAGCAATATTTTACAAACAAAAATACAGCATAACATTTTGTAAAATTCAGCATTTTAAATTAATAGGACTTAAAGACATACTGACCAATATTGAAACATTTTTCCTCTGTTGGCACGTGAGTTCAATGGAGCCCTGGCCTCAGTATTTGAAAAATCAGCTACAGAGCTCAAACGACAAAAACTACTAAAATGCAAGCAAACTCTACAAATTGCAACATTTAACGTAAGAACCTTAAATAGAATAGGACAACTACCAGAGCTTATCGCATCGGCCGTAGAACATAAGATTGACATAATATGCATACAAGAACGCAGATGCATGCACACAGAAGACATCAAATATTACAAAACTGGCAATGGATGGTCGCTCGTCACTGTATCCGCATGGAAAAACTCTGTCAACGCCGCAGTAGGAGGGGTAAGATTGCTTATAGGACCGAAAGCATTAAAAACGCTAAATAGCATTGAGAAAATACAACCTAGAATGATGGCAGCTACTTTTAACGGCAACCCCAGAGCAACAATCATCTCCTGCTACAACCCTACCAATGTTAGTGAAGAAACTGAACTAGTCACCTTCTACGATGAGTTATCCTCATTAGTGCGTAGCATCCCGAAACACAACATGTTAGTCATTGGCGGAGACATGAATGCCCAAATCGGGAAAAACGGAAACAGCCTCCACAACACGTCAAAAAGGAATGGGCAACATCTAACAGATTTCATGATAGAAAATAGATTAGCATGCCTCGATACAAACTATCAAAAAAGGAAGGGCAAACTATGGACATACACGTACGCGAACAATACTAAAGCTCAGATAGACTACGTCCTTATAAACAAGAAATGGAAAAATTGTGCAATGAATTGCGAGGCATACTCCTCTTTCGAGAGTGTGTCCACCGATCACCGAATAGTCACGGCGAAAATACGACTAAGCCTACGAAAAAACGCAAAACGAACAGCGCCCACCAAACACTATGACTGGGCCCTTCTGAACAACAGAGATATAACAGATAAATACGTATTAGAATTAAGAAACAGATCCGAAACACTACAAGAAAGGACGGAAAAAAGTACACCAAACGACAAATATGAAAATTTCGTCAATGCAGCAGCGAAATGCATTCCAACAAAACTCAAAACTAAATACAGAGTCCCATGGGAAACTTTAGCGGTCAGAGAAAAACGTTCACTAGTGAAAACAGCCTCCAAAAACTATTGAAAAAACACAAATGCCTTAAAACTAAAAACGGCACGATATCAATTAGCAGGCATATATATAAGGAACAGACAGAATACATTCAAAATCGGATAGATATAATTAGAGACTCGGTGGAAGATAGACAATCTAGAATAGCCTGGCAAACAATAAACGAAGTGAGTAGAAGAAAGAACACAGCCAAAGCAAAATTGAAAGCAGCAAACCAACAAGAAGAATAAAACTGTGGAAACAGCACTTAGAAAACCTACTAGGAAACCCACTGAAAATAATACATGAACCAATCACCAGAATAATTAGTAAACAATTAGACATTAAACTACGACCGTTCACACAAGAAGAACTCGACTCGGTTCTCAGAAAAATTAAAAATAGGAAAGCTGCAGGGCTGGACGAGATTCCCCCAGAAATATGGAAGACCAGACAATTCGACGACACTGCAACGCAGTATACAATCAAAATCCGATAGATACATGGATGAAGGGATGCATACTCCCCTTCCATAAAAAGGGGGACCTCGGATTAGCCAAAAACTACCAAGACATAACACTTACATCCATAGCAGCCAAAATCTACTATGCCCTACTACGAAACCGCATTGAACCCAAAATCGACAAAATACTTAGGAAAACCCAAAATGGCTTCCGAAGAAATAGATCCACGACCTCAAAAATATTAACCATCTGTAGAATCCTTGAAGGTGTACGGGCAAAAAACCTAAAAGCGACATTAATATTTGTCGACTTTACCAAGGCCTTCGATTCCATTCACAGAGGAAATTTGGAACAAATCCTACAAGCGTACGACATACCTAAAGAAACTGCAGCAGCAATAACGATTCTCTATAGAAACACCAAGGTAAAAGTACGATCACCAGATGGAGACACAGAATACTTCGACATTGTAGCAGGAGTACTACAAGGGGACACGCTGGCTCCGTACCTCTTTATCATTTGTCTAGACTATGTATTTAAAACATCGATTGACAAAATCAGAGAGAATGGCTTCGAACTGACGAAAAAAAGAAGGAGAAGGTACCCCGCAAAAACAATTACCGACGCCGACTACGCCAATAACATAGCGATACTGGCAAATACACCCGACCAAGCCGAAACACTACTGCATAGATTGGAACGAGCAGCCGCAGGAATAGGCCTCTATGTTAATGCGTACAAAACGGAATATATGTGCTATAATCAAACGGGGAGCATCTCCACTCTAGACGGAATCCCTCTTAAACTAGTTGATGAATTCACTTACCTAGGAGGCAGCGTCGAATCAACCGAAA
Source organism: Sepioteuthis lessoniana (assembly GCA_963585895.1). Lineage (NCBI taxonomy): Eukaryota > Metazoa > Mollusca > Cephalopoda > Myopsida > Loliginidae > Sepioteuthis > Sepioteuthis lessoniana. The sequence continues at coordinate 70,666,693 of OY757926.1, forward strand.
AGCACATCGACACTAGGTTAACGAAAGCATGGACAGCTATTAAAAGGCTATCGATTATATGGAAATCAGACCTAACCGATAAAATTAAACGCAGTTTCTTCCAGGCAGCGGTCACATCGATACGGTTATATGGATACACTACATGGACTCTAACAAAACGGCTGGAGAAGAAGCTAGACGGCAATTACACAAGAATACTGTGAACAATCTTGAACAAGTCCTGGAGGCAACACCTTTTGCTAATTTTTGCGAAGTGTGGTAATGTTGCCCGTTTGGTTGTAACACATATATTCAGTTTTGTGCGCATTGACATGGAGGCCAATGCCTGCTGCAGCTCGTTCCAAACTATGCAGTAGTGTCTCTGCTTGATTAGGCGTATTCGCCAGTAACGCCAAGTCATCAGCGTAGTCTGCGTCTGTGATTGTTTTTGTGGGGTACCTTTTGCTTCTTTTCTTAGTCAGCTCGAAGCCATTTTCTCTGATTTTGTCGATCGAAGTTCTAAGCACATAGTCTAGACAGATGATAAAGGGGTATGGGGCTGGCGTGTCTTCTTGTAGTACTCCTGCAACAATGTCGAAGTATTCTGTGTCTCCATCTGGTGAACGTACTTTCACTTTTGTGTTTTTGTAGAGGATCATTATTGCTGCTACGGTTTCTTTTGGTAGGCCGTATGCTAGTAGGATTAGTTCTATTTTCCCTCTGTGGATGGAATCGAAGGCCTTGGTAAAGTCGACAAATAGTAATGTCGGCTGAAGGTTTTTTGCCCGGACGCCTTCAAGGATTCTACGGATGGACAATATTTATGTGGTTGTGGATCTATTTCTCCGGAAGCCATTTTGGTTTTTCCTAAGGATGTTGTCTATTTTGGGTTCTATGCGGTTTCGTAGTAGGGCATTGTAGATTTTGGCTGCTATGGATGTAAGTGTTATCCCTCGGTAGTTCTTGGCTAATCCGAGGTCGCCTTTCTTAGGGAAAGGAAGGATGCATCCCTTCATACATCTTTCTATCCAATTTTGACTACAGACAACGTTGCATTTCATTTATATATATATATATATATATATATATATATATATATATATATATATATATATATATATATATACGAATGTTATTCATTTCACAGATTTTTAAAAAAAGGTAATTTTTTTAGTAAATTTTTTTTGAATGAGAGTCCATGTGCATATATTTTTCCTATATTCATAGGACTTTGGCCATTAGATTGGTTTGATTTTGATCACTTTATTTACTGGTATATTTAATTTAGTGCCTTAATTAATGCCTAATGCGTTCTTGTAGAAGAACAGTATTGGTATTATTTAACTTATAGCACGGGGGAGCAATAAGAGGACTCATATCTTTCTCAGTGTATTAATCCTTAAAAAAATGTAAAAACGTGGCTGTAGTTCAAGCTCACCAATTATAATGTCACAGTCCAGTATGTTTACCACTAGGCTACAGAGCCTCTAACCTCAACTTATTAAATTAGATCATATCATATCTTAACTGCTCTACATACTCCTATTAAACATAAAACCAGTCTAAAAGTATCTGCATAATAAGTTAATGTCATTAATTTTTAAAAGAACTTCTAAAATCAGCTACAACATTTTTGTTCTATTTTCGTATTACTTCGATATCACCTCGCCAAATTGTTTGCTCAATTTAACTAATAGGAATCTTCTGTCTGTCGTGTCTCTTATCTATGGTGATAAGCCAATGAATGTTTTCCTCTTTCCCTCACTTCTCTTATTTACTAATTTATATCCGTAACTCTGAGGTTCTTGGCATATATTGAAATCTTGATCAAAATTTTGTTCATAAAAAGACAGATAATTCGAAATGTATGTATTATTTTCTCCGTGGAAATTAAATATATGATTTTTAAAGATGTTTAAAATAAGAATACATTAACACAGACGATAATATTGTCATTGTTATGCCAAATAATATTCTGTATTCTTTCTTTTTTAACTGTTTTCTGGCACTGATTTATTTTTCATCTTAATCATTTTATTCGATGCCATGGTATTTACTTAAGCGCAAGTGTTAGTGTCTCTTCCATTTTCTCGGACTTCTCTTAGTATTCAAGTCGATCTCAAAATTGCTATGGTTTTGATGATTAAAAGTCTTCCAGGATCTCCAGTTAGAGCAGCTTATTTTTCTGATTCTTTTGGACTGTTCCAAGGGTTCTGGCTACAATTAGTCACCTCCATGTTCTACTGTTTGTGTTTTTTCTTTTAGTTATCTAGCATCTAGTTATTTATCCACGTTTTTTTTTTTCATTTTATTTCATTCTGTAGTCTACCTGAACAGCAACATCGACAAGCTAACATGTTCGTTTCTTCTTTTTAAATATATCAAGATCTAGTATTGATTGTGTGATCTGTTTTCATCGCAAAATAGCAGATAATTTTCAGTTATCTCAATTTTCTAGGATTATTTCTGGTCAGTAGATCTGCTGTTTATATGTACGGTAAAACTTCAGTCGTTTACAAAATCCCCACTGGATCACCTTCTTTACTAACTCGGTTCAGTCCTTATATTCTTCCTCATTATCTCATCTCTCTTCCCACATAGCCTTCACTAGCTACTCTCCAGAGTTTTATCTATTTTAGGTTTGTTTTGGTTTGTTTGGTTTTATGGCATATCAACCTTTGTAGTTTATTTAACGCCAAATCCATTTTAATGTAAATAATCTGTTCTATTGAAAACAGTTAAGTTTAGCATAAGTACACAGTTTAATTGTCAAAAACATTTCCATTTAAAACTATTCAAGCAGTTATATGTAACAAATCATTTAATTGCAAATACAGTTTTAATGTCGAAAAACAGTTCTATTTGAAATAATTCAGTTAAGCATAAGCACGCAGTTTAAGTGTCATCATCATCATCATCAAGACGTGCCGCCAGCACGGATATCCTTGACCATCTCTCGCCACTTTTCCCTATCGTTCATCACCTCTGGCAGGTCTTCTGGGTTACATCCTGTGTCCTCACATAGCTGCTGTATGTAAGTTCGGGTTGGTCGTCCTGCTTTTGCTTGGCCATATGTGAGGGTCCATAGTAGTACGTCACTAACGAGCTCGTCTTTGCTTCTCCAGCAGTGTCCGGCGTGTCTGGCTCGTCTGGCCTGTATAGTTTTCGTGATTGGAGGTAGGTGGCCGTACAGTTAGCGTCTCTTGGGGTGTTGTCGCCAGGACTTGTTCAGTATTGCTCTCAACATTCTTGTGTAGTTGCCATCAAGTTTCTTCTCCAGCCGTTTGGTTAGCGTCCATGTAGTACATCCATATAGCAGTATCGATACAACTGCTGCCTGGAAGAAACTGCGCTTCATTTCATCGGTCAGGTCTGATTTCCATATTATTGAGAGCCTATCCATAGCCGTCCATGCTTTCGTCAGCCGTGTGTCTATGTCGTTTTCTGTTGATGAGATGCTACTTCCTAGGTAGGTGAATTTGTCCACTAGCCTCAGAGAGGCTCCGTCTAGAGTGGTAATGTTGCCCGTTTGGTTGTAACACATATATTCAGTTTTGTGCGCATTGACATGGAGGCCAATGCCTGCTGCAGCTCGTTCCAAACTATGCAGTAGTGTCTCTGCTTGATTAGGCGTATTCGCCAGTAACGCTAAGTCATTATCGTTGTCGGCGTCTGTGATTGTTTTTGCGGGGTACCTTTTGCTTCTTTTCTTAGTCAGCTCGAAGCCATTTTCTATGATTTTGTCGATCGAAGTTCTAAGCACATAGTCTAGACAGATGATAAAGAGGTATGGGGCTAGCGTGTCTCCTTGTAGTACTCCTGCAACAATGTCGAAGTATTCCGTGTCTCCATCTGGTGAACGTACCTTTACTTTTGTGTTTTTGTAGAGGATCATTATTGCTGCTACGGTTTCTTTTGGTAGGCCGTATACTAGTAGGATTAGTTCTATTTTCCCTCTGTGGATGGAATCGAAGGCCTTGGTAAAGTCGACAAATAGTAATGTCGGCTGAAGTTTTTTTTGCCCGGACGCCTTCAAGGATTCTACGGATGGTCAATATTTGTGAGGTTTTGGATCTATTTTTCCGGAAGCCATTTTGGTTTTTCCTAAGGAGTGTAAGTACGGTTTAATTGTCAAAAACATTTCTATTTCGAGCTATTCAGTTTACTCAATTCAGTTTAGCATAAGTATGCTGTTAGTTCTATTTAACCCATAGATCAGGTGCTACCACTCCGGGCCAGAGTGGACCTGGGAGCGATGGCAATGAAGGGGTACTCCGCATTCCCCAAAGCTCCAGCATTGCTGGAACCTCACCCTCAGATTATTTAGTGTCATATACTGGACACTCATTATGGGTCTTACCCCTCTGCATAGGTGCAGTCGGTGTATTCTACAGCCTCAGCTGACCGCGCAATTTATCTATTTTAGCTCTAATATAATTAGTTATGATAGAACTGTTTGTACTGAGATCAATAGAGATTCAATTTTTCACTTTGGGTTTCTCTTCCATAATTATTATTTTACTTCTTTAGTATTTTTCACATCAGCGTTAACTGATAGCCTCTCTTTGGAGTTTCCTCTAGTCTCCGGGTCTCTTCTCAGTATTATGGCCGAACTCAACAATGCTGTAGTTTGAACAATTTCCACCCGTCCCGTTATTTCCAAGTCCTTCAATTCATGTAACAATCCTTTGATGATTGTACCAAGAGTACCAATTAAAAATGGTATAATTGCCACGTACATGTTCCACATTGTTTTCCATTCCCTATCAAGGTCCAAATACTAATGCCTCTTTTCGCTTTTTTTTTTTCAATTTTACTCAGAGGTCTGCTGGAACAGCAAAGTCCATAATTCAGCAAGTTCGTTCTTTTTTGTTGTTTATGGTCTGGTCGTCTGGCCAAGATTATGTGGTCCGTTTGTTTCTCAAAATAGCAGAGGAGTTTACGTGTGTCATTCTCCCAGGCAGATTTTGGGTTGTCCATACACCACTTGTTCGTATGGTCAAACTTCATTTTCGTGCGCAGTTCTTAGTGGATCATCCTGCCCACCCAGTCGTGCTTTGTCTTATACTCTTTGCTGCATTCGCTTATCATGTGATTGATCGTTTCGTCTCTATCACCACGTAACCTACATCTACTGTTTTGTTGCATCTTATCTATTCTCGCTTTGATATGGTTGGTCCTTATGCTGCTATAGGAAGAGATTAATTTTCTTTTCATAAGTTTTCCTTTTCTTTGCCACGTTTCTCTTGTGATATGTCGCTTGTTAGTCGCTTACTGCTTTGAGTTTTTCATTCGAGCTTGAAGTGGTGGATATTAACACAATTCTGAATGACAGCATCTCTACTCTGGCCTCTGGGATTTTTCTGAGTATTCTAGCCGAATTTGACAATGCTGTGGTTTGTATAATTTCAATTTTGATGCAATCACTTATGGTGTGATTAACCGTCTCATCTCTCTGTCCACATAATTTACACTTATTATTCTGTTGCGTATTATCAATTTTCATAAGATTATGATTCATCCCTATGGTATTATTTTGTGCTGCTATTCAGGAGCCCGTCTGGGCTCCGCAAATGAACAATAGCAGACTTGAAGCAGTAAGGCTTCCAGTTTTGGCTGGGCTACCTCTGGGTGGGTGAGCTGCAATATTGACTCCTTTGTCCTCCATGTATAGCACAAGACCTTGTTGTCTACTTCAAGTTATAACCCGGTATACGTGCCCGGACCCACATATGGGTTCGTGAAACTGCTTGCCTCACTAGACCCACTTAGTGGCTTAATGAATAGCACAGACCGGCAGAGTTCGAGCTTCGGCTTCTTCGCGACCTTCCCCTCCCCTTTATACCCACTTTAATCGGCCTTCGGGCTTTTGACCTTGTGTCAAGCCTTGTCTGCTGGGAGACATTGGTAAATAGTAAAGGTCTTCTGACGCTCTTTTAGGGCGTTCATGACCTTACCTCTTCAGTTGTTGGGTCTTATTCGGTAGGCTGTTCTACCTCTGGACCGTTCTGCCGGGTGTGCCTCGGCACTGGAGATTTCATCCGGCCTCAGGGGACCATCCCCCAGGCTTTTACCCGCTTTAGGGGTTAGGGACGAGGCCGAAGATATTTTTGGCCTTGCCGGACGCATGCGGGCTTCGGACCTGCGACCGGACCCACCTTAAAAACGGCCTTGCGCCAACTCGTACGTTGGTGGGACGTATGATAAATATGAGAGCGTTCTTTTTTGAAGCCATTTCCCAGTCTTCTCTTGTGAAAACTTCGTCAGTTTGTCGCTTAATTATTATATAGAGTTGTTTTTCTTCCTATTTCTGTTTTCCAATTTTTTTTTTGTTTTTATATTTGTTTTTATATTGACACTGTCGTAATCAGCCTTCCTGACTTTATGAAGTGTATTCCTTGAGTTTTTGTAGAGTTTCATGTATGCAATACTAAATGCTGCCGAATCCACTTCCTCCTTTTATTGACAAATAGAATATGTCTCTACCATATCTCATGCGTAATGCTGATTGGATTGACACTAATTTCCTAGTTCTTTGGTTCTTTTATCCCTGATTCTACTTTGTTCATTTAAATAATATTCAATGGTATCTTCCAAAAGGGAATACCCACGTGTTTATTCATTAAATAAGATTCTGGCTGCAGAGTTTGGTCAGATAATTTTTTTTCTTTGGTTCTGAGGTTCGTTTTTCGTATTTTTTTGTTTTTGTTTCTACGTTTTTTTAATGGTGTCCATTTTCAATATACCCGATTATTTGTAATTTTCCTTTTCTTCAAGAGTTCTCATGTTTTTTCCGATTTGGAATTATTTTTCCTTACTCTTTTTCTCTTTTTTATTAGTTCATTATGTGCATGACATTTTCAGTGCCAAATTTCATCTATTACTCAGACTGAGTATTTTCATAGTTCCCTAACAAGTTAATTTTTAAAACTTATCTTGATATCAAGGTGACTTACTTTTTCCTGCGATTTTCGTATTTTTAGCGTCCTCTTCATTTTCTTACAATACAGTCGTGTAGTATCATTGATACTACATATTAATAGCAACGATTGATCTCGCTAGAAGATGCTTCCTTGGACTTCCACCTCTGCTTGGTTTCCATAGTTTTTTCTGTATTGAAGACTATGATGTTTTCGGTTATTTTGTACATTTTTAGACATTCTATTATTCAAAGTTTGTGGGACAATATCGTTGACATTTTTGTGGTCAGTCCATGCGACGGCTAGATCGTTCCACCTTATTTTAATCAGCTTGAGGAAATGCTGATCTCTATATAGTTAGTTATTATTTCCTCTTGTGCCCTTGCGGCATCGTTTGTCATTCCTACGGGAATAGTCATTGGCATTAAAGCAAGTGATACATTTCTTCTACATTCTCGGTTAGCACTTTCCACATTATAGGTAAATAAATTTTCGGTCTGTAGTAGCTGGGGATGATTTCTATATCGAAATTTTTGTCGATCAGGATATATCCCTCTTCGGCATCCATTTAGGTATGATTGCATCATGTAGTCATTCACTCAGTTGCTGAGGCAAATCGTCGTGGATGGAGGTGAATTTAAAAAAAAAAGACAACATATAACTCATCGTGACCTGGAGTATTCTATTTTGTTACTTTCTTTACTGTCGATCTCATGATATATGTCGGACGGTAGGCTTTCTTCAAGTCCTTTCATCTATCTTTTCGTCTAACGTATTCAAAATGCGAATATGTTAAACATACGGATGTATAAAACGTTCATAATGTTCATAAAAATCAAAAAAATTCGAAACACTGAAGACTTTTTTAGTTCAGGTACGAAACGTTTATTACCTTCTTGACTTTTAGGTATTTGACATAAGGAGAGAGACACACACAATTTTTACTATGCTGACTGTTTCATCTCACCCAATAAACGCGCGTGAGCACCCCGCAGCAAACAACTGAACTGCCCTCGCCCAGGTCCGAAAAATCAACTCGCTTCGTCAAAGTCTAAATCTCAACTCACTGCTTTTATTCCCAATTACTAAGACACCCAGTCCATCACTTCCGGTCATGACGTCATTCTCATCCCCAGTCGCATTTCCTATCTGGGTTTTAATGTGACATCTATGATTGTCACATCCTCCCTGCGCGCGCGTGAACACCTGCGTTAATGTCTGCACCTACCCATGCACTAAGCCGAAAGGTTCTAAGCCTAACTAAACCGAAAGATAAGATATATAAAAGGAAAAAGGATAATACAAAAAAAATCCTTCCGCAATTACATAACATTCGTATTATTTATCCATTCAGCTTTTCTGCTGTATACTTACTGTTCCTATATTTTCTTTCAGAATGTATTTTCGTTGTATGTAGTTGTGCATTTGTCTTTGTGATTTCTCCACCTAGTTGTGGGTAGAATCTTCTTTCATTATTTTAAGAGATCCTGTTTTGCTCGTATTGCTTGATTTAGTCCCGCCTTTTTTAATCTCCTTTGTTTTAGCAAGACTGTTCGGTTTATTTTTTCCGATTTTATTGTCAGGCTTTTCAGCTGTTTTCTTTTTCGTTTTTTTTTATTACAAAGAGTCTTTGTATATTTTTGTTTTTTTTAATTGCCTCCCTTGTTCTCACAGTTTCTTTATTTGTCCTGCTCACATAATTATCCATCCATGTGTGGTACTTTTTGAGTTCCTTTAAAAGGCACTGATTTTGTCGCTGATTAATTTTGCTTTTTCATAAATTAGATCGTTTACTTGAGTGATGATTCCAGTTGGTATCTTTTTAAAGATTTATTCATCTTTTCTATTTCCACCTTGACATTGTTTCAGTCTTCATTCCTTATGGACTATAAAATACCCATCTTTTCGGTAATGATTTTTAAAAAAATACTAAATTGTTTCTTTCATTCGGTATTAACATTATTTCTGCGATGTTATGTTACATTAAGATTTGGTTTTGTTTTTTAATCCATCTCTTTTCCGAAGTCTTGTGGGTCATACTCCTCATGTCTTATCATGTTTACCCAACTCTCTGCTCGGGCAGGATTTGACACAAGGTCAATTTTTTAAGCGGAGTTTAACAGGTTTGAATTCAGAGTTTTTCTTTACCTAGACTAGTTGCCTCACCAAGACTGAAGAACCTAGTCTGCCCTATTCCTCATGTCTTATCTTTTGATATATTTACACTATCTTGAGGTTCAAAAAACTGTCTTCTTTTTTTAAGTCTTCTTATGCTTATGGTACTGATATTAGCAGCTTCTGTATTGGTTTGCTTTAAGAATAGCAGAATTTTTTCTGTCGTCTCTATTCCATTTTTCTGGCGCCTCTCTGATATATTATTGCTTTGAACATTATTCCTGTACCAAGGATTAAAACCAACAGTCAACATTCGCTGGATTCTGATCGGATCCCCAAATTTTGCTATTAAAGGAGTACCTACCGATCATGACACTCAGTTATGTCATCTAAATTTCAGTTAATTTGATTTTGTATTTGAATTCTTTCCCATCGATATGTCAGTTGAGTAACTCTCGTGTTGTAAATTTTCTTTAAGCTAGATTAACAATCCATTGATGGTGGGCTCGATTCCCACAGAGTCCTCCTTACTTCTGGCTATTTGACACATTACCTAATTTTGATAAATGGCTATATATATATATATATATATATATATGATTTTTCGTATGTGTGCGCGTGTGAGTAAGCAGGCAGCCTCATTTTGTGTTATCATTAGCAAGCGAAAATTTAAAAAAAAAACATTAAATGGACGAAAACTAAAGCTTATCGATCGGACATAGTCTCCTGTTTCATAAAATCATGGTCAGTATAAGATATTTTGATTGATTTGTTGTGTTTTATGGCATAACAGCCCTCGTTGGTTATTTGATGAAAAATCCTATTCACACACACATAAAACCCAACACACCCACGCGCATGCACACACACATACACACGCTCACTCTCTCTCACACACACACACACCCATATAGATAGATAAATTGATAGATAGATAGTTTTTAGGCAACATCATTTATAAATTAGCCGGATCTTATTTGTTCGCACGCAAATGGTACTTGTTACCTCCTTGCTTAACACTCTGCAGTATAAGGTACGCATCAAGGGTAAAGTGGAGCAATCCAGGGAAAGGTGTAGTGCCCTCCCCTACACCTCGGTGTGGTAGCTATTGAAAAGGGAACCTTCTTGTAATAATTACATTTGATATTGATCATTTGTTTTCACCAAGTTAAATAATTTCAAATATTTCTAATTGGTTTCCAGCATTCTTATCTAATATTGATAATTCTATTTAATATTGTTTGGTTTGTTTTTTGGTTTTTTTACATTGGTTTAAATGGTTTTAGGTTCGGTTTTTTGGTTTTATGGCCCATAAACTGATGTTTTTGATCTTCTAAAAATGCAATATCTTTGGCTACACTGGTAGAAGAACCATTTATTTTATCTTGGTTAAGCATTTCTATCAACTACTTCAGCAAATGTTCATTCCTATCCACCGCTCCTTCGAGTTTAATTTGTTATGCTCGTAACTCAAGAAAACACTTTTTAAAAGATTCCATCTGTTTGTCGTTGAAGCTCCCGTTTGCTGAAAGATTCAAAGTGTTAGCAGTTGAGGCATCTAATGTTATCATCGTTTTATGTATTAAGTTATAATAAAATTTCTGTAAAGTAGAAATTGGCTTGATATTGAGTTTATCAGTTACCAAGGACAGCCTGTAAGCGAGTAAATATAAATCAAATACACTCACTATGGAAGTATTATAAAACAAAAGAAAGAAAAAACACACATAATCTTTTTTTAAAAAAGTATTTTTATTAAATCAAATAGTTTAAACAACGTGGTGGTTCTATCATGATATTAGCATAGTAGAAGAGAAGGGAAGCTATGGCTTTACGTAATGTTGGATATTAATGAAACACCAAGGTTGCTAGATGTCTGCAAGTAGCATTTTTCCGGAATGCTTATCAAATACGTAGCGTTAGAAAGTAAAACGGCAATTTATTTTTTTGTCTTTTCTTATAACTTTCGGTAAAAGACATTATTCTTTCTTTAGGTAACAACAGTAGTTGAAAATTACAGAATGAGGATACAGTTTTATTAGCTGACTAAGACAAATAATTATTTAGTTACTTCTGAAATCGTCACAAATTATTATTATTATTATTATTATTATTATTATTATTATTAGAGTTTTTCATATCAGCATAAGCTGATTGTCTTTCACTGAAGTTTGAGTGACAGCAAGTTTCCTCAAGTCTCCAGGACTCTTCTCAGTATTCTGGCAGTTCTCAATAATACTGTAGTTTGGATGGTCTCCACTCGTCCGCCATCTTCCAAGTCCTCCAGGCCCTTTAGTAATCCTTTAGTTTCTGTACCAAAAGCACCAATTACAATTGGTATAATTGTCACCTGCATGTTCCATAGTTTTTTCAATTCGCTAGCAAAGTCGAAGTACTTATTTTTCTTTTAACATTCTTTCTGTGTTATTCTGTGGTCAGCCGTGATAGCACAATCGACAATTTTGCAATTTCTATTTTTTTGTTGATTATTATTATCAGGTCTGCTCTTCTGGCCGAGATTCGGGGATCCGTGTGTATGTCAAAGTCCCATACGAGCTTATGTGTGTTATTTTCTTGGATAGGTGCTGGGTTGGGCATATACCATTTGTTGGTATTGTCAAAATTAAATTTCTTGTACATCTCCCAGTGTATCACTTCGCCGACCTAATCGTGTATTATTATTATTATCGTGTATTATTATTATTATTATTATTATTATTATTATTATTATTATTATCGTGTATTATTATTATTATTATTATTATTATTATTATTAATTATCCTTTGAGTGTTTTTCCAACTATTATTAGCCAAGTGACAGCAAGTCTCCTCAAATCTCCAGGATACTTCTCAGTATTATTATTATTATCGTGTATTATTATTATCGTGTATTATTATTATTATTATTATTATTATTATTATTATTATCCTTTGGGTTTTTTTCCCACCATTATTAGCCAAGTGACAGCAAGTCTTCTCAAATGTCCAGGATACTTCCCCGTATACTGTCAGATTTTAATTATGCTATCATATGGATACTACTACTCTTCCTTTTATTTCCAATTCCTCCAGTGCATGTATCAATCCTTTGGTGACTGTACCGAGCGCACTAATAACAGTTGGTATCACCACCATGTCCATTTTCCATAGTTTTTCAGTTCTCTAGCAAAGTCTAGGTACTTATCACTCTTATGGCTTTCTTTCAGTTTCACTCAACGGTCTACTGGAACGGCAAAGTCCACAATTTTGCAGGTTCTCTTTTTTTTTTCTGTCACTAGGTCTTGTTGTCTGGCCGATATTAGGTGATCCGTTTTATCTTCCCAAACTCTTCATGCTTGTAGTAACCGATGGTTTTCTACGAAGTCGTTGTAACAGTAAGTGTCTTCAGATTTCTAAGACGTTTCTAATCCTTGCCTCTTTTCTCGTAGAGTTTACTAAGGGCCCAAAGTATGTTACTAAAGGGACTGTCCTGGTATTTATTTCTTTGATTAGCTTTTTAGCAGAGTATGGCTTCAAGAAACGTTCTTGTTCTTCAGAGATAGAAATTTGTTTTAACCATGGTTTCTTGATCGCATCTGCTTCTAATATTCAGATCCATAAGTAGCTTTATTTTTCCTGAAGTCTTCTAAAATATTCATGATAGAGGAATTCTATTCCTTCAGTTTTTCACTTTATTCATTGTTAATATCTGTCATTTCTCAGTTCCTAATTTCATTCCAAGTTTATATACGGATTTCACATTCTTTTTAATACTTGGCAAAAATCTTAATATCATCCATTGGTATTAATTCACGTATTTTTCCTGGCATTTCATACATGTGCAAATAACTTGGCATTTTTATTATATAATTCACGGGTATAATCGCTATAACAAATCATAGATGCGATAACGTGACTCTCAAGAGGATGTTTTTTTTTTTAATATTAACTTTGCTACATTTTATCCTCTAGATTCTTGTTATCTTATCCAGCTTTCCATTTCACACGTGACTAAACTGACTATTTGCTTTGAAATCTCGGACATTTTTAGACGTACTTTTTTGGTCAAGTTTATAGGATCCTGTCCTACGGCTTCCTGTAGCCTTTTCGTATCAGGAAAGATATTTACTCATTGTTTTCTCTTCTGTATAATATGTTGGTCTCTATAAAAAGACATGAAAACCGCATGTTTCTTTCGGGTTTTCGGGAAATAGTGCTCAGGTTTGAAGAATTTCCATCTTATATGCAAAGATATAATCGGTCTGTTGTAGCTTAATATATGTCCTTTTGGTGTGTATCTATGGATCAGAGTAGTTTTTCATTTTGTCATTAAATTAGAAATTTATGCCACTCCAAGGCATTTTCGTAGTTCTTCAACTAAACTGCCGTGGATACATGTGTATCATTTGATTCTGAATCCATGCAACACATCGATTCCTAGTGCCTTCTAGTTTTCAACTTTCAAAGGAAATCAATATAAACTTCAACTTTTAACCCTTCTTTAATGTCCTTTCATTCATTTTTCATATCGTTTATCCTTTCAGCCTTTCTGTTGTATGGTTTCTCGTCAAATAGTTTGAGGGAGAAATGTTTTGTTTTATTGGCATCTATAGCTTAATTCTCTTCATAATTATTCAATTGACTTGTTGGTTGCTTTTGTTATTTTCTAATGTCCTATTTTGATTGTATAGATGGATTCAGTCCTATTATATTCTGAATTTCCGTTACTTAACCAATATTCTTCTTGTTTTATTGTGTTTTGTTTTTTTTGCTGCCGTTGTCTTTTCTCAACTGTTTGATTTCATTGTGTCCTTGTAAATTCCCATGTAAATTGCAAGAAATGTGGAAAGTGCAATCGAGAAACAAAAAATATTTTAGAAAGAAATGAACGTTCAGAACCATGAATCAATCCAATGTTCACTTTTTTTTGTTTTGCATAGAAACAATTTGAAAAAGCAAGAAATTTGGGAAAATGCTCCAGTAGAATTAGCTTTAAAAATCTGTAACTGAAGACAGAAAAGATGCTAATTTAGAACATTAAAAATATATATAGAAAAAAATGAAAAGAACGCCAGATATAAAAACAAAAGGCATGGGGAATAGAATTTATTAAACAATCTCATAAATTGATATTATAATATAAGGAGTATCCCTTTGCAATTCTATAAAGGTAAATTATCTACATGAGCTGGTGTATTTATACTTGGAAAAAGTTGCCAATAATAAATGTTAAGAAAAGTTATGAATATCAATGGTAATTATATAAATAAAATTATATAATTATATAATTAATTAATTATAATAAGTAATTATATGATATAATTAATTATAATAAGTAATTATATAATAAGTAATTATAATAAGTAATTATATGAATAAAATTTATTTTGTTTAGAATATATACATGATTTTGTTGTAATTATTTTCAGAGAAACGGACTATATTTTAAAAGACAGTAGTCAATAGTCAAAATTCTTTAATCTAACAGCTTAAATACCATCCTGAAGAGTCATAGCAATGAAGATGTCGATACTAATATGAAAATTGCAGTGTATAAAAAAAAATGCCTAATGTCCCAAAAAAGGAAGCATGAGAACATAAGTTGTCGATGTTCAAGTTCAGATAAAAATATATATGATACTAAGGCAACTTTTTACAGTATACAATCCTACTTTGACAATTAGCGTTAAGAATTTTTTCTATATATCTGATATTTCCATCAAGCCATGTGTCAGACTAAACGAACATTAGATAGCAACGCTAGGTTAAGGAAGGATATCAGTTTGTGAGAGGAATTATAGAGGCATAAGAAAGAAAAAGCAGATTAGAGGTACCCACAAAAGAAGAAAGTGAGAAGCAACCTCTATTACACTGACATAAAAGGTGAAATTGGTATTAAGGTTAGAAAACACTCAGAAAATAAAAGAAGCCATAGTGGAATCAGAAAGGAGAGCAAACATGAAGCCTATCGGAGAGCAAGTACTGAAGAAAAGAAAGCAATGGCCAAGGCACAAAAAAAAGACAAAATGGATAGAAATTTCGAATTATAGGAGAACATCAATTTGTTACATGTTTTTCTGGCTATCTTAATTTCCGGACAATGTAACCAAAGCCGGATATGTGCGCTAAAGGCGAGTAAAAGAATTCTTTCTTGTATACTAGGCTTCTTCTTATTGGCTGATGGCTGGCTTCCGGTAGCTTTGATGGGAGAGACTGCCACGAATAAGCGGATAAAATGCCTAGCTCTCTATCGAACAAGCTTTGTCGGAGTTGTTTCAAACACAATACATGCAAAGAGCTGACAGATATACGGGGGATTTATTGACCCACACGGAGATTAAAAGATGGAACCGATTACGGGGGATAAGGTGGGTGCAGGAACAAGGCAGATGAATTTCTTAGGGTCCAAGCAGCAGCAACCAGAGTTCCGATTAACAGGAAGTGAAGAGGGAAGATTGTGGACATTTTATTGATAGGAAGGAGATCATTGGAAAAAGATTGCTAATAATGGGGTTTATTTGAATCAGCAGTGATTCAGACAGTCTCTATATTGTAAAAAGATCCTTTGTTATATTAAACTCTAATATTCTTGTTTTATATTTGTCTGTGTAATATCCAATAAATACAAACGGAGAACACATGTTTTTCTAAGTATGTCTAAGAATATATCCCGACGTATGGATTACTACGTATTATCAATCGGAACAAGTAAGTATTAAAGCCTTCAACTTATTGTTGAGAGTCACAAAGAGGTTCTTTAGGACTTCTCCGAGTGAACTTGTGCAGTGAGAGTATCAAGAATACTGAAAAATAAAACTAACCATTATATTGGATTTAGGAATAAACTGTAGCTATAAGATTTCAAAGCAAGCTCTTCGATTAGATATAAGAAATCATCAACATCATCATCATGTCGTGCCGCCAGCACGGATATCCCTGACCCGCTCTCGCCACTCCTCCCTATCGTTCGTCGCTTCTGTGGGGTCCTCAGGGTTACTTCCCGTATCCTCACAGAGATCCTGTGAGTAGGTTCGAGCCGGTCGTCCTGCTTTTGCGCGGCCATATGATGGGGTCCATAGAAGTAGATCACTTATGAGCTCGTCCCTGCTTCTCCAGCAGTGTCCCGTATGTCTACTTCGTCTAACTTTGATCGTTTTAGTGATGGGAGGTAGGTGGCCGTATAGTTGGTGCTTTGTGGGATGTTGCCTCCAGGACTTGTTCAATATTGCTCGCAGCATTCTTGTGTAGTTGCCGTCTAGCTTTTTCTCCAGTCATAGTTCGTCTAACTTTTATAGTTTTCGTGATGGGAGGCAAGTGGCCGTATAGTTGGTGTCTCGTGGGGTGTTGTCGCCAGGACTTGTTCAATATTGCTCTCGACATTCTTGTGTAGTTGCCGTCTAGTTTCTTCTCCAGCCGTTTACTTAGCGTCCACGTAGTGCATCCATAGAGCAGCATCGAGACGACTGCTGCTTAGAAGAAACTGCGTGTCATTTTATCGGTCAGGTCTGACTTCCATATGACCGATATCTTATAGATAGCTGCCCATGCCTTCGTTAGCCGCGCGTCGATGTCATTTTGGAACCGAAAAAGATATAAGATATAAGCTAAGAAAATATCGTGATAAAAGCTGTATTGATTAAGAAATAGACAATGAAGGGAAGATTTTGTTCAGATTAGTCTATTTGGATTTCATTACACTAATTAAAGAGAGGTTTCCTCTGATTGAATCCCCGCGGAAAGCCTTGTTTTCTAAATGATGCGAGGCCGTGCCGTCGTATTAATTTTAATGTCTAACACATTCTTAAAACATTTAATGAATTTTAATTTACATGGAAAAGAAAAAAAAATCAGACACATAGCCATACTTTTTGATCATGAATATATATATATATATATATGTGTGTGTGTGTGTGTGTGTGTAATAAAACAATACAGCCATTTTTCCTACACATTTTTATTTTGATCCTTTCAAGTTGTCGTATTGGTGTTATGATATCCAGCTGGAATTAACTTATAAACCTTCCGTAAATTGGTTCCCAGGTATTTTTTACCAACCTAGGACCATCATCAGGGAATTTGCATATTACAAAAGCGATACAACCTTTGCAAGAATAATACAACTTTTTAAGTATTAGGCGTTAAGCGTTTATACTGGTGTTACGTAGGTTTTTTTTTAAAATTGTTTCTATAAATAGTAGCTATTGTTAAAGACATTTCAGTGAATTCAAAATTAATTATATTGAGATTAGGATTTTTATCCCTAATTTGTAGGGCTTTAACAATCTGTGATCCTTTTTTTGCTATTTTTTGGCTCTAATATTGTCATGCTATCGGTTAGAATTTTCCGAAATCCAGTTTCAGGACAGGAATGTTTTTTAGATGCTGGACTCTTGAGCTTGTGTTGGAAAGATGCATGATCAGTCGACTTGACAAGGTTTTTGAAGTTAAAACAAACTATATTTTTGTTTCCATACATACAATCTCCTAAAGAACATATATATTGATATATAACTTTGGTTTTCTGCAATATTTGTTAAGAAAAGATGTCTATATTGTTTATGCAAATATATCTTAATGATGAATTGCTGCTCAAATATAAATTCTCACACACACAAACAAACATATATATATATATATATATATATATATATATATATATATATAGAGAGAGAGAGAGAGAGAGACCAAAGTAACAGAGT
Source organism: Sepioteuthis lessoniana (assembly GCA_963585895.1). Classification (NCBI taxonomy): domain Eukaryota; kingdom Metazoa; phylum Mollusca; class Cephalopoda; order Myopsida; family Loliginidae; genus Sepioteuthis; species Sepioteuthis lessoniana. The sequence continues at coordinate 70,684,385 of OY757926.1, forward strand.
CAATTCAAATTTACTATAAATATTCCGCTACTTTTGCCGATAACCATTTTTATGCCGAATACATGTAAGATTCCGTTGTGAATGAGAAAAATAAAGATGCCTGCACACTAAAGTTTTCATTTCTTGTTAAGGATTCAAAATTAATTTTCTGTTTTTAATCAGTCTCCAACAGATTAACATGATCAAAGGAATTGCAAGGACGTAACTGTTTCTTTGTGTTGCATCCCTCCAACGTTTTCACTTTTAAACAGACTTTGCTTTGATTTTACGGGTTTCCTTAATATCCAACGTTCCTTTATGCGTTTTAATTAATATCACTCGACAAATGCTTTCTTTTACTTCCAATTGGGCATGATTTATTGGGGCCTTAATTCAGTTTAAAGATATTCCTGAATACAACACAAATGCAGGTCGTCTCAGTCTTTTAGAAAACTTCTAAATGACCTGTTTGCCTAGTAAGCTAGGGCTGTAGAATACAAAGACTGCTTATCTGCAGAGGGGTAAGACCCCTCAACGACCGTCCTTGATATGACAGAAAACAACCTATTAAGGGTCCTATCTATGAGTCATATAGAACTAAACTGTGGTTTCAAAAGTTTACTGTTTTTGCATTTAAACTGTGTATTTATGCTCAACAGAACTGTCTAAGATAGAACTGTTTTGACATCTAAACTGCGTTTTTATGCTAAACTAAATTGATTGAAATAGAATTGTTTTGACATCTAAACTGCATTGTTATGCTAAACTAAATTGATTGATGTAGAATTGATTTGACATTTAAACTGCGTTGTTATGCTAAACTAAATTGATTGAAATAGAATTGTTTTGACATCTAAACTGCGTTGTTATGCTAAACTAAATTGATTGAAATAGAATTGTTTTGACATCTAAACTGCGTACTTATGATAAACTTAATTATCTGAAATAAAACTGTTTCTACATTTACGTCTCTGTATTGCCCAGTGAGCTGGGGCTGTGGAATGCACCAACTGCATCTCTGCAGAGGGTAAGAACCCCCAACGATTGTCCAGTATATGACACTAAATAATCTGATGGTAAGCTTCAAGTAAAGCTAGAACTTTTGGGAATGTGGAGTACCTCTTCATTGCCATGTCTCCCAGGTCCACACGGCACCGGAGTGGGATCACCTAATAGGGCCCTATCTATGGGTTAAATAGAACTAATATGCTTACTTATGCAAAACTAAATTCCTTGAAATAGATCTATTTTGATAATCAAACTGCGTACTAATGATAAACTGAGTTATTTGATAAAAAAACTGTTTTTGACATTGAAACTGTACATACGAGAACTATTCTTAACTACACTCATGCTAAACTGAATTGTTTGAATTAGAACTGCTTGACTAAACTGAATAGCTTGACATAGAAATATTTTTGACAAATAAACTGTGTACTTATCTTAATCTGAATTGTTTGAATCCATTTAATGCCAAATCCATTTTTATACGAATAATCAGTTCTATGAACTGATTATTCGTATAAAAATGGATTTGGCATTAAATAACCTACAGAGATTAATATGCTTTAAAATCCAACCAACCAACCAACCAACCAACCAAGTAGCCTATGTAACCATTGGGCTGCCTGCTATGATAGTGCTCCATTGACATTAATGATTTTATGCTGCATGAAATTAAGGGTGTTAATTATCACTTTATATTTATCTCCGTTGTTTGAAGAATTTAAACTATTTACAAAATAAAATTTAGACGAAAAGAAACCTCCCAAAATTATCATAATGATAGAGATTAAAAGAAGGATTGCTTTATAACTTCGACTAAATATATTCCTCTAAAAGAAACACGCACCCCTTTGTCGTCATTGATGAAGTACAATTAAAACAAATACAAGAGTGAGTTTTACAATTCACTATATATATATATATATATATATATATATATATATATATATATATATATATATATGTGTGTGTGTGTGTGTGTGTGTGTGTGTGTGTGTGTGTGTGTGCGTGTGTGTGTGATTTTAGTAATTAACTATCATGCTTTGTAATCATTTATTTCTTAAAGTAAATATTTTTTTTATATAAATGATTTATATGCAGTTTTATGTTTTCAAGTATGCAACTTTTATGCGAATAATTCTTTCAGACAATTCTAAGCCCAAATGACAGAATAATAAAAAGATTTGCCACTTGGATATTTTTTATACAAACATTTCGTATTAAATATATGACATTCTTGGTATTGGTATTCAGTAGGTCACCAGCATGAGGATAGATAGATAGATAGATAGATAGATAGATAGATAGATAGATAGTGAGAGAAAGAGGATGAGAAGATGGAGAGGATTTTACTATCATCGATAAATATAATACCTTTACAAATCTTTCATTAAAAATGTTTAATTTCTTTTAAACCAAGTTTGTTATTTCTAGTGAAATATTATCTAATCCAAATGGATAATTACAGTTAATATTTGTTACTACGTTCTATACAATTGAAAGACAGTAACCATAGTTCAAAATTTCGTTTACCTCTTAACCTTTATTGTCTTTGGAAATGGACATAGTAACCAGAGTACAAATCTTGGAAGTGACTGTTTGCATTTCACATAGAGCTAATTACCTTTGGGAAAAGTATAAATCCAACAATTCTCCCAACCAGCTCTGAGCAAATAGTAAGACAGACTTGGATCTTTAATCATGGCCTGGTAACCATTTTTGAAAAAGAAAACCTCTGAATGCAATCTAGACGACAAACTCTGACACTGATGAATATTTGACCGATTTATAAAGTCAATCGGCCACCAAAAATAAGTTATATTGATTGAAAATTGAAAATAGCTATATTCCTTTGGAATGTAAATCTTATTATAATTAAGATAGCTAAACAGAAAGACTTAGAGGTAAATACATGTAGATGACTAACTCTTTTTTTACAGCAAAAAAAAAGATGTAACAAGGAAAAAAGATTTTTGCAGACATTTGAGTGAGTAAAAGTAGTAAAAAGGAAATAATAAATGAAAAAAGAATGAAGAAGAATAGGCCTATACAAAATATGTTAGTGAAGAAAATCCTCACATGTTTTGGAAAGAGAGAAAGGGAAAAAAAAAACGTGAGAGAACTTAAAACCATGAAATATATTGGCAGCGATAATTCGTGTAAATACATTTTTAAAATATTTGATTCCTGAAGATAACATTCAGGAAAGGGTTAATAAAAATAACAAAAAAGAGAAAGGTAAACATAAGTAAAGTAAAGTTAGCGACCATAGTCGAGGGTGACCCGAAGGCTCCCTTTTCGATAGCTACTACACCAAGGTGTAGGGGAGGGCGCTACTCCATTCCCTGGATTGCTCCACTTTACCCTTGAACCGTACCTTATAATGCTGAGTGTTAAGCAAGGTGGTATCAAGTTCCATTTTTAAAGTCTTTGGTATGACTCGACCTGGGATTGAACCCAGGTCTCCCGGGCCATTGGCGAACACTCTAACCGCTGGGCCAATGTCCCGGTTTAAACATATTCTACCTTAAAGATGGCTCAGTCGGCTGGTGGTGGTGGTGGGGGGGCTGTAGAATACACCATCTGCTCCTCTGCAGAGGTGTAAGACCCCCACCAACAAGTGGCGTGTATATGACACTAAACAATCTGATGGTGAGGTTCCAGTAATGCAGGAGCTTTGGGGAATACGGAGCACCCCTTCATTGCCATTGCTTCCAGGTCCACTCTGGCCTGGAGAGGTAACATCTGATAGGGCCATATCCATAGCTTATATAGAACTAATCTGCATACTTATGTTAAACTAGATTATTTTTAATAGTACTGTTTTAACATGTAAACTTTCTGTAAGCAAAAACTAAACTTATACTAAACTAAATTGTTTAGAATTAGAACTGTTTGACAAAACTGAATAGCTTGAAATAGGAATGTTTTTGATAATCAAACTGTGTACTTATTCTTAACTGAATTTTTAAAAATAGAACTGATTACTTGTATAAACGTGAATTTGGCATTAAATAACCTACAAGGGTTGATATGCCATAAAACTCAAACAAACCAACAAACAAACAAGCAAACAAATCTACCTAAAATCGAGTCAGACAGAATAAAAAGATTGAAGAAAAAGTGTGTGAGACAGAGTGAGACACAGACACGGACAGAGAGAAAGATGAGAGAGAAGAATGCAAAAAACAAAAAAAAAAAAAATAAAACGAGGAAATAAAAAAATATATATAAAATATAAATATTTTCCTGGTTTGGAAAGCCTAAAAAATTGTATAATTATAATGAAAAAACAAAACAGAACAAAAGAACAATGTCTATTTACATTGTAATATTTATTCGTACTTTAGAAAATAATCTCAGATAAATTCAAATTGATCCATTAAGTTTTTTCATGATTCAGTAGTTATTCATAAGAATTGAAGTGCAATAATGATTGATATATAACACGACATTAAACAGAAAGGGAAATTTAAAATATCCCCCAAAATATGATACCGAATATATATATATATATATATATATATATATATATATAGTAAAGTTGGCGACCATAGTCGAGGGTGACCAGAAGGATCCCTTTTTGATAGCTACTACACTTTACCATTGATCCGTACCTTTTATGCTAAGTGTTAAGCAAGGAGGCATCAAGTACCATTTCAAAAGTCTCAGGTATGACTCGACCAGGGATTGAACCCAGGTCTCCCGTACCATTGGCGAACACTCTAACCATTATACCAAGGTATGGATACGAACTCACAAGGAGATCGTTTTAGTCAAATCTCAGAGTTATTGGGGACACTGAACTAAAATTGTACATGACGTTCTTGTCCCAAAAATTCTACTCATTTTGATCGTTTTTAGTAAGGAAGCATATATATATATATATATATATATATATATATATATATATATATATATATATATATATATATATGCGTGTGTGTGTGTGTGTGTTTGTGTGTAATGTGCATACACAAGCTCAGGCATATATGCACACACATACCAATATATATATATATATATATATATATATATATATATATCTTTGTGCATGTCTATGAGAGGGCTGTGGATGTGTGAGGTAACCTTGCGTGGTTATATGGGTTGCCTCTGCATGAGTATACATGTGCTTGTGCGTAAAATATTTTTTGATGACTGCATAAGTATACACCAAGCACAGAAATATTTTTGCATACAAAGGAGTTGATACAAGATTTGCTTTTACACATTGTTCCTCAAAGATACTACATAATCCTAACGAAAAAAGGTCATTTGGAGACATATCACGAACTGGGTGACCGAATCACACATCTAACATTCTTCTCTGAGCCAGTTTGCACGTTAGTACCTTACTAGTCTGTAAGACATAAAGACATAACGCGAAGTTCATGAATCAAGTTATTGTCTTCGGGCAAAACTGACAGATTTGACATATCTCTCTATGCTAATATATTGATCATCGGTGAAGGATAGTGGGCAGGGATGGCAAGGTCCCTGCCTGTTGCCAAGCAATATCTCTCGAGCCACTACCCTCTGCTTCTTTTCTTGTGGAAAGACAGATATATAATTTATGGTGAAAATCATATTTCATCACATCAACATTGTCCAATGAATCCGCCATGATAGGAAGCAACTGGCCATAAAAAGAGACAGTGATCTATATTTCTATATCAGCATTAGAAATTTATATTTTTACTCATGTATATATATATATATATATATATATATATATATATATGCTAAGAAATACTCCGAAACTAATATCTCCCATTCAAGTTTTCAGCTACAGAATACTACCTTATCACATAGTTACTATGATTTCCTATTCGTTTTACCCAGCCATGAACACATCTTGTAATCTATGCTTGTCAGTGAGTCACTCTAGAACTAATGCTTTCTATATTATTATTCACTCCGACAAGTTCAATGGCTGATATTTCTGGGTATCGCAGCGAATACAAAATCTTCTCGCTAATAACAAAATCTTTTCTGTTGCTTCGTTACAAATGGCTTGTGAGTGCCAGTTTTGCAAAATGACTCCCAATATGAAAGCAGTGACATTTGATTAAATCCTAAGATATTAAACCTGTTGATATCTATCGATGCACGGATTACTACCTTTGATTATGTGGACTGATGGGCGGTAAGGAATGCCTAACAGCTGGCGTGACAAATTATAGTGCAGGTCCGAATCTTTCGTAAAGATTCGCCAATCAGTGTTCTGGAAGAAAATTCCGAATTCGAACCAACTGTATTCCACTTGAAAATTAACTTTTCTACCAAGCATGTAGTGGAAAGTTTTGGTTAGTTTTATTTTGTTTTGTTTTTTTTTGTTTTTGTTTTCGTTTACTGCCATATCAAACGTCATGGGTTACTCAATACCAAAGTAATCCTTGTTGAATAACAGTATTTGTACTACGAGGGGCATTCGATAAGTTTCAAGACTTTTATCGTATGGGCATTTAAAATTGTCGTAGAATCTTGAAAATTCAATATGTTATTGCTATACATATTATGAGATGTCTGATCAATTTTTATGATTTCACCTTCAAGTTAACAGCTACAGCAGCAATTGGAATACACCCTACTGAAGCCTCATTGTCACTGCTGGGGTTTCAAAAATGCAATCTGGACGTGAAGACAATTTAGAAGAATGATATGCAATAAAATTCTGTTTTAAACTTGGAAAAAATGCCACAGAAACGTATGGAATGCTTCAGACTGATTTTTGACCATCTTGCATGAACCGAGCATCAGTTTTTAAGTGGCATAAGAGATTCAAGGAAGCCAGGGAGTCTATGAGGGATGATGGGAGGTGTGGGAGGAGTAAGGAAGTCAATCGACCAGAGTTGATTGGCCAAAGGCTTAGGGTTACTATGTTGAGGATTTAAGGGAGTTCAGGAAGAGATTCCTTGGGAAGAGGCCAACACTCTTCAAATCGGGTCAGTGGCATTTCCACCAGAACAATGCACCAGTCCACGACTCCATCCTTGTCACAGACTATTTGACCAAGATGGGCATCAAGACAGTTCCTCAGCCTTCCTATTGTCCAGACCTTGCTCCCTGTGACTTATGGTTATTCCCTAACCCCAGAGGCTGTCGTTATGAGACAATTGAGATGAAAGCGGCTGTGACGAAGGTCATTGACAAGAACACAAAAGAGGACTTCTATCGGGCCTTGCATAAGTTGTTGGAACGGTACAACAAGTGCATTGCAGCCGAAGGAGATTACTTCGAAGGGGAGTAGAGTTTCATGTGTGTATTATCAATAAAATTGCCCATATTGAAAAAAAACCTGGAAACATATCGGATGCACCTCGTATTTGGCCCTTGCTGAAGAGATAAAGGAGTTCATACATTTCCCAAAGATCATCATCATCATCATAATGTCGTGCCGCCAGCACGGATAACCCTGACCCTCTCTCGCCACATCTCCCTATCGTTCATCGCCTCTGGTAGGTCTTCCGGGCTACATCCCGAATCCTCACATAGCTGCTGTATGTATGTTCGAGCTGGTCTACCTGCTTTTTCCCGGCTATATGTGGGGGTCCATAGGAGTACATCACTTATGAGCTCGTCCCTGTTTTTCCAGCAGTGTCCTGCATGTCTGATTCGTCTAACTTGGATAGTTTTGGTGATGGGAGGTAGGTTGCTGTATAGTTGGTGCCTAGTGGGGTGTTGTCGCCAGGACTTGTTCAATATTGCTCGCAGCATTCTTGTGTAATGGCCGTCTAGCTTCTTCTCCAGCCGTTTAGCGTCCAAGTAGTGCATCCATACAGCAGTATCGATACGACCGCTGCCTGGAAGAAACTGTGCTTCATTTTATCGGTCAGGTCTGATTTCCACATTCGTCGAAATGTGAACCTAATAGTGAGACTGGATTTTTGAAGTCACTTACGACTATATCACTTTCCTGCACTTTAACCACTACGCCATCATGTCTTCTCTCGGATGGTTTTGGATAAATATATACACCAGTGTCGATGATGACGCGAGAAACCTGCCCAATTTAGCCAGTTGTTCACTTACGAAATTAAGATTGCTTCGATTAGCTGCACCCTGACGATCAACAAATTGCACAACCTTCACATTTTCCCTGACGACGATGCTGCCATTGATTATAAGAAACAGTTGGTCATATGCACCGTTTTGTTCATCTACAACCAGAGTAAGAACAAATATGAATATCTGTCTCGAGACATACCATCCGAAACTCCATAGAGACACTTCTATTTATACACACTTTAACACACTGGTATATAAATGTATGACACTCGTCAGGATTGGAAACAAAACTTGTAAAATAATGAATAGGCTCCTTTCAGCCAACGCAAAATCGAGCATAAAGTTGATCGTTGAGAAGTACTTAAAACAGCAATGGAAGCAGATCTCCTCTCCCGAAATGATGTAAATGGCCAGGCTTAAACTCTGATCCCCTACCTGCATCTAACAAGCAGCATTGCAGTAAGGTTATCCCTTCCTATTCTCTTGCGCATTGTTTCAATGTTGATGAGATTTTGATGGTATTTTGTAGATGAGGTTTGACTCTGTCTTACGGCATCATTGTGTTTCTACCAACTGTCATAGTTTTTGGAGTTATATACAAAGCATTACATTCAGAGTAACAGTTGCATTTATAATCATGAGCACGCATATCTATCTATCTATCTATCTATCTCATACTGCCCACATCTACCTGTGTTTTATCATATTAAAACTCTCTCCCTCTCTTTTTTTTGTGAGACCGAAATTTAACTGCATCATGGACTGTTCTATAACTTTATTACTAGCGTAGTAATATCCTAAAACGGGTAGAAGTGGTATCAGTAGTACAAGAGTACTAGAAGTACGACTACCAATATTGGACACTATCCTTTGTAACTTTTGTTAATATATCTTTCTTACCTCTAAACTGTGTTCCGTGTTTTCCTTCTGGATACCGACTTTGGGTCCACATCAGTGGCGACAAACGGATTCGAGAAACGAACTCACGCAGAAAGCCTTACCAGTCCCACATTCAAAAGCGAAAGAAAGATTCGAGATTTTCGTTCTCACCACAACAGAGGACCCGCTCAATCACACAGCAGTGTTGAACGAGAAAAGCAATCTGGTATTTCTACAACAGCGATGCATACAAAAATATTCCGCTTACCAACATCAGTGACGAACGAGCGATTCGACACCTACGGAATATTTAAGATTACTAAAATCTGTCCAAACAATATAACGGTCAACCAAGTATCGGGAACGATTGCTTGCACGAAAAAAAAAAGCCAGTTTATTCATAAAACAAATTGACAAGCTCAAGCTTTTGGAAAAGACTACCAAATTCAGTGAGGCGAGTTTTTTTTTCTTTTTTTTTTTTTAAAGAAAGCGATTTCTTACCCAGAAAAAAGGAAAGAAAAATCGCAAGTACTTTTTTTTACTTGGGTCCGAAGGATAACATTTTCTTCTCTCTTCTCCACATTGCTAAAAAAAGGTTTGTCTACAATTACAAAAATCCCCCTGCGAAGAACAGAAAAAAATCCTGCTTACTTGCAAACACTTATGCAAATGAAGTTGTTGGGCGCCCACCAAGAAATAATTTTTCTTTATTTTATTCCTTAATAAAACTTTTTTGGCTAACAAAAAAAAATGTGGAGGAATTTTAAATGACCAAAATTTAACGGAACAACGATATTTAGAAAGAAGCTAAACCAGTAATTAGTTCAGTTCTTTTTTTCTGCCTAAGCAAAATCTGTCTAGATACTTGTGTACCTCCCCTGTACACGGATTTTCAAAGCAACAGTATTTGCAGTAATTTTTTTGCCTTGTTCATCCCCTTTAGTTGACATATTAAGAATCTTTACATAAATATGGAAGAATTAAAAAAAAAAAAAACTATCATTCAATTGCTAAAGGCTGACTTGGATCAGCAACAAAATTCGAAGAAAGACAGAAAAAATTGGTTGTGGAGTTATATAAACAACAATTAAAATACCAGCTATTTACACTGCAGAAAACTGAACTACAGCAAAAATACTTTGAAGAATTACTCGTAAATACATTAAATGGCTCAAAAAACTCTGAAAAACATACGATATTTTCCGAGAGTACACCCTATAACTCGATTGAAACATTCGAATACGTACCAGAGAACGACAAAATGTTCGAGGCTTTTTACAGGCGCTATGAAGATATTTTCAACGTAGACTGTGAACAATGGCCTAGTAAAAAAAAGGTACGTCTACTATTAAGAAAACTGGGAACAATCGAACATAATAGGTTCATAGACTTCATATTACCCAAGAAAACCACAGACTTGGATTTTTCAGAGACTATTTAGCTCCTATCGGAACAATTCGGGCCTAACACAACCTTGTTCCACAAACGTTGGAAATGCCCAAACACAGTCAAGGACAACCGGCAAGATTTTCTAACATTTGCAGCATCGGTGAACAGTCACTGTAATGATTTCAAACTAGCCGAGCTGACTGCCGATGATTTCAAGAGCTTAATATTTGCACAGGGTCTAGTACAAGCGAAAAACGCCGACATCAGACGGTGCGTACTGACCAAGCTTGAAAACGAACAAGGATTAACTCTCCAAAGATTGGCAGAGGACTGTCAAAGAGTAATGTCTGTCAAGGGTGACTCAAAAACGATAGAGGAATCAGGTGTGGTTCACATTAGAAAAATTAGAAGCAAGTCAACTGCCTATTACCGTCAAAAAGACAAAAGGCAAATCTCATGTTCTAAACCCCGCCATAAACAAAACGAATATAGGTTAAAGAAACCGCCTGAACCGTTTTACCATTGTCGTAAATGGCATTGGATGAAATTTGGTCCAGTCAAGAAGAAAAAATATTGGAAAAATTGCAATAAAAATGGTCATAACTTAACACAGTGCTAATAGGCCAACATAATGAGAAAATCCAAGAGTAGAATTAGGCAAGCTTAATCAGACGACACAGTCAATAGGAATTTAAGGAAATATGTGACTGTTGATAATTTTCAATAGCTCCATAAAATTCCAGCTTGACTCGGGTTCTGATATCTCAATCATCAATTGGCGTAGTTGGCGAAAATTAAACAAGCCGACCTTACTAAAGGCGGATGAAACAGCAAAATCCGTAACTGGCGAGAATATTAACATCTTAGGCGAGGTAATCCTTACAGTAACATTAAATGGAGTTACCAAAAAGCTGAAAGCCTACGTACTAAAAAATTCGGACAACTTGTTCCGAATAGATTGGACAGAAAAATTCAATCTATGGGATTGCCCTATGAGTACATTTTGTCGCTAAATGGAAAGTACAACGTCCAATTCGGTAAATCTCCAAAAGGAACGCAAACAACGTTTTCCCCAGGTTTTTTTTTCTGGAGGTCTTGGGAAGTGTTCTAAATTAAAAGCAAAGCTCAAAGTGAAGGACGGTGCACAACCGGTATTCAAGAAGAAACGGAATGTCCCTTTCGCTGCTCTAGAGCAATTCATCAAAGAATTAGACAGAGTTGAACAAGCAGGTATTCTGTCAAAAACAGACGAATGGGCAGCACCTACGGTCCACGTGTTAAAAAAGTCTAACCAAATACGAATCTCCGCAGAGTTCTCCACAGGGTTAAGCGATGCCTTGCAGGATCACCACTTTCCTCTACCAAGCCCTAAGGAAAATTTCAACGAATTGAACATTAAGAACAGGCAGAATGTGAGAGGGCTACTTAACGAACTCTTAAAAAAGGGCAAACCATGGTTACGGACCCCTGAATGCCAAGAGTCATTCGAAAAGTTCAAGAAAACATATGAATGCCAAGAGTCATTTGAAAAGATCAAGAAAACCCTTTCTTCGGATCTCTCCCTCACCCACTACGACCCTACCCTCCACATCATAGTCGCAAGTGATGCAAGCTCATGCGGCATCGGTGCTTGAATTCTCCATAAACTGCCAGATGGTTCGCGAAAAGCTGTGGCACACGCATCTAGATCCATGCTACCAGCTGAGAAGCAATCCTACCAAATAGAGAAAGAGGCTCTAGTGATAATATTCGTCATCACAAATTTCCACAGATACATATATGGAAGACGGTTCATGCTACCAACAGACTATAAACCCCTAATAACAATCTTTGGGTCCAAGAAATCCTGCCAGTCTATACTGCAAATAGACTACTTCGTTGGGGAACGATTCTCTTAAACTACAACTTCAAGAACGAGTTCCTAAAATCTAACAATATTCGCCACGTTGACAGCTTATCGTGACTCATTCCCCAAAATACGGAAGTCTTTGAAGGCTCCATTATTGCTACCCTAACGACGAATTTGCGAAATCAGAAACAATGTTCGCAAGAAAAGTCAAGCCCGTCTTCGATAAACTCATTCCACGGCAAGCAAAGTTCAAGAAAACCGTCTCGCACCATAAGAAATATTTCTATCCTGGCGATAAAGTTCTCTTCAAGGCCTACAAAAACAACATAACATTCTGGGAAATAGACACCATCAAACAATGGATTGGCGAACTGGTCCATATTGTCCAGGGACCAAAAAACACCCACAAACACCATACGAACCAGCTCAGGAAATGTCGTTTGATGAATCTGTGGAATCACCACAAAATACCTTCGAAGAGCCGATCAACTAATATTCGATCATATCGATCTCTACACGTCTCAAGTCTCTCCGGATATATGACACTCGGGTAGAAAAAGAAAAGTTATGCTACCACTCGTCGTAAATCCTATGAGGAGGAAACATTAATAGTTTAATTTTTTTTCCAAGAAAAAAAAGGAAAACTCTTGGAAGTGGGGTGTCATGAGACCGAAACTTACCTGTATCATGGACTCTTTCAGCACAATATTTCTAGCGTAGAAATATCCTAAAACGAGTAGCAGTGGTATCAATAGTACAAGGGTACGAGAAGTACGACTACCAATATTGGACAATATCCTTTGTAACTTTTGTTAATATATCTTTCTTACCTCTAAACCGTGTTCCGTGTTTTTTTATTCTGTGTATCGACTTTGGGTCCACATCACTTTTTCTCTTAGTAACCGAATATTTTGGAAAATAGAACGTTTTTCGTATAATTTAGTATGTGATAAATTACCTGAGAGTTGGCCAGCAATAGAAGTGACATTTCGTTAGATTTCACTCCGCAGCTGAAAGGCCAGTAATGGGTACATTTCCAATATGTAAACTTGCAATATTTTCAGATCTTATACACACTACAACAATAATCTTTATAGTCTTTCACTCTTTCTATATCAAATCAATTGAAATAAGTAAGTATTACATTGCTACAAGATGACAAATTGAAATAAAGAGAACGGAAATAAACAGATAATCCTCTCTACTACTTTTATATATAGCAAAAAAACCCCCGAAAACTGTTTTGATAGGGAAAACAAATCAAATAAATAATTGAATTTTAAAAATATATATCATGAGTAGACTTACTGCAATATATCGGGCTATTCTTTCTATCTAACCAATGCAACCTGGAATATATTTAAATACTACAATTTACAAAAAATAATAGAATTAACACACGTAAAGGATGTTCATTTAGGCCTATTATTTAGCATTTAATAGAGTCCCTGACATTTTTCTTTAAAAGTCAAACATAAGGTATGCCTAAGTAGAAGTAAAGTTGGCGACCGTAGTCGAGTGCCACTAGAAGGCTCCCTTTTCAATAGCTACTACACCAAGGTGTAGAGGAGGGCGCTATTCCTTTCCCTGGATTGCTCCACTTTACCCTTGATACGTACCTAATATTGCTGATTTTTAACGAAGGATGTATCAAGTACCATTTGCATTTGAACAAATGATAATTTATAAATGATGTTGCCTAAAAACTATCTATCTATCTATCTATCTATACATATGTATGTGTGAGTGTGCGTACCTTGATACGTACCTTATATTGCTGAGTGTTAAGCAAGGAGGCATCAAGTACCATTTTAAATGTCTTTGGTATAACTTGACCGGGGATTGAACCCAGGTCTCCCAGATAATTAGCGAACACTTTATCCACTATGGCAATGAGCCGTTAAACTATATAGAATTACTTGAGTAAATGATCTTTTTTACAACCAATGCAGAGAAAAATATGGAATAATCCAATAACATTGTGATGTTATTACTTCTGCCCAGGTATCACCTCGTAGTCTTTTAAACATATATTAGATATAAGCCTGTGAGTCAGCTTATGTGCATGCGTGGGTCAAAACACACACACACACACACTCAAAAATAGAGTTAATATATTTTTAAAAAGAAGGAACAGCCTCCACTCTAAATTATATGTCACAAAAATTAAGACCAATTCACCTACCTCGGCAGTAACATTTCGTCAACTGAAAGTGATGCCAACATTCACCTAGAGAAAGTAAGTAAAAAAGCTGGGGACCAAAGTCGAGGGTGACCCGAGGGCTCCCTTTTCGATAGCTACTACACCAAGGTGTAGGAGAGTGCGCTACTCCTTTCCCGGGATTGCTCCACTTTACCCTTGATACTTACCTTATAATGCTGAGTGTTAAGCAAGGAAGCATCGGGTACCATTTTTTGAGACTTTGGTATGACTCAACCTGGGATTGAACCCAGGTTATTGATCATATAATAATCTAAATTATCCAAATAGATAAAATGGGATTTTCTCCAAAAAGTCGATGTGTCCATACTACTCTATGGATGCACAACATGGACGCCAACAAAACGCTGAGAAAAAGCGAGAAATTATCACTAATAATGCTACTTGTTGTCATTGAGACATCCTGAAAGCAACATCCCACAAAACAGCAGCTGTATGGACACCTACCCTCCCATCCCTAAAATCATCTAAGGAAGATTAACAATAAATCCTGGGACCTGGTGGTGAAGCATGGATGAATTTATGAGTGGCTCTCTTTGATGGACTCCTAGACGCATCAGCATTGACCAACCAACAAGGACTTCCATGCATCAGCTTTGTGCGGACATTGGATGCAGCTTAGTGGACCTAATAGATGTGTATGATATCTATGTATATGTGTATATGTTAGTGTATATTCAACCATAGGCCAATTATTTTATATCTTCCTTTCTATAAAGTACAATTTTTAGGGTTATCAAATGAAAGTGATAATGACAAGTACACCTAAATGCGTTGAGAATATTTGAACTAGGTTCATACAGCAATAAGCCAAAATATTGCAACCATCAATATGTGGCGAAAATGACAGCTGTCAAGAAACCACTGCACATCCTAGCGATGTATAAAAAGGTGAGTCATAATTCAGGGTGGTTCATTGAAAGCCGCATTTAGAGGCAAGTAGATACATAGCACAGCCTTCTGATCATAACAATCTGACCTTTGCTTTCGACCAAATTATTATGAGTCGAAAACAAGGTCAGAGCATTTCCGAAATGGCACGTTCCTGAAAGGTGCTGAATATTAAGGTGAGGAGTTATCAGCAGTTGTAGGAGGAAGAAAAGATCACCATCACAAACAGGGGAGTGAGTGACCTAGCCTTTTCTTTGCTAAAAATGATGCAAGATTCGTTGCTATGAATGAATCAGCATAATAGGTTATAAAAGTGATGTGAATAAAACTAAAGACATATAAAAAAAGTAACTATGATGTGCAAATCTGTTTTTTTATTTTTTATTTTGTGGCATCTTAATCGTTACAAGAAGAAAGAAAATGTATGAATAAAATTAGCAAAAAATCGCTTTGGTCTTCTTGTAGCAGCTAATTTTTCCAGAGTAAAGTAAGTAAAGTTGGCGACCGTACTCGAGGGCGATCCGAAGTCTCCCTTTTCAATAGCTACTACACCGAAGTGATGGGGAGGGCGCTATTCTTTCCTGGATTGATCCACTTTACACTTAATATGTAAATTATAATGCTGAGAGTTAGGCAAGTTGGTATCAAATACCATTTTCAAAGTCTTTGGTATGACCCAACCTTGAATTGAACCCTGGTTTCGGGGACTATTGGCAAACTCTCTATCCACTCTGCTTTCTGTGTAAGAGTTTATCGCAAAAGTTGCATTTGAGAGAAGACTCGCTTCATGTAACAATTATACCAGGGAACAATTTTGAACTTAGTTTCTGTTGAGCTACCTTTTCACTTGATTTAGTCTAAAATTGGCATGCTTATTTCAAAACTACTGTCACTTTTTTTTATCACATCAAGTTTTTTTCCATACTGCCCACTCTCGATTTGTACCGATTTGTTAATAGCGACTCTTTTATGAGTTGCAGTCAAAGTGTTTAGAAAAGTAATTAAAAAATTATATTTATTTTTTTGTTTCAATAATCAAATATAATGAATTATATTATCATTTTAGAAAGTTGTAAAGCAAGCCTATTTTGCATGTTTTAAATTAAAGCTGGGCTATCAAGTCTGGTCCTGGGCAAGCAGTATCTAGAATGTCGACCAAGGGAACGTGTGAAAATTAGCATTTGGTATACCAGTGATTTGGCAAAGGCCAAGAAATCATTGCATGGGCTTTTGCTTAGTGAAAACTTCAGGATATAACAAGAAAAAACAAATAGAAAATTAAGTATCCAAATCTACCATCAGCAAAGCGTCCAGAATATAATTTAGCTGAAATCCCAGTTCAAGTTTTCCTTCAACTATCCTATCTTGATGATCTGGATTCTGATGAAGATTTTAGTGACGGTGATGATGCAGATTTTGAAAATGAAGCTCATCAGGGTTTCGAGCAGATTGGGTTGGATGATTTGGCCCAAGATCTGGGACATTCAAAAAGGCTTCAGAACTCCTAGCATCAAGACTGAATGAGCATCAAGTTACATTTTCTGCAGAGCCATCTTCCTACCTTCTCGGAAAATTTTAGTAAAACAGCGATGAGCTAGGTGAAAGAATTCATCCTGATTTGAAAGTCCTGAAAAAAGAGTATCAGGGTAGATTGAATAAAAATATGATTGATGAATATTGCAGGAGTATAAAGAAAGATTGTCCATCAGCTCTACACTTCAGGAAAAAGTTTTGAGCGTAATTTTTTACCTTCAGTAATTTCACGTAATTTGACTTACAATAATGATATCCTTTGTATGAAGAAAATACTTCTGTACAAACATTACGGCCAAATAATGCTTTGCTATTTTATATCATATGCAAATTTTCAAACATACAATAAAATGAGTCCAAAGAAACTAGATGCAGTATTTTATGTTTCTGTATACAAAGTGAGCATGCAGACATTGACATGATACAGAATAAGTGAGGTCAGTTTTTAATTCAGAAACGAAGAGGTTGGCAAAATCGAAAGTCAAACCTAACAAAACGGATATTGTGTCCCCCAGTGTTATCGTCGTAGGAAATGGAGACTACACCTTGGAGCAAATCCTGGACGGAACCTTTCATTTTGCAGAAATTCCCTCGGCAAACGTTTGAATCCATATGTTGTCCCCTCAATTATTGGTAAATAGTAGGACATTTTTCATTTCGGTAAGGCAACTATCGTAGGAAAAGGAAAATTCTTAATTCAAACCTGCTGTACACTTTTTAAAAAATTGAACCTGTGTCACATCCTTGCACAGAATTTGAATTGATACATACATCTGGGAGATATAATCAAAAAGTATCGAGAAGTAAGTCTTAATTCTTGTTTTAAAATTTTTAATATAGATGTGTGTACCATCAACTTACTTATATAATTGAATTATAATTGCTACACGACTACACGAAAATAAAATGATCAAGTGATAATACTTGATCAAGTTTTAACAGAAATCTAGATACTAATTGATCAGCGTTTTTTTAATGAAACAATACATTGTGAAAGTCCAGATCTTTCCTGAAGGTTTTTTTTATTTTAAAAAATGTTTTTCACAAATTCAAAATCAATTATAAGTGCGTACAGGACCATAAAAAATATACAAAGGCAAAGGTTTATACCGTGTAGAAATTTGAAAGATATATTTAAGAAAAACTTGCTGGATGCAAAGGAGGCTATTCCAAAGAAAATTAACGTCTTTCATATCTGTTTGAGTGAGTTAAGTGTTCATCAGTGATCCGGGAGACCATGGTTCAATTCCAGGCCGAGTCATACTAAAGACACAAGAATGGGACTTGACGCCACCTTGCTTAAAACTCAGTATTAAAAGTTACGGATCAAAGATAAAGTAGATCACTGTAAGGAAAGGAGTAGCACTCTCCCTGACACCTCGGTGTTGTAGCTATCAAAATGGTATCCTTCGAGGCGCTCTTGACTACCGGCTCCAACTTTACTTACAACTTATATCTGTTTTGGTAATTAGAGCTTCAGTCATGATGTTGTATAGCCGTGAGACAACTATACTTATACATATACATAGGAAAAAAATCATCAATAATGACGAACGAACACACTTCTTTAGAAAAATATACCTCACACACTTTATTCGAAAGGGTTTTCGAAAGGGTTCTATGAGAGAGGTGAGTTGGAGATAGGACAGACTGCAACATATTGACCCCAAGTTCCTCCAACTTTAGCAGCACTTCTCCCTCCAGCTATGGGTAAATAGTAGGACAGACTAGGTTCTTCAGCTATATTGAGGCAACTAGTCTAGGAGAAGGAAAACTCTGAATTCAAACCTGTTAAACTCTGCTTAAAAATTTGACCTTGTGTCATATCCTGCCCGAGCGGAGGGGTTGGTAAATATGATAACGGCACGTCTTTCTCATTCTGCTGGGCTGCTCAACGGGAGATCCTGAGAGCTCGTTCTCACTGCCTCGAACTGCAACTCGAACTTCAACTGCAACTGACTCCAACTAACTCAACTCTCCGTGGCACCGGGTAATATAATTGATTGACGTTCACCTGCTTCCTGTGAGCGTCGCATTTGCACCGAATTCAACCCGTCCACGGTCAAGGTTATATCTTGATATCTTCGATCAGATGCACCTGTTTCTTGATTGGCAACAGGGTCGAAGGTCAATATGTTACAATGACACTTTTTCAACACACCTAAAATATTCATAAATGTTCAGACTTTTTATGCATTATATGTTCTTAATTTATTTGATATCCAAAAAATTTATTTGATATCCAGAAAAAAAAAGATTTTCATCAAATGGGGACTACATTTGATAACGCTAAAATAGTTATAAGAAAGCGTATTGCTATAATTATAACCAACTTAGGTTAAATCTTGATACCTTACCCAAGGTAAACGGGTATTAGGGCTTGGCTATACTAATGCCATTTTAACACAGCCATTCTATGTATTGATTTTTCTTCATTATTTCTAAATTGCAGAGTTTTAGAATACGCTAACTATACCCTGTGCATAGAGGATACCCCACCAAAAATAGGGGTGTCTTCGTTATGACAGCAAATTGCATCTGATAGTGATGTTCCAGTTCTGGAGATCGGTGAAGAATGGGGTAGTTCTTCATTGTCATTACATCCGATCTCACACTGGTCCGAATTGGTTTTGCCCAGTCGGCTGGGGCTGTAGAATACACCGACTGCTTCTCTGCAGAGGGGTAAGACCCCCACCAACGAGTGTCTTGGATATGACACAAAACAATCTGATGGTGAGGTTTCAGCAATGCTGGAGCTTTGGGGAATGTGGAGTACCCCTTTATTGCCTTCGCTCCCAGGTCCACTCTGAGCCGGAGTGGTAGCACCTGATAAGGGTCCTATCTATGGGTTAAATAGAACTAAATGGTGGCTGGTGTTTACTGTTTTTATACATTTAAACTGCGTATTTATCCTGAGCTGGATTGTTTAAAATAGAACTGTTTTGACATTAAAACTTCGTGCTAATGCTAAACTGAATTACTTGAAATAGAACTGTTTTGACATCTAAACTGTGTACTTATGCTAAACTGAATTTTCTAAAATGAAACTGTTGACATTTAACTCTGTGTATTGCCCAGTCAGCTGGGGCTGTAGAAATCACCGACTGCTTCTCTGCAGAGGGGTAAGAACCCCCCCACCAATGAGTGTCCTGGATATGACACAAAACAATCTGATGGTGTGGTTCAAGTGATCCTGGAGCTTTGGGGAATATGGAGTACCCCTTTATTGCCATCGCCCCGAGGTCCACTCTGGCCCGGAGTGGTAGCACCTGATAGAGCCCGATCTATGGTTTAAAAGGAACTAACATCATTATTATACTAAACTGAATTGTTTGATAAAACTGAATAGCTTGAAATAGAAATGTTTTTGACAATTCAACCGTAATTACATTTAAACTGCGTGCTTATGCTTAACTGAATTATTTCAAATAGAACTGTTTTTCGACATTAAAATTGTATTTACACTTAATTGAATTGTTACATGTAACTCCTTGAGTAGTTTGAAATAGAAATGTTTTTGACAATTAAACTGTGTACTGATGCTAAGCAGAATTGTTTTAAATAGAACAGATTATTTACATAAAAATGGATTTGGCGTTAAATAACCCACAAAGGTTGATATGCCATAAAACCCACCAAACCAACATCCGAATTGCTTGTACTTGTTAGGGTTAAAGACATCTTATAAATTAATCGAATTCAATTGAACCATAGGCAAAAAATATCCCAAGAACAAACAACCGAAAAATGAAAAAAATGAACGTGATTCCATAACTTTTAAGCAAAAAATAATCATATACAGGTTGACATATCGTTAAAATATAATTAATCCATTAATCAATCATGAATAGTCTCATACCAACTCCTAGATTTGGTATTCCTAATGTCAAATAATTTTCTTCAATATAGGAAGACAGAGATTCTCATCAAGTGGGAGGAAACATTTATAAACTTCTGCTAGTACTTGGAAATTATATTACTATCATTATCCTTATTTACCAACCCCTCCGCTCGGGCAGGATATGACACAAGGTCAATTTTTAAAAGAAGTTTAACAGGTTTGAATTCAGAGTTTTCCTTCTCCTAGAGTAGTTGCCTCACCATAGCTGAAGAACCTAGTCTGTCCTACTATTTACCCATAGCTGGAGGGAGAAGAATTGGATTCATACCTTTCCCAAGGGTATTAGTGCTATGTGAAATGCAATCCTTCTCGTCCAGGATTTGAACTCGTGTAGCCGTGTTCATTTCCTACGACGATAACCATTACACCACAGGCACCTCCGAATATTACTATGATTATAAACGTCAATGATTCAAGTCTTGATTTCTTACCCGTGTACATTGTTATTACAGCAAGTTTAAACTGTATCTGGGTCTTGCTTTTGATTGTGATTTATTATTTACCGCAGCTATTTTATATTGTTTCTTTAACATTTTAACTAAATTATTATTATGTATGTGGTTGTGCACATATATATATATATATATATATATATATATATATATATATATATATATATATATATATATATATAAAGAGTAAATAAAGGATTGTAATCCGACAATATGTAGAAAAACTGATAACAACGATCCAAGTGGAAGGAATGATTTATTAACGGATCGCCACTATAGCGTTTCGGTTCTACTGAACCATCATCAGGGCCATGAGGGGTGATATTAACAATTTTAAGTTAACGATGGATGTTTAGAAATGTGATATTTTTTATCGGTTTTTCTACACACACACACACACACACACACACACACACACACACACACACACACACATATATATATATATATATATATATATATATATATATGGGGCGTGAGTACGAATTATGCTTCTCTGACTCAGTCAGTGTATCCTTGCGTAGAGATTATATGGTCTCATTCGATCCCCTCTGGACTTAAGTAAAGTTAGAATTTTTTAGTCCATGTTTAGTTTAATGATTTGGGATTTGTTTTTTAGATATCTCAATACCCGTACAATTGATAGGTTCTATACAGGCATGAAATACACAAATGGGGTTTTTCTGGCTGTAAATCAGACCAGAAATGTCAGTCGTCTATTAATCGTGCGCCGATTTATTTTGCACTTTAATGAAAGTGCAAACCTTGCCCCACGTTTCTCACTTAATTACTTCTCTTTCAATAAAAAGCAGATAAAATTATCATCGTGTGACTGTGATATTCAAACAAGAGGCGATATTGATAAGAATCTTCAAGGATTATTACATATAACATCTCTGACATCAGACACAGTTGAACGACTAACGATATTTTATGAATATCATGGGACAAAAACAGACAAGCTTACAAACAAATAAAACACTGTCAACACATTAAACATATTACACTTTTAATGAAAAAAATGTGTCGATTGGGCTTGGTAGTTTCAATAATTGCATGTGAATTCATAATGTTCCTACCTTTGACAGATTAGAGGCACGTGTGACGTGACGTTTATAGTCCTAGGGCAAGGATTTAGTTATAAGAGTTCAAATTATTTTCCCCAGCTACTTTAGGGAAAGGAACGAATCTTTTTCTTATCATACAACTATGGGCAAATAGGGAGACTTAGCTTTTTAGCCTTGGTAGTGTAAAGTTTAAGGGGATTAAAAAGTCTGAATTCATGAGAAAAAAGATTGTTGTTTGACTAAGCAGTAGCGTTGTGGTGTACCGTACTTTTTCTATTTGCTCATATAACGTTAGCTTCAGCAGAAATTAAATTTTCTTTCGCAAAATACGAAATCTACAAATGAAAAGTCTGCGAGAAAATCGTGCCAATTTTATTCTAAAAAATATATTTTGTATCGCTTAATTTCTGGACCTCTAGGTTGGTTGGTTGGTTGGGTTTTATGGCATATGAAGGTTATTTAAGGCCAGATCCATTTTTATACAAAATGTCAGTTCTATTTCAAAGAATTCAGTTTAACATCAGTGCACAATTCAATTATCTAAAACATTTCTATTTCAAGCTATTCAGTTTAGTCAAACAATTCTAATTCAAATAATCTAATTTAGTATAAGTATAGATTTCCTTTACACATAGGTAAATGTCACAGCAGTTCTATTTTAAACAATTTAGTTTAGCATAAGTATGCAGTTTAGTTTTATTTAACCCATAGATAGGCCCCTTATCAGGTTCTACCACGCCGGGCTAGAGTGGATCTGGGAGCGACGGCAATGAAGGGGTATGCACTCCCCAAAGCTCCAGCATTACTGGAGCCTCTCCATCAGATTGTTTAGTGTCATATCCAGGACACTCGTTGGTGGGGTCTTGCCCCTTTGCAAAGAAACAGTCGGTGTATTTGAATATTTGTATGTCTTTTCGTTTCGTCTCGTTTCTTTGTTTAATGGCATTTCAACCTTTGTAGGTTATTTGATACCAAAGCCATTCTCCGAGAAGAATAGTAGTGCTGCTATTTAACCCATAGCTTGGAGGATAAGGGGGTTCATACCTTTCCCAAGAGTATTTGCTTGAAAGTGAATGTAATAGCGCGACTGGAGTACGAACACGCGTACTACGATTCCGAAGTCCATCGCTTTAACCATTGCACCACGAGGACACCCCCTGTATGTCTTTTAAACAAAGAAATCAATCGAAACCATTCTATACAAAAGAAATCCAGAGCAATATCACGATATTACTACAATAAAATAAGATGAAACAAACCAGCATAAAAAAAAAAACACACTGATCTGAATTTGACGAGGTCTTTTTTGTGTGGACTTGCATCGATACATTTGTGTCTGATGAATTTAATAGATTAAATTCAGCTGAATTTCCTTTTATTCTATTCACAGTCAAAATGCCGTATATATATATATATATATATATATATATATATATATATATATAATTTGAGGTCTCTTGGAAACTGTTACTGGTATTACGTAACCAAAACTAACTGCTGCATGTTTGACAATTCAACTTCTATAATAATTACATTTTGGGCAGATTTGTTTGTTACAGGAATAGATAAATAATAATACCTATGAAAAGTTGGATGACCCTTTTGCAGGGTCGTTCGTCTTCTAACACTGCCGTGTTGAGTCGCATGAGTGGGGAGCCCTTACCATCGAATCTTCGTTTGGCTGTCGAGTAACGTAACCTTCACCGGTTATGTTAGGATCTTTGCATCGATGTAGAGATTGTAGGGCAAGAGATGTATGATCCCTACTCATTCATATAAAGTTAAATCACGCACACACTGTTCCTTCTAAATGATAAGGGCCGACATTAGCACCTGGGAGAGGACAGCATATAATACATGCTGATATCTCCACGAAGCGAAAAATGATTTCAAATATATCGTCACTTTCATATTCTATGACCTATTGCGTTCTTTGAGAGCCGTACTGGATCATTCCTTTTCATGACAACTTTCAGTGAAATAAGAAGGTTACGTGGCAAGGTGAATTTTCTCTCCTAGTAACATGTGACAGGTTGAAATGGGTTAAATGGTACCAGTAACATGAGATGAACATTTGCATAGCTTATGCAGATGGCTTTGTATTCTGTGTGTTTCCTTCTTAGATTTTTTTACAAATGGGAATGGGACCAGTCTTTCGTAATAACCTATTGAATTCGGCTTACGAATCATTTTCTATGATTCTATGAGGAAACCGTTACGCCATGCAAAAAATTGTATTCTTCTTCTTCTTCTTCTTCTTCTTCTTCTTCTTCTTCTTCTTCTTCTTCTTCTTCTTCTTCTTATTTCTCACTCTCTCTCTCTCTCTCTCTATATATATATATATATATATACATACCTGTTTAAAAGTTGTTGCTTATACATGAACTATTTAGAACGTTGACTTGATTTTCCAATAAATTTGATATTACCATTTCGTCATATAATTCAAATTAACTTCGTAGAATAAACGATTCATAACTAAGATATGATAAACAGACTTCACACGTGAATTTTATGTAAATTCTAACACGATCGATATAATTACCTACCATCGCATAAGTTATTTTGAATTTACACACACACACACACATACACACACACACACACACACATATATATATATATTGTGTGTGTGAGAGAGAGAGAGAGAGAGAGAGAGAGTCAGAGTGAGTGAATGAGAGAGATTTATTGTTTTTATTTCACTATACTTGTCTATTTTTATTGGCAGGTTAATAAGTTTCTCTCTCTCTCTCTCTCTCTCTCTCTCTCTCTCTCTCCCCCACACACAGAAAATAACAAAAAATAAAAACGAACCCCAAAAATCAAAACAAAAAATAAGCTAAAAACACATTCATAACATAAGATATTGTACATGGAATAGTTATTTATACACATACGACTGGGGCACCTCGGGTGGTGTAATGGTTAGCAAGGTAGACTAGCAAACCTACACGAGTGAGTTCGGTTCTCATTAGGTGCCCAATTCACGCGGTCTTGTGTTACATCTAAGCAAAAAAGCTTAGTAAATTACCACATACGAATGCACGCACGTACATATATATTCATATTGATGAAGAGGAATTTATAACATGCACATTATTTTATATATATTACATACATATGATATTGTGAATATACAGGGCTATATCTCAAAATAGATGCAAAAACTAACACAACATTATTATTAGTAGAGTTATTAACAGGCACATGGGTCCCATATATATGGAGTCAAATTCAAAAAGGACAAATCTCTACGTGAACCTACCTATTTTGAAATATCTTTATTCTTTCTTTAGACCTACAACAAAAATTTGTTTATCTATCTATCTATCTATCTATCTTATATATCATATATTGCATATAATTAAAATATTATGCAAAACAAACACACACTCACACACACACACACATATACACGCGCGCGCTTGTGTGTATGTATGTGTGTGTGTAAGAATGGTGTGATATATATATATATATATATATATATATATACAACCATTCTTCTATGGGTGTAATGTAAAAGTGTATTTTAGCGATAAACGGATAATCTACTTACCACTGAAACATGCTAAGTGAAAGTTTTCGTGTTGTAATGGATAAAGTGTTGGGCCGTGGCTTTGAAGTAAACTAGTTCGGACTTCACTCACGGATTTCGACTAAATCCTTTGGAAAAGGCGAGAACCTCCTTATTCCCCCTACCAATTATGGGTTAAAAGTATCACTGCTGTTCGTCTATAACGATGGTCTTGGCAGTAAGTGACCCCCAAATATCGATATACCATAAAGCAAAGAAACCAACGAACCAACCAAAAATCTTAAGCTTTTCGAAGTGGTTGTAATTGCTGTAGTTAGATCGATTTTCAAAAAATACCCCTCGTTTGTGGCGTTTCGTTAGTCGGTAAATAAATTTGGGCCTCTGGTGCATAGATACAGTTAACAAG
Organism: Sepioteuthis lessoniana; assembly: GCA_963585895.1. Lineage (NCBI taxonomy): Eukaryota > Metazoa > Mollusca > Cephalopoda > Myopsida > Loliginidae > Sepioteuthis > Sepioteuthis lessoniana. The sequence continues at coordinate 70,710,500 of OY757926.1, forward strand.
CCAATCTCAAAAGCATTGAGTTTGATCAACCTTAAATGCTACGTTCTTTTCGCTACTGATCTAAACTTGATAAATATGCTGTGCATACCCATCATACTCATATTGTCTCTTTTTTAATACGTTAAAAATGACTAGTCATTCTTAATTTTCCATGTTGGATTCTGCAGCTTGTAATCAAAACGCACAGCACGCCTCAGGAAAAGTTATTATGGATTATACCGTATATGTGCTAGTCACGGAAACTTAGTTATCTGCCATTTTTATGGCTTCGACATTTGTGCCAAGTAGTATAGGGCACCTGTCGTGGAATGAAGCGTAGGAGGCAAATAGAAGAAACATTTGAGAGAACTAACAAATTGAGTCTGTATCGCTGATATGTGAAATAATCATAATTGTCCACTTTTGGTTGTTACAGTCACAACGTTTGGCTTATTATAGCCTACACGCCCTTTGTATTCACATGACCCTGACCTTATATTCTATAAGTTAATGAATATATTACATTAGCTTAACGGACACCGGAAGCTTTTGGAAATTATGAACACCAGTGAACTATAATCCACTGGTTTAATCGGGCATATGTCCTCATTTTATTTGTTTTAATAGTTCTAACGTTTAGTCCCATGATTTATTCGACATCCTTGAAAGTTCTGGACTTGATCACGGTGACGGAAAGAAATCAGTTGAAATGGCGGCATTCCCATTTAGTAGCGGCAAATTACTTTTATTCGACGTCACAGGTCTGGACACTTCCGCTCCTTTCTATCTTCTGACGTCGGTAAGTACTTTTTCCCGCTTAAGTAATTGAGCATATATTATGTTCATCACAGTTTGGCTTGCATAGAAGGAAAAACACATTGGATCGAAAAATTCGATTATAACAAAAGGGGAGTTCCCGTGGTATAGTGGCTAATATATTGGACTATGACATTGTAGGCGTAGCATTTTCACGTTAGCAGACTGATGAGGAAGCAATATTTAATTTACCGGTGTATTATTACCAGTCTCGTAATTTAGTTAACTTTCAGACGCATACCCTAGAGAAAAATGTACGAAACTACTAATCTCCATCTATGGGTTAAATAATATCACAACTGTTCTTCAAAAAGGACGACTTTGGCCTAAAATAATCATGCCATTAGGAAAAACAAAAAACAAAACAAAAAAAAAAACAAAAAAAAAAACAAATCAGTGATTAAAAAAACTGAACTTATTCTATTCAATAATAATCATTTGTTTGCTCATAATAATATGGTTTGAAGTAACTAATAAGAATTATACCCTTAAGTAAATTATTATAGCTTCAAGTAACAATTTTTAATACAAGTGATATGTATACAATTAAATCGTTTCTCGCATTACAAATTCTTTTTAATAGTAATCCTTTCTTTGCCTTCAATCAAATGGTTTTACTTATTTTTATCCAATACTGATAATTTTAACAGATCTATCCGGCTGATAGATGAGACTCTAAAAGCTTTTACCACTCCAGACCCAAGCGAACATTGGAGTAATGACAAAGAAGGGGTAAACCACTAGACGTACAGAACAAGAGCTCCTCCATCATATTCAATTTAGTGTCATATCCATGACATCGCATTTTATTGATGCAGGAGTGGCTTACCTTTCTGCATGTGACAGTTAGTATAGCTTAAGCTGCGACAAAAGTGCTAAACAAAAATTAGGCTGCTTCTGAAAAAAATAACCCTGATATATTGATTCATACCAATAATTCATAGTAAAAATTGTCATAAAGAAAGCCGTTTGCAAAGTGGATTAAACGGAAGTACTCTTATCGCATGCGCAGGTTTCAGAAATGTAAGAACAAAAACGGTGTTTTTCAGATGGTATTGATTTTAGAAGCACCATTAAATAAACCACCTCTATGTAGGCGTGAAACAACATTTTTGTTCAGGGTGTCTACTTGAAACAAAGGTGGAAACATAGGATCAATGAATGTTGAGGGAAAGACAAGGAAACGGGCGACACGACCAAAACGAACACGTCAGCGGTTAGGATCACGGCTTGGTATCAGTGGAAAAGAAATCCTTGAAACTATGATTTAAATATGTCTTGCTTTGATCATCATGTGCCACGTGACTGTATTCTCCGTCGTAAAAGGCACCGATTACGAGAACCAAGGACTAAGAAAATGAATTTTAGATATCCTGTTTTAACAAGCAGGGTATGTGCGAGAGAGAACTGCCATGATTTATATACATTCCTACTATCTGCGAAAATGCAGACACTGCAATTTTACGTAAGCAGCATAATTAGGAAACAAATGAGTATATATTATATTCATCACATTTTGGCTTGCATAGAAGGAAAAACACATTGGATCGAAAAATTCGATTATAACAAAAGGGGAGTTCCCGTGGGGTAGTGGCTAATATATTGGACTCTGACATTGTAGGCGCAGCATTTTCACGTTAGCAGACTGATGAGGAAGCAATATGTAATTTACCGGTGTATTATTACCAGTCTCGTAATTTAGTTAACTTTCAGACGCATACCCTAGAGAAAAATGTACGAAACGGTACATAATTAAAGGTATATAATCTTTCAAGAAAACACCCTTCTTTTTGAATTCTGATAAGATTATTGTTCCATTTGATCGATCATTATATAAGACAAAGTGGTGACCGTAGTGTAACGGTTATCGTGGCAGGAAATGGACACGGCGACACGAGTTCAAATCCAGGACGAGACTGATTGCATTTCACATAGCACTAATACCCTTGGGAAAGGCATGAATCCAATCATTCTCCCTCCAGCTATGGGTAAACAGTAGGACAGACTGAATTCTTCAGCCTTGGTGAGGCAACTAGTCTAGGAGAGAGAAGGAAAACTCTGAATTGAAACCTGTTAAACTCCACTTAAAAACTGACCTTGTGTCATATCCTGCCCGAGCAGAGGGGTTGGGTAAATATGATTATATAAGATAAATTTCATATGAATATTTACATAAGTGCTACACGGCAGGCTCGGGACATAAGTCAATATACATCTATCTCTCTTCATCTCTCTCTCTCTCTATATATATATATATATTGTCATCCACAGACAGATCTGTTTTGTTCTATCAGAACACTTCAGTGTGGCTAGACAGACTAGATTCCCGAAGCTGGGATTGAAAGCCGGTTGACTCAAACGCCAATCTAAGATTCTACCACTCAGCCACGAGAAAACCAGCATAAGCAAAGGAAATTTTAAACGTTTATGTATCACAATTGCTTTTGCTTTACATGTATACGCTTAACGGCTACCGAGAGCTCGATTCATACGAAGAGCCTTGCATTACGCTAATGGCAACACATTTGCTTCCGTCGCAAGAGAGCTCAACCCTACATGGGCAGGGGAGTATATATATATATATATATATATATATATATATATATATTGTCATCCACAGACAGATCTGTTTCGTTCTATCAGAACTCTTCAGCGTGGCTAGACAGGCTAGATTCCCGAAGATGGGATCGAAACCCGGTTGACTCAAACGCCAATCTAAGATTCTACCACTCAGCCTCGAGGAAACCAGCGTAATTAACACACAAACACACACTTATTCATATATCATTATAACACGTACATAGTAACATAGTGAACTAGAATTAATATATTAATATACTCTGATACCGGTAGTAGTTGAAGAGTTTCCTGCCTGGAAAAACTCCGTCAATGCCGCCATAGGAGGTTTCGAAATGCTTTTCACTCTTTTTGTCTCAAAGTCACAAAATATAATAGAGAGAACCAAACCGATTGTCACGTGGGAGTTGCATTTAATGGCAACTCCTTTACAATAATCACATCTTAGAACAAGCTCAAGAATCCCCGTGATGAAATGGATATTGCAACAAGATGTGGATGTATAGCGCTTTCAACTATGAGGTATAATCCTCTTTTGAAAGAGTATCTTCCGATTTCAGAATCTTCTCGATAAAGACGCACCTTAATCTTTGCAGAAATAAAAAAAAAAAAAACAGTTAAAAGTACCGTTATGCCTGTTCCTCATTTTAAAAAAGTGATATAAGCAATATGTATTCGATAATTGGAAGAAACAGTTTTGATACTCTTCAGGAGACATCTGAAAGACATTCTCCAAATGATGAATATGAAACATTTGTTACAGCCCATATAGAAGCAGCAACTAAGTGCATATCAACAAAACCAAAAGCAAAATGTAGTGTTCTATGTGAAGGAACTGCAGTTAAGAAAAAAAGGGTTAAAGTGAAAAAAAAATCAATACTTAATAAAAGAAACCCAACAAATGCCAACGCGTAGGAACTTAATAAGTTTCAGAAAGAACTAGCATATGCAATTTTAAAAAAATCAGAAATTGGATACATTCAAGGCAAAATTTTAAAAAATAAGAAATTCGGTAGAAGATAGACTATCACGATTATCATGGCCAACAATAAATGAATTGAACGGTAGGAAAAGCATCTTGAGAGAAAAACTAAAAGCTGTCAGTCAAAATAAAATCTTCAGAAGCGGAAAGAACATTTCAATCTACTCGGAAACCCTGCTGAAATCACTAGAAAACATAAAAAAGAAATAATAATGGCCAACCTATATGCCAACCTTTCACGGCTTATGGAAGAATTTAACGCAGAATTAAAAGATATAACAGAACAAAAGGTGCCAACCTCGAAGAAAGCCCCCTCTAGAGTATGAAGGAAAAGATAATTTTGCGACATACGTCTTTAATTATGCAACGCTGTGTATAAGCATCACACGGCCCGAAAATGGACAAAAGGCTCTATCCTCCCCTTCCCAAAGAATGGCGATCTCAGAATAACTAAAAATTAGACAAGCATAACTCTTACTTCTATAACTACTAAGGTTTATTGTCTTGCTTTTCAAATGTATCCAAGATTTAAACAAGTGAATTGTTACGAAAAATCTGAAGAGCTTTCAAATAAAACGTTCTACAACTCACAGATTCCGATAAAAGTCCAATCATCGAAAGAGTAGGGATACAAAAATCTCGACGCAACACTACGTTTCACAAATTCCTCCAAGGCGTTCAGTTTTATACACCGAAAAAAGATGGAGCAAATACTATTTCTATACAGTCTTGCAAACAAAATGTTACCTCTCAAATCATGCTATAAAAAAAATCACGAAAGCGAAAGTCTATTCACCTGCTGGAGTCACCAACTTTTTTCTAAATTGTCGCTGGTGCCTTGCATATACATTACACAATTATTGTTTATACTCTACCTAGAATGAGTAATTTGAAGCTCAATAGATCATATAAAATAGAATTGTTTCACATTAAAAGAGGCAAGGAGCAGATGAAATCCTGCCAAAACTATGACAGGTGGAGACTATTCAGACAACCTAGCACTTCTCGCAAGTTAGAACAGCACAAGCAGAAGAATCCTTACTGCTTAGCAAAGAGTAAGCAGCAGTAGGCATTAGTTTCTGCGTGAAAGTAAAACAAACACACACACACACACACACACACACACACACACACACACACACACACACACACAAACACACACACACACACAAAATAGAGTTCATGGATTTTAAAAGAGAAGGAACCACCTCCACTCTAAATTACATTGCACAAAAAATAAGATCAGTTCACATACCTCGGCAGCAATATTTCATCAACTGAAAGTGATGCCGAACATTCACCAAGAGAAGGAGTAAAATGTTATTCATCATATAGTAATCTAAACTGTCCAATAAAATAAAACGGGATTTTTTCCAAGAAGTCCATGTGTCCATACAACTCTATGGATGCACAACATGGACGCCAACAAAACGCTGAGAAAAAGCGAGAAAATATCACTAATAATGCTACTCGTTGTCACTAAGAAATCCTAAAAGCAACTTCCCACAAAACAGCAGCTGTATGGACACCTACCCACCCATCACAAAAAGCATCTAAGGAAGATGAATAAAACATCCTGGAGTCTGGTGGTGAAGCATGGATGAATTTATGAGTGGCTTTCTCTAATGGACTCCTAGACGCTTCAGCGTTGACCAACCAGCAAGGACTTCCATGCATCAGCTTTGTGCGGACACTGGATGCAGCTTAGTGGACCTAATAGAAGTGTATGATAGGGATAGATGTCACTAGAGAACTAGGAACTCAGTGCTTTCAGCATGAATTAATGATATATATATATATATATATATATATATATATATTCCAAAGATAACAGGATCTTATTATTTCGAGTGAAAAATTATACAGTCATGTGAAATATAACCAGGCTGGTATTATTACCAAAATATACGGCATTGAAACTTTGTGACCAGAAATAAAATTGCAATAATTATGTTGCCAAAAAAAAAATTGCATGAATATATCAGATGTCGGTTTGTCAGTTGGTAGGGTTGTGGAATATCTTCACTTGTCGATTATTTAATACCAAATTTGTTTATATATCCATACATGGATTTGAAAGATTTATATATATATATATATATATATATATATATATATATATAGGGGACGTGAGAGAGAAAATGGGAAAAAATCCAACAGTATGAATAAACAGAGATACCAAAAAACAACTGAGTATACTAAAAATGATTTTATGCATTTAAATATTTGCTAAAATAAACGTCTTGATTTTAAGACCTTCATCAGGGTGTGTGGGTTATTAATTGAGACCAAAAAGTTTAAAACGTTCTGTTTCCGTTTGCAGCCATGTGGTTTATATTTGTGCAATGAGATTTGCGTTTGAAAATTGATCAATAAATCCATATCCTATCTGACTATCTACTCTATGTCAATGTTTATATTATCGAGTTCATGCCTACCAATTTTTAACATTCGGTAAGATATCTATCAATCCTAATAAATTTAACTGCCTTCTTTCTGTCTCTGTTTAATCTATCTATGTATCTATCTATCTCATCTGGAGCAGTTGTCTGGGGATGCAGGATACACTCACTGCATCTCTACAGAGGGGTATGACTCCCCCAACGATTGTCCTGGATATGACACTAAACAATCTGATGGGGAGTCTTAAGTAATGATGGAGCTTTGGGGAATTCGAAGTACTCTCTCATTGCCATTGCTCTCAGGTCTACTCTAGACCATAGTTGTGACACTTGGTAGGATGGTATCTATGGGTCAAATAGAACTGTTTGACATTTAGACTGTGTACTTATTTTAAACAGAATTGTTTAAAGAGAATCGTTTGATCACTTAAATGTGTGTAAACAAATGAATGATTTTAATGTAAGTGTAAGTGTTAAATTGCAATAATTGAAAATATTTAACTGAGTGATAACACATCATTAATATAAACACAATTATTCTTATCAGATTGAAATAAGTGAAACCATTTAACTGTGTGCAAAGAAAATTATCTCAGGCTCGTTTAAAAATGTTGTCTACAAAATGTGTTTAGAAATCATATATTTAATATATATATATATATATATACAGAGAGAGAGAGAGAGAGAGAAAGAGAGATTTGGTATTAAATAACCTACAATGGTTGATATACTATAAAACAAACTAAACCAAACCAAACTCACGCTTTCTTTCTCTCTCTCAACCTCTTTCTCTCTCTCGCTTCTTCTCTCTCTCTCTCTATATATATATATATATAATTAAATAATTTTCTACTGTTTTTATTGCGTAAATCAACTGACATTAAGGAATCTTTCAAATTAAAACTTTGAGTAGGTTCTAAATTATATTTGAATAAACCGTTATTTATGTTCCTTTAAACATAGTCTGAATAAAATTTTTATATATAATTACTGTATAAGGGTAAATTCAACTAATATGTGCATATAAACATAGGTTTCAACATTTTACAGGAATTAATGCCATTTATTCAATCTAATGAGTGAAAAAAGTAATCGTACATTACAATATTGTTGCAATGTTTTCTAGATTGCTCTAATAATGCTATCAGTAATCATAGTTAGCCAATTAGAATGTTCCATAAATGCTATCAGTAACTATATTTAGTCTTAAAATCCTAAACGGAACTTTCTGCAATAGCTTGTACTGTAGTATATTGCACCGCTAGACAAACAACGAAAAACTCGTAGATATATGAAAATATAATTCATGTTTTTATTCTTCGACGGCAACGTTTGTGTGAAGTAGGAATACTATCAGATAGAGTTCGCACATATCTTACTTCTGTGGCGGCGACCATCTTTGTAAAGTAGTGTGACGGCCGGAGAACACACACGGGGTAGCCAACGGACCTCTCCCTTTGCTTGATTGTTCTGCGGATCTGTGGCCTCAGTCCAGAATTGCAAACCTGATATTGTCTTTTCAAGTCCCATGCAGAAATATGAACCCACCTCTTCACCCAAGTATTTTCTGTTTATAGCTGGTTATCGGAACTTACATACTACCTTTTTTTTTCGGTAATTTGTTGATCTTATCTGTGAACGTAAATGTCTGTCATTCTATCCATAGGAAAGGAATTATATTCTTCGCCATTCTCCTTTATTTTCTCTCGCCAATGAAACAACTTTGGGGATGTTATCTAGCGACTGCATAGAATCTGCTCAGTTCATACACGTTGCCAGTGAAGTCGGTATATTACAGAGTAATTATTGAGTAATTCACAAAAGCACTCACTGTGAAGCTTTGAAAAGATGGTGAAAGTTATAGAAATATCTCAAGCAACCTGGATATTCCTTTTAGTACGATAAGTTCATTCATTACAGGGTTTAAAAGACGTAACACAGTTAAAAACAAAAAACAAAAAAAAAACAAAAAAGAACAGGTGCTTCAAGGAAGATTTCTCCAAGATTATCAAGAAGATTAGGATGCCTGATTAACCAAAATCTAATGTTTACGCGTGATGAGCTGCAGGAAGATTTATGTTCCTTAGAATGTAGTGTAACCAAACGAACAACAAATAATGAAATGCTGAGGAATGGTCTAAAGTTACGGATACCAAAAAAAATTTCGATTGTATTGAAACGATATATAAATGCAAGGTTGAAACACATAAGACAACATAAGGAAAAGGAAAATTCGTTTTGGAAAAGAGTATCATGGACAGATGAAACTAAAATTGATTTGTTTGGTGGTAATTATCAAAATCATGTAAAGAGGAAAGATGGTGAAGCCTACTTACCAAAGAACTCGGTACCAACTGTCAAATTTAGCGGTGTATTATAATGATTTGGGGATGTTTTTCAGTGAAAGGTATGGGCAAAATATCAGTAATATACGGTAAGAAAATATGCCCAAAAATATTAACAGATCTTGCAAGAAAATTTGATGTCTTCTGTTGAGAGTCTTGAGCTACCTTCTGATTACAATTTCCAGCTGGAGAAAAATCCCAAGAATACAACTAAATCTACGAAGAAGTGATTGTCTGAAAATAATGTTAATGTTTGCAAAGGCCAAGTCAGACCCCAAATTTGAATCCAATTGTGAACTTGTGGCGATATTTGAAAATTCAAATCCGAAAAAGAGCACCAGCAAATATCAATAACCTTAAGACAATATGCCACGAAGAATTGTACAAAATACCTACTCGTAAAATATATCTTTATTAAGTAAATGCACAATTTTTTATTCACGCTACATTTGAAAGATAAAAGATAATCATAAAGATAATATCCATAAGCTCTGAAGAAGTCCTGGTAAATTTTTTCGTGTTTTTTTATTTTATCAAAAACACATAACAGGATGGAAATAAATTTATAATCCTAATGTGACCGGTTTGTGTTTTTTCTTAATGAAATTATTGCTCTGTAATGTCTGTTACATTGAGTTCTTTACCAGGAAAATTTAAATGTTCACTTTTGAATAGTTTTCTTGTCCCGATGGAATCACTCCTAACTCCGGTTTAACTGGACCAGATAATATATATATATATATATATATATATATATATATATATATATATATAATTTAAAAAAAGAAACGTTTCGAGGCTGGAGAATTATTTGTCAAGAGAGAACTGAATAAGAAATGAAACTGAATATCTTCTTTCCAAAATAATCCCCCTGATACTTTAGCTTAATCCAACGAGTTTAACATTGACTGAAACAATTCATAAATTTCTAATTTGATACATTGTGAAGATGCGCCATCTTATTTGATAATACCTGTCGTTTCTTAACGTTGATGTTTCGGAGTAAGAAACAAGAAAAAAAAAAAAGTCGCACAAATATAGGTCAAGTGAGTATGGAGGAAGCTACAATAGTATAGTTTTGCCAAATAAGTATCGAAGCTGCTGATTTTAAAATATCAACAATTGGAATTAACTTCTAGATTTTATCTTGCCATCCAGACGTCGTTTCTTTATAACATTAGTTCATGAGGTGTGCCCAGCTACTTGATAATTGATTATCTACCTTTCTAAAAACCTGCAGCACTAGGGAGTCAAAAGGGTTGTGCTTGTTATTGGAAACTGATGCTAGATGAAAATAAAGTGCTGCCCAGAATCTCTTTTTTGTTCAGGTATCATGGCATTGGGAATAGTGACTTAGTTCTACAATTGTTGCTCATCTGTCAAAGAGAAGTATATTTTAGTTATTTCATCCATGTCAAATAATTTAAAACTAATTACTTTTCTACAAATGGATTTGCATTATCTTATCATTTCATTTAGACATTTGTGCCGCTACTTAGAACTTCATATAAGTGGGTGACTTGAATTCTAATCGCGGGATCTTCATTTCTGTTTTGTTATCTTATATAATTAATATTATCATTTCACTCCTTGTGAGTTTTTTTTTTCACCAACTTTAACTTGTAACTATTCACAAGAGTCTTAGCGATAGCAAGTCTTTTCAGGTCTTGTAACATAGCCATAATCAACGAATATGTGAAATTTACATAATGCATATATACAGATATGTTCGACGTTCACATGCATAGGAATCCCGCGAAATACTGACGACTCTCTTGGTTCAGGTACGAAACTATTATTACCTTCTTGACTTTTAGGTTTTTCAACACGAGGAGAGAGAGACACAATTTTTACTGTGCTGACTGTTCCATCCAAACCAACAATCCGCGGCGCATCTTGTAGACCCCAACTGGCCTGGCCTTGCCGATCTCCGAAAATCAACTCGCCCCGTCAAAGTTCAAATCTCAATTCACTGCTTTTTTCAAAATACCCAAAAATTCCAGCCCATCACTTCCGGGCATGACGTCATTCACATCCCCAGTTACGTTTCCTATCCGGTGTTTTTATTATGACATCTGTGATTGTCACATCCTCTCCGCGCGAGCGTGAACACCTGCGCCCAATGTGTTTCCCTTACCCGTGCATTAGGCCGAAAAGTTCTAAGCCTAACTAAACCGAAAGATAAGATATAACCAACGAAAAATGATAATATAAAAAAAAATCCTTCCGCAATTATATAACAGTCACCAAATCACTTCTACGTAATATTAGCCCATCTTAACAACGTTATGGTATAATGGTCTCCATTCTTCCTCTGGTTTCCAATTTTTCCTATTTCCTTTGCAGGCCTTTTGAAGGGCTTCAAATTCAACTGCCATAATACGCATCTTCATTTCCCACAACTTCATAAGCTCCTGAACAGATCCAGTTAATTATCTTTTATTTAGTTTTATTCAGTTTTCACTCTATAGTCCGCTGGATCCGCAAAATGAACTATCTGACAATTCATTTTCTTATGGAAAATAAAAAAGAAGGTCTTGTCAGCTTGTAGGGATACTGAGATCCATTCATATCTAAAAGTCTAGGCAATTTTATGCTTTTGATTTTCTTTGAGACATTTATGTTGATGCATGGCCAGATTTTTTATATCTTTCTCAATTCATAATGTATTTTCTTGTCTTCTTACTGTATCACTGGCCCGTTGTTTTATTAGCCTGCAAATATGTTATATTGCAAAATACATTTTACATTTTTAGCAAATAGATTAGTGTTTTGACCTAGAGATGAAAAAGTTAAAAATGTGACTAACTACAAGCAATTAGGCTGGCCAGTACTTATATTGTGATCACTTACTAATTACAGGTAATGTAATGTTCAGCTATCAAATAAAATATGTTTTGCATCTTATCTGCAATTACTTCATCGTCCACTAAATAATAATTAAAAAAACAAAAACAAATAAAGACAACAACTAAATGAACATACTTTAGGTGTGCTGATTTTATAATATTTGCTGGAGGCAATATTTTTCTTAGTAGTCATCGAATAACGTAGTTACTAAGCTATATAGGTTGATGAATTAATTTATTAAGGTCGAATCTAGTCTGGTTCCAACTTTGAAATACAGATCACAGATTGTCAACTGAATCTTTGGATGATTAATTATTAGAGCTTAGATTCTTTATGGGCGCTTTGTGTGATGTAATTTTGTAGGTGGTCCGCCAAGCAGACGATCCCTTTGTCTATCTTGGTGCAAAACCAGACAAAGAGTTTGGACTCGAGATCTCGAAGTGACCGGAAGTAGGAAGGGAACGCCAGTCAGAGAGTGAGACAAAGGGATTGAGAAGAAGAGTTGGCGGAGGGTGACGCGAGTGGCCAGTCGACACCGGACAGCAGAAGTGACCAGTCAGCATGAGAGAGAGTCCAGTAGCAGTGAGGGAGACCGGTCTAGATGGGTTGGTATTCCTAGTAGCTTCATAAAATTTTCGGTAGAAATCCGCGCTCGTGTTAGTCTACATATGTACATAGGGGAATGCAATGGGACATAACTCTTCTTCTTGCGCTTTGAGTTAACCCAAGCATATTGTTCGTTTGTTCGTTTATTTTTTCCTCCCACTCCATTGATTGTATTTCTTGTAGTTATGAAGAAATGTACGATGCCTCTATCGGAACCATTAGTTGATCACCGGCCAAGAAGCGAAATGGTTCGAAGAAGTTGACGTATTCGGGGGCCGAGGGGGTATCGTCACAATTTTTGAAAGCTACACTAGCGAACTATTTTTAGTGAGTCAAATTCTCACTGGGTGTCTCGTATATCTGTAATTATACTAAATTAAGCTCAGGTTAGTGTTGTGGAGCCTTACCCATCTCACCATAATGGACTCTTCCCACTGTTATGAGTACTGAGAGATTTCGCTGCCTGAGAGGCAGATCAATATCGGTGTTATCCGAACAGTACGAGACTTCTTACCTTTTCTATGTAACTCTATCTTTCTTGTGTAATATAATCTGTTATCTAATATCTACGTTTGCGTTTTCATTAGTGACCTTGTCCGGGGCCACAACAGTTAGTAATTAATTACACTCAGCCCACAAACTCTTAATTCTCGTTGACGAAAAGGCTTACTAAGAGTGGATGCAATGGTGAAAAATAGAGTTTGGGAGCTGAAAACATGCACTATTTAGCGATGTTATGGTGTTCCTGTTTTTCCATCTTATTTTATCAGAAATATAAGATTTACGGGAATTCTTCTAAGCTGTTGCCATGTCAGTACTAATGTATGTTTGCACCACTTGTAATTTAACGGGATACTTAGAGAAAAAGCCAGATGAGATCTACACAAGAATGCTGCGTACTGTTTCAAACAAATCTTGGACGTAGCACCCTAAAGCAAAACTGATGTGCGGCCACATACCTCCTATCTCTCAAACTGTCCGAGTTAGTAAAGCCAGACATGCCAGGAATTGCTGCAAAAATAAAGACTAGTTTATGTGCTGTGTTCTCCCATGGACTGCTACATAGAGACACACCAGTGATTGCTGAGCAGCAAAAACTTGCATTCATCAGCTCTATGGGGACACTGGATGCCGTCTAGAGTCTTTGTTACGGACGATAAGAATAAGTAGCGAAAAAAAGTTAAGGATATCAGTCTTGTCGATAAGCCTTGATGATGATGATTTTTTCCTTGGTTTTTGATTTATTTTCCATGGAAATAAATATGATGCTTAATTTTTGGGGCTTTCTCCGTACACATGATTTTTGCCCAAATATATTTGCATTGTTAGCTCGCATAGAGGATTCTCAGGTAAATGGTGAATACACTTGATATGCATGTCACCCTCTTCTCAATAATTTACAAATATTCAACTCGAGCACTACAAACTACGTATCATTATGTTAATCATGGCCGACTTGTGTCTGTATTTGACAAGTTTCTCAGAATTATGAGTGGATGTAATAGAATGAGCTTCCAAAATAATAAAAAAATCTTTTGTTTAAATTTATAATAAACAACAACAAACGCACATATTTTTAAATAATTGGAAATATTCAAGTCATGCACAGACTCCACGAACGAAAAGAAATCCACAATTTAGAAATTTTATCTTCTGATATCAGAATTAGAGTTGCAAAAACCTGTCGAGATGAAGAAGAGTATGTTTTGCATTGTCATCCAACGTACATCAGATAATTTTGATTGTTAATCTATGTATATGTTAGTGCGTTTGATGCATTGAAAATGAAGCCTTTTTATTTATAGCACTCTGTCACCTTGGTTTGTAAAATACATCTGCAGAAGGGTAAGAACACCCTTTTCGCCAAAATCGATTATCCTGGGTATTACACAAAACTGTATCTGATGATGAAGCTCCAGCCATAAACATGCAAAGAATATGGAGTACCCATCCATTGTCATTACTCACAGATCGACTCAGGACAGGAGTGTTTGTATGTATTAGTCCATGGATTAAATCGAACTGTTCAATTATTTAATAAGGCTCATTATTATTAGTTATTTCAAAGCGTGCTGCTATGTGTAAGTTTTATATACTACATAAAAATACTTCAGAAATAGAATTATTTTGTTAAGTAGGTGCACCTGAAGTCATTTAAAGATATACACACAAAAGAACAAATGATTAATATTAAATGAAACTAGTCATGTTATATTGGAACACATAAAACCATTAAACTGTGTGCAAAAATGAGCTCTAAAACTTGTGTTAAAATATATTTATCTACAATTTATTCGTTTACAAATCATTTTTTCTTTTTTTATTATACAACGAGTGAAAGCACGTGCGATACCCAGCCCTTATCAGCCGCCAACTAGGGGTGATAACACAGTTTCGGTAGCTCAAGGCGGTACTGCCACTCCTGGCGCTACCAAGCAGCTTTTGCCACCGGACAGGGTATTAAGAGAATTATATATATATATATATATATATATATATACGCAAGATCAATTTAGAGCAGACAATACATTAGACGTTAATCTTCATTTTCGTGTGTAGTTTAAGATTAAAAAACAAACAAAAAAATGCGTAAAGGATTAGAAATATGGAACTTTTAGTGAGAATCGAACTCCAAAACAATGGTTGATGTATAAAACCTGCAAAATATCAGAAGTATGCAACACTCGGTGGGAATCAAACACACTAAAATAGTTGATGTGTTAGTACTCATCTACTAAGCTTAGTTTAAGCTTGTAAAATATTAGATGTATTCGACGCTCAGTGAGAATCAAACTCACCAGTAATAGTTATTATGCTGGCAGTCATTTACTAAGTTTAACTTATACCTGCAAAAGACCAGAAGTATAGAACATGGAATGGGAATCAAAGTCACTATCAGATTTTGATATATTAGTAGTCATTAACAATACTTTGCATAGTTTATCACAAAGCCAGAATTATGGGACACACCCTGAGAATCGACATCACAAAACATATCCACCAGTGTAGCTGGTTATCTATTGGTTTGAAAAACACAATGGGTCTCCATATTTGCCCAACCCCTCCGCTCGGGCAGGATATGACACAAGGTCAATTTTTAAGCGGAGTTTAACAGGTTTGAGTTCAGAGTTTTCCTTCTCCTAGACTAGTTGCCTCACCAAGGCTGAAGAACCTAGTCTGTCCTACTATTTACCGATAACTGAAGGAGAATAATTGAATTCATACCTTTTCCAAGGGTATCAGTGCTATGTGAAATGCAATTAGCCTGGTCCAGAATTTGAACTCGTGTCGCCGTGTCCATATCCTGCGACGATAACCATTACACCACGGGCACAGAGTGTATCTGGATATCGATCCACTTACGAAGCGAACAATCTGCCAATTAAGCAAATAGACTCTCATGTTTCGTTCTCGTTTACAAAGATTAGGTTAGTTTGATACAAGGTCAAAAGTATAGAGCAACAGTTGATAATGTAATTACTGCTCTGATGAAAGGAATCAAAAATGATTAGCGCTAAGAAACAAAAGATTCATCAACTGTCTCACAATCTCTCAGAAACGATTTACTTCAATCGTAATCTCCCCTTAATAATATCATTTCACAAGAAAAAAAAAAACGTAAGAGAAATCTCTCTATATTCAAATCCCCACTGCTAATAAAGAAAATGGACTTAAGATCTCTACCTACTAAAAATCCTCACCTAATTTTAGCCTGGCTAAATAATCAAAAGGCATTGTACTGCTTTTTCTGGATCTTGGAAACTTTAAAATTTTATAAAATACCCCCAACTAAAATTAATAATCTCTGACATAAATGTCATTATGAAATACGAAATACCTGAATCAAAATAATGGAATTTCGACTCTAACAATGTTGCTATTAAGTGTGGAATCTTTCCCCGTGACTCCCTTTTCAACCTCATCTTTCCCTTTAGCTGTTGTTCCTCTCTCATGTGAACTCGGTAACACTCCCTATGGTTATAAAAATTGTAATAAGATAATAAACCATCGATTATACATATATGATATTATGCAAAATATGATTTGCAGCTGGAAGGGCTGTTGCCAGCAGTTTAGAAATTCATAAATGATAGTGGAATTGGCCTTGCTAAGTGTGAAAAGCAAAGTTGTGGTAAGTTTTTGAAGTTTCTTGCAACTTTCAAGCAATTTCTAATCGAGTAAAATTGGCAACAATAACAGATATTTCGATCTAAGTACAGTTACAGAAGCACAGGAATATGATGGAAATTAGGAATAAATGGGATTTGAAGGCCATGAATTACTGTATATATCCAAGAAAGAAAGAAAAAAGACCGTAAACGACGCACAGCATAAAAGTTCAATTATACCTAAAGCATAAATTCCAAAACAGCTCAAACTGATCACTTCGATTTTAATGGCATATGAACCCTTCTGGTGTTACTTTAAGTCCGATGGTTAAGGAGTTACCAAGTAAAAGTAAGTAAAGTTGGCGACCGTAGTTGAGGGCGACCAGAAGGCTCCCTTTTTAATAGCTACTACACCGAGGTGTAGGGGAGGGTGCCACTCCTTTCCCTTATATTGCTGAGTGTTAAACAAAGACATATCAAGTACCATTTTTAAAGTCTTTAGTATGACGCGACCTGGGATTGAACCTAGGTATTCCAGACCATTGGCGAACACTCTATCCACTAGGCCAATGAGCCGATATTTACATTTTTGTCTTTTTTGTTTAAGATTTTGCAAACATATCTTACTTGACCATATACAGGGCCATAACAGGTACTACCTCTCCAGTTTAGCGTGAAACTGGGGGAATTAAGAATAAAGAAGTACCCTACGCAACCCATAGCTCAAAAACTGAAGGCCCATGACCAGATTCAATATAATATCATGTCCAGTTCACTTTTACAAGTAAATTTCACCGTATTCACTGGAAAACAACGCGCGTTTAGTGTAACGAATATCGACGTAGAAGAATGGGATCAGTGATTCAAGTTCAATTCCGACAAAAAACCATTTGTAATATAATGGCCGAGGGATTTCGTTTCATGCCTTTGGGTTTAGTTAGGCTGAGAACCTCTCGGCTCAGTGCATGGCTTACTTAGGTGCAACATTAACACAGGTATTCACACGCGCGCGCGGAGCGGACGTATCACTCAGAGATATCACAATAGCCCAGATGGGAAAATGGGCTAGCAAGTGCGAATGACGTCAAGCACCGAAAGCGCGCGGAGGATTTGAGGGATTTTGAAAAAGTCAGTGAGTTGAGGTGAGACCTGCCTCGGGAGAAGACGGTTGACTTTTGCTTGCTCGCGGAGGCCTTGGGCAGGTGTCGCACGAGAAGGGGCGGGGGAGGAGGCAGATGAAAAAGCCAGAATAGAAAGAATGTGTATCTCTCTCCTTATGTCGAAGAACCTTTAAACTCAAAGGTAATAAAAAGTTTCGTACCTGAACTAAGAAGTCGTAAGTGTTTTTCGAGTTTCGAGATTCCTATGTTCTATGTTATATATATATATATGAACATTATATGTCCATTTCACACATAGCTGTATCTGGCTATGGTTCACAATTTGAGTTCCATTTTTCCTTAATGCACTTGTGAAAAAATGAATATATGTTTTCTTGTGTCAGTTATTTGATAAAGAGAAAGGCACACGGGTTCTTCATCCTTGGTAAAGCGACCAGTACAGGAAAAAGAAAACCAGTTTAACTCTATTTATGATTGATCTTGTTTCACGTGCTGATCGTAGCGAGGGATTAGGTAAACACATACACTGAAATTTAACTGAAACCGATCAAAAAAACGTTTAAAAAAACCCTTACTCACGAGTGAAAGCTTTTCGTATAAGCAGTCAAAGGTCGACTCTTCGCTTTCAAGGAATGAAGATGGCGGAGAAATGTGTCATTTTCAACTGTCATGAAAATGGATGGGCATTCAAAATTATTTCTCTCAATCATCCTGACGAGGCGCTTAAAATGCGTTGATTGTATTCACTGCCGATGGGTATCCTCCACCAACCAAAAAAAAAGAGAAAGGTTGAGCTGGGTATGACACTAAAATTCATCTGATGGAGAGTTCTCACTTGAGGGAATGTGAATAACCCATTCATTCCTATTATCCCCAGGTTCCCTCTGATCTTTAGTGATAATATCAGTTTGGTTCCGATCTCTGGTTCAGATAGATCTGTTTAGAATTATAAGGATTAGATAGAGATTTTTGATACCATATAACAGTAAATTATTTGTTTTTAGAATAATTTCTTAAAACTAATATTCTTTACTAAGGATGAATATTATAAGTCATTTGAAATGATATAACCGTACAAACAAGTGATTAATATCAAATAAAAAATTACCCAAAAAATTATTATAATCATTTACTCATTAGAGTCTTTCACCTCAGCGTTAGCTGACGGTTTTCCTCAGGAGTCTGAGTGACAGCAAGTCTCCTCAAATCTCCAGGACTCTTCTTAGTATTCAGGTCGTTCTCAATAATGTAGTAGTTTGGATGGTCTCCACTCGTCCGGCAACTTCCAAGTCTTCCAGTCCCTTTAGTAATCCTTCAGTTACTATTCCAAACGCACCAATTACAATTGGTATAATTGTCACCTGCATGTTCCATAGTTTTTTTTCAATACTCTAGCAATGTCGAGGTACGTATCTTTTTTTTCACAATCTTTCAGTTTATTATGTGGTCAGCCGGGACAGTAAAGTCGACAATTTTGCAAGTTCTCTTATTTTTGTTGATTATTATTAGGTCTGGTCTTCTAGCCGAGATTAGGTGATCCGTGTGTATGTCAAAGACCCATAGGAGTTTATAATACTACTATGTGAACTTTTTACTGTCATATAAGCATATTTAGTATTATATAAGTGCTCAGAAATAATTCAAAACAAAATATTTACAAGAACATTGTAAATATAAACGTATAATAATTCCAAGTGCCTTAATTCTAGGCACAAAATAACTCTAAATTGATTAATATGCCATTAAAATCAACCTATATACCGTTGCTTATATTTCTCTAATCAGTCTAAAAAGAATATAGTTCTTGACGATTCCCATATCAAATACTAAAAGATACCAAACTTTCGCCGAGGATTAGAATACGCTGACCGTATCCTCAGCAGTATGTTAAGACAAGCCAAAAAGAAAAAAAAAAAAAGAAAAAAGCGGGTGTCCAGGGTATGACATAAAATTAATTTGGGTGGTTAGGCTACAGTTTTACAGCTGACGAGAACACTGAGTACCTTTTCATTGGCAGGGTTAGGGTTCTCTCTGACTCAGAGTTCTATTACATAGGAGCTTTCCAACCATCGGTCAAATAGATATGTTAAAAAATTATTCGTTTTCGTTTGGACAGTGTGAAAACAAAAGAGAAAATATTTAGAAACAACGATATAAACACCGAAGGTGCAATGAACTCATAAATTAACTTAAGACAATTTGATATGTCGTCCGAATTAAACTGAAAACATGTAAATCAAGTCATACAAAACACCTTAAGAAACACCTGCATGAAAATCCAAGTATAAACATTCAATAAACGCGATTCATTACAATCATAACCGGACATTGGCGTAACGGCTAGAGTGTTCACCAATAGCTCGGGAAACCTTGGTTCAATCCCAGGTCGAGTCATTCAAAAATTGGTACTTGAAGCCTCCTTCCTTAACTCTCAGTATTACAAGGTAGGGATCAAGGGTAAAGTGGAACAATCCAGGGAAAGAAGTAGTGCCCTCCTCTACACCTTGGTGTAGTAGCTATCGAAAAGGTAGACTTGGGGTCATCCTCGACTACGGTCGGCAACCTTACTTTTACTTAATATCTTTGAATGTAATAACGATAGACATGCGGATATATTGTTCAAATAAATACTTATAACCCTCATTATCTTTCTCAAGTTTATATGAAAATAGCCAAACCCAACCAAGTTCAACTACCAATTTCAAAAAGGTAATTTCGAATTCCTTTAAAGTGAAACAAGAATGAGCTAACCAGGACATTATTTATATATGTATGCCTATATGGAACCTATTCTGCTTTATTCTCCTTCATTAGAGGAAACAATTATGATATTTCGTAAAATCCGTAACAATCAACAAAAACAAGCAGAGATGTCTTCTTCTATGCAGTTAATCATTTTACAGAGTGGCCATTAAACTCAGTCAATATTCCTAATAATTTATGATCGTTTTGTCGGATAGTATATAGGATTTATGAAAATATGTGTAAATGTCACATGTGCACATCTTTGTATTTCAATTTTCATGATGATATCGAAATCAGTCGGCCCTGCTAATGTTTATTGGCAAAGGGAAGCGTTTTCAGAAGCCTGATTAAATAAAACCCATAGAAGTTGCAGTGCTATTCGTTTTATTTCTAAAAATAGATTAGAAATCCATTCTGGCTCTTGTTAAAAAATTGAGGAGCATGTTCATCTGATTATAGACATTTATATAATTTAGCATAGGATATAATGCCCACAAGGAATAGTTTTATATCATCTTAATATAAGATGAGTCAATTTTTCCTGTATAAAATGATATATATCTCCCACTGTATACCCCGTCTCTCTCTCTCTCTCTCTCTCTCTCTCTCTCTCTCTCTCTCTCTCTCTCTCTCTCTCTCACTATATATATATATATATATCAAAGTTTTCTTCCCCGTATTTCTCTCATACACACTATCACTTACACAGAGACATGCTTGTGCTCTTCCCTTCACAAGCATCCCCACATGCAACCCACCCGAACACATTATAGCATAGTATATAATAAAAGATACGTTGATTCAAATGTATTAAGCTCTCTTACAAAAGGAAAGATATAAATATCGTTATCATTATCACCAAGTTGCGTAGCTAGCACAGATTTCCCTGACTCTCTCTCACCATTCACCCCTATCATCCATCAATCTCGACAGGTCTTCAAGACTATATAGCTATTGCGGATTAGTTCTTCTTATATTCGCTTTTAATCCTCCTGCAACATATGTCAGTTTAAAGTGTAATGTTTGTTCATTTAGGATGGTCGTTTTATAAAAGTAATTAAGGAGAAAGTAGCAAATTATAGACACATAAGCAACTTTTGAATAAAGTTGAGGAAATTAACCATTTGAAAGATAGATTCGAGCGAAGAAAGTCCACGATGGAAATAAAGAAGTGGAAGAAAAGTAAAGAAATAAAACAAAAATGAATAGCAAATTTAAAAAAAAAAAAGTATTTTTAACTGTGAACATAATATCAGAATCTACGGAACGCAGCGTCGTCGCGGATGTGAAGTTAGGTAGATGGACCCAAAATTGCGTCAGCTGTTCCCTTCACCTTATACTGGGCAGAATAACCTCACAGGTCAACGGCCAAGATCGAACAGTTCAGCAGTCAGGAAAGTACAGCGACTAATCTATAAGGGTGGCCTATTAATGAGATAAAAGAACAGCCCTCTAAAGATCAACATAACTCTAATTCAAATATATATATATATATATATATATATATATATATATATATATATATATATATATATATATATGCAAATTTCATTAAACATAATAGACATTTTATGCCTACATATTTTCTTCTGGATCCGTTCGAATTCCCGTATTGCTTTTATCGTATTCGAGGGGAATTGATTTAGGTATTGTCCATAGTTTTATGTATCCCTAGTACTTTCTGCCCGACTTTGGGCCATCATCAAGGGAAAAGTGATGTAACTTTTCTTTTAGCAAATTACTACTGTGTAAGGACTTCTTTGCCGTTGGAGATTATGGCGTTTGCTTTTAAATGTAATTCTGTAAATAGTGCCAGTAGCTAAAGACATTTAAGTACATTAGCGCTGGTTTGAAAAAGCAAAAGCAATAATCAATTCCCCCCGAATACGATAAAAGTATTACGGGAATTCGAACGGATCCAGGAGAAAATATGTAGGCATAAAATGTCTATTATGTTTAATGAAATTTGCATTAACGAAGAAATGCTGCCTATATATATATATATATATATATATATCTTCTTCTTCTTCTTCTTCTTCACTTTTTTCTTTTTCTCTTCTGCTCTTTCTCTCTCTCTATCTATCTATCTATCTATCTATCTATCTCTATATATATATAGGTCACGCTATGTTCAAAGACACACACTCAGTAATGCACTTTTCCTGTCCCTTTCTTTCTCGCTCACACACACATTTACGCACATACAAATAAATTCAAGAATATATATATGTGTGTGTGTGTGTGTGTGTGTGTTTGTGCGTTGCGTTGAGTCATGAAAAAAATTATGTCTTAGTAAAGTATAATTAATTTATGAATAATTTAAATTTAACACCAGGGCACATAGCGTAACGGTTATAGGCGTTGGTTCCCTAAGCTTCTAAGGGGACAATCATCTGGAGGTTGCCGGTTCAATCTTGACTGAAAGTGAGTAACTATACAAGAATACTTAAAACTTGTTTCCCGGTTATGACTAACGGAATCAGAACAAGTAGCCCCCGGAGATTCAATAAAGGATGTAGTTCAAAGTTCCATGTAGGTTCCCGTGTTCGACAAACATCTAAAGAAGGCCTGAGGACATATCGGCCGAAACTTGGTGGAAATAACAATAAAGTCAATAGTCCGAAAACCCTTATGATAAAATTTAACAGTGAATCAATTTCAATTAATAACATAATTGCCATTATTTTTATCGCTTCTTGCCATTTATCAGTTATTTTGTTGATTCCTCCCAATTTGGCTTTAAACTAGGGACATTTTCCACAATCTTTTTCACCTGAACTTCTGGAGATTCTTCTTTTGTCATTCAGAGAATTTTGTTGGGAAGAAAAAAGATGGAAATCACTCGTTTTAAGGTCTTGTATATATATATATATATATATATAATATGTTATTATATATATTATATATATATTGATATATAATTGATATAGTGGAAGATCCTGAAACCCCCTGTGAATGGATTGCTCGGTCGATAAAAGTCGCTAGTAACCGGTAACCAAGTGGTAGAAGCGAGTGTACCCTCTCTGGCATTCAAGATACAATCGAGTGTCCATATATTATTTGTATGTTGTACTTTCGAACGATAAACTTGTTATACTTACTCTTCGTATGGAGTCTTATTTATACTGAGTATATTCTCCCAGGGATATATCAATAATATCTTAATATATAATATGGATAAGAGAAAAGAGAGCAGCATAAATCCAGTATTTTTGCCTGCGTGATTATTTCGGTATTTTGCCTTGTCTTATCAAGAAAGCACACCACATGACTTCTGATGACTAGTGTGCTGGTCTTTCTCAGTAGATTTTCATAAACACGCTGTCACTGTTGCGAGTATGTCTACTCTGAGAGTTTGATTGCGATTTCCAAATCCAAAATAAATAATACCATGCTGATACTAATGTACACCTTCTATAACATTTCTTCTATGAAGCTAAACATTTGAAGTTGTATACGAAGGTTTATACCAGTCAAGAAACAGCCTCTTGCATTTGACGATGCCTTAAAAGCTTGTTTTTCGTCTCATGTAATGATATTTTTGAGAAATGGGTAAAATCTGTTTTAAAAAATGCGTTCTTTTTTATTCTTCTCACTAAGAGAATGAGGAAGTCAAACAGACAGCTTGCTCACTTTTCCTATCTCTCTCACGCATCAGCAAATTCTAGTTTGGAATGTGCTTGAGGTCAAGGGCAAATTCACGAGTAATTTGAGCTGATTTCATTCTGCGACTGCTCTTAAAGCATCATGATCAAGTTCGAACGAGCGTTCAGGTTTGAGTTCATTTCTCAATTCGTATCAAGTGAACGAAACTTTGAAGATCAGTTTCGTACTTTATTATCATGAATGACAACCTGGTCATAAAAAGTACGAATTTTCCGAGCTGTTACTATAAGGTATTTGTTATTCTTAAACAGTCACAGCATTACAAGATTGATAGACATTTTCAGTTTTTCCGTTTTCAGGTTGTAAGTTTATAGTTTAAATGACGATAAGCATGAGCGATGAAGGCACTCTTTAAAAAGAAAATTTCAGCTTGCCTTTAAAACTATTGGAAAAGCGTAGTTGCCACTTTCTTATAAAAAGTAGTAATTATTTATGACACCACCTTATATATATATATATATATATATATATGCAAATAAGAAAATTGCATCCAGAATAGCAGAGCAAGTTTAAAACCTAAAATATTCAAATTACGAACTCTTAAAGTTCGTTACTAGATCTTTTATGTGGCGTTACGCCACCATGTGCCCACCGGGTTTGCAGTGTGCCAGGTCCACCAATTAATGCTGGGTACCGACGTTGGCTGTGGTTTGCCGAACGCTATTTTTATGTCACAGATATCACCAACTCCCAAGCAGAACCACATTTTAAAGCTACTAGGTAAGTTCTAGGTGAATTATTAAAAGTCAACAGAGCTAACTGGCAAGCTTTCCCCCTTTTCTCTCAGGGTTCTCCGCGCTGCATTATTTTGGAAATTGGGTTTCTTCATATCCCAAATTGTGTTCTTGGTTTTTCGACAAAAACAATAACTTCACATGAAAATAAGGACTCTCAGCTACCGTGTTAACAGGATTAATAACAATATTCTTTTATTGCATAAAAGAAAGAAACCTAAGAAAACAAAATAATTCAGGTAACAGTCAGGGGCGAGAAAATCTTTTTGTATCCCGGAGGAGCCTCCGCTAAAATATTCGTATCCTGGACTTAGCCCCTCATAAAATATCTGTTAATGGCGGAAGGTGAGAAGGTAGTTCGACAACGGTAGACACGGTCCACTTTTCTTCGGACTATGGAATTTAATGGCAAACTACGTGCACCAAATATCAAGTTTATCATTTCAGTATGAATGCAGCAGGATAAAGTGGAATATACATGAATTGTATGGTCACTTACTTTGAGTTTTGTGAAGCTAATTCTCTTCTCTCTTTCGTTATTGGGTTTCCATAACATTTTGATAGGAGGATACACGTCTTATTTCAAATAAGACCAGGATTAATTATTGTTCTTTTCCTTGTGGACAAGTCTTTCCTTTGGGTATTCGTTTAACGAGACTTACCATGTCTTGGAGTGCTGGTTCATTCAAAAGATAAGTTCTTTCTTTTCTCTTAGGGTTCTCTGCGCGGCATTATTTTGGAAATTGGGTTTCTTCATATTCCAAATTATGTTCTTGGTTTTTCGACGAACAAAGGCAATTCCTTATGCGTCTTCATCCCTCGAGGAATAAACGGCAACTAACTTATCTCCCTTTATCTGAAAATTCACCACGTGCTGATTTTCTGGACGGGCTCTTCATCGGTCCCAAATATGGTCGAAGGCCTGCCTCCCCGCCGAAACACACATGGCCAATAGAGTGAGGCCGTCCCACGCCGACGTCACCCTGCAATGATTGAGAGGGTGGGAGAGAGAGAGAGAGAGAGAGAGATAGAGAGATATAGAGTCTTTCTTTCCATTATTCTGCTTACTAACATCGTCCGATGATTCTTGTCTGCTATCATCGTCCGCTGACACCCAAATGTATTAGGGCGTCATATGTCCTCCTCACAGTGGGTGACACAATTATCATCCGGTGTAACTCACTGGGTTACTCGGCATTACACATGTGATATAAATATTTAACCTGAAAGGAAAAGTAGGTAAATTAGAAAAGACATAAACAAAGATGCGTGACTATAATTTTCAAACTTTGTATTTGAGACTTACTTTTAATCCTGAGTTTTGCATTATATATATATATATATATATATATATATATATATATATATATACATACCTTGAATACACGGGCTTAAACCAGTGCCAGTAGGTGTCGTCAGTGATGTTTTAATCTTCTGGGTCATTGGGGAGTTTCGGGTCTTTCAACATCATACTCCCCTCACCAGAACGACCCCCTCAGAGATGATCAATTTCTGAGTCACCTACCGTATACAACGCTAGACCTGGAGCTGTAGATTTCACAAAATGTCTTACTTCAGAGGAGTAAGACATACTATGACTGTCTTAAATATGACACGAAACAATCTGATAGTGGGAGACCGATCCTTCAGTTTTTGAGAATGTTGAATACACCGTACTTGCTATTACCCCCAGGTAAATTCTTACCCTGAGTTGTAGTGCCTATTAGGGTTACATCTATGGCTAAAATTAGACTGTTAGTCAATATAATAACAGCTGAATCTTTTCAAATTTGTGCAAATAATGAGTAGCAATACTTGAAACATTTAACTGTGTGCAAACATATCAATATTGAGTAGAATTAATCATCATCATCATCAGCATGCCGTGCTGGTAGCAAGGATATCCCTGACCCTCTCTCGCCATTTTTCCCTATCGCTCATCGCCTCAGGCAGGTCTTCTGGACAGCATCCCGTATCCTCACATAAATGCTGAATGTATGTTCGTGCTGGTCGTCCTGCTTTTGCACGGCCATGTGTGGGGGTCCATAAGAGTACATCACTTATGAGTTCGAATTAATAGTGTTGGATAACAAGTCTCAAAATCTCTCTGCAATCAAATGAGCTCTGGTTATTTTAGAAATGTTACCTAAAACCTATTCGCTTACACATATAATAAACAGGCTTTGCATTAAATAACCCACAATGGTCGATATGCCATGAATTGCAATCAAACTAAATTGCACCATATATCTAATAAAACGTTTTTATTCAATTTCTAATTTCAATATACGAAATATAAAACATTTTAACTGGAGTATAGACTTTCCTATAAGTTATTTTTCCGCCCAACTCCCTCAATTATTAATCCTGGTTTATTCGGTTTCCATCAGATGTGTATACGGTGATCTCCACCACTGGAGATCGAACCAGCGACCTATAAAGAGTCTTAAAAACAATAGTAATTCAATAATAGACACATATGTATGCATACATAGATACATAGTTACATAAACATGTCCACACGTGCATACTATACTTGCCTCTAAAGAAAAACAATAATGGTAAAAAGAAAAAAATAGAATAAAACAAGGATAAACAATAACACTGGTCAACACGATTTTTATGCCAAGAAACAAAACAGTTTTTTTTTTATTAATTCGATGGTGTTGATACTGAAAATGAGCTTAGTTTTTCATGATAAGTAACTATTTTTGCTGTACTGTATGAAAAATTTGCATATGTCATTACTCGCAAAATGTTCTCTTTCAAGACTGTGTCTTATCTTAAATTAGGGTGTGAAGGCGCCCAAGTTTCTTTTTTCTTTCGAGCCTTCAATTAATTTTGAATACCAGGCATATTTGCTCATGTTTGGAAAAAAAGATCAATTTACGATCTTGGTTTATCACAAAATTTAGTAAATGTCGTAGAAACTTTCATGCAGGCTTTGTCAGCCACCAGAAATAAGAAGTATTTTTATCTGAAAAAAAGTGTTTTTGAGTAAAAAAAATCTAAAATGAAAGTACCGAATTTTTCCAAATTATCACTAAAATTCAAATTAAGAGATACAATTTATCGGCAATACACTTTAGTAAACTTGATAATTAGGTGACATCAAAAAATGAAATCCAGTTTCATATATATAAATTTATCCCATGACTTTCGTCCCTTTACTACAGGGTGTAACGATAGAATTGTCGCCCCAGAAAAGACGACTAGATTCCATTTCCGTTTAAATAAAACCGGTTTTCTTTTTTTGTTGCAGACCATCTACTAGTTGGCCAGTTGCAGTCCATCTACTAGTTGGCCGATCCAAGTTATGACAACAGGACCATTGCCAGCACCCTCAAAATGCAAATCCGGACGGTTCAATGTGCCCAGGGTTATGAAAACAAAGTTTCCGGCTACGGTTATGTTCTTTGGTGTGGTTTCAAGTGAGGGCTACATCATGCCACCTCACATCTTCGAAGTCGGCTTGAAAGTCAACACCAAAGTGTACCTGGATGTGCTGAAGAGTGGGGTGATCCCATTGTGCAATCAGGTGGCCGGTGGCAAACCCTGTGCGTGGCAGCAGGACTCGGCGCCGGTCCACAAGTCCAAAGACATCTAGGCTTGGCTTCAGAAAGAGTGCTACGACTTTGCACCCTTCACTAACTGGCCCCTTCCTCTCCCGATCTGAACCCGCTGGAATACTTCGTTTGGTCATACGTCGAAAACATTACGAATATGACCTCCCACAACACTAAAGCCAGATTTATCCGCCGAGTATTTGCCGAGCTCCCACCGGCACTTGTGGAAAAGGCATCCTACCAGTTCCGGATCCGGATTGAGGCTGAAGGCGGCTACATTGAATAGATTTCAGCTCTACTACATAATCAAGTTACCTGAATTGATTTTTTTCAATAAAAAGCTTTAAAATAAATCTGTAGTGTTGTTTTCTTTAGGGACGACAATTTTATCGTTCCACCCTGTAGATGTCAGCTCTACTACATAATTAAGTTAGCTGAATTGATGTTTTCAAAAAAAGTTTTAAAATGAAGCTGTAGTGTTGTTTTTTTTAGGAAGACAATTTTATCGTTTCACCCTGTACATAACGAAACCAAGGACACTAAGAGCTTTTGTTTTTACAGTTGGAAAAAAACTCCAACTAATGATATCCGAATTGAATGCACCTATTCCATTGTAGAGGACGAACCTCATGAAAATTGTTTGACCTTTACATCATTAAACTCAGAAGGATCATGAAATTGTTTAATTCAGTGAATACTTGAATTACGCACCTGGACATCGTTTGTTGATGTGTTGAAAAAATTCTTAGACAATCGCCGGGCCGAAAACTACAAATAGTTGGTGGAAAAGCTTGTTGAAAAGTCTACAAAACATAAACGCTGATAATGATAAGGCTCATTTTTTACATAACCATTTATCTAAATGTGGGGGGTGTCCAAGTGGTGTAATGGTTAAAGCGATGGACTGCGGAATCGTAGTACGCGAGTTCGTATTCCAGTTGCGCTATTGCATTCACTTTCGGGGAAATACATTTGGGAAAGTTATGAACCCCCTTATACTTTCAGCTATGGGTTAAATAGTACCACTACTGTTCTTCTAAGAGAATGGCTTCGGCATTAAATAACTTACAAAGGTTGATATGCCATTAAAAAAGAAACCAAACCGAGATAAATGTCCTGATAATTTCGGTGATGTGAGTTATAAGCAAAGAAACCGATTCCATCAGGTTAACAAAACTATGCAAGAGTGCTATCACAGACGATGGGACGAACGAATGATGACTGACCACTGCTGGAGAATTAAAAGGGACTTAAATAACAGTGAACATGACTGACAATCAAATAAAGAGAAAAGTTTTACCATTGGTCTTATTTTCAAAAAGGTTTTACTTCTGCTGTTAGTTTATTAAATTATTTGATCAAAATATGTGTTGGTCTTGTAATCATCAATTGGGTATTTTTAAAGACTTTGGGTCTGACTGTTATTGTAAAAATAGTATTTATTAATTAGCAGACCGATATCTGTTGGTTTAAATACGGATTGAGAAGTTTTTACGATTTTACTTTAAGAGATATTGTCATCGTTCGATATCATATATACAGTAAATAAATTTAAAGCATTGCTTTTTGTCCAAAAATGAGGCATTTCCGCCAAAATCAGAGAAAATGGCTTCGAGCTGACTAAGAAAAGAAGCAAAAGGTACCCCGCAAAAACAATCACAGACGCCGACTACGCTGATGACTTGGTGTGACTGGCGAATACGCCTAATTAAGCAGAGACACTACTACATAGCTTGGAACGAGCTGCAGCAGGCATTGGCCTCCATGTCAATGCACACAAAACTGAATATATGTGTTACAACCAAACGGGCAACATTACCACACTACACGGAGCCTCTCTGAAACTAGTAGACAAATTCACCTACCTAGGAAGTAGCGTCTCATCAACCGAAAAAGACATCGACACACGACTGACGAAAGCATGGACGGCTATCGATCGGCTCTCAATCATATGGAAATCAAACCTGACCGATAAAATGAAACGCAGTTTCTTCCAGGCAGGGGTCGTATCGATACTGCTATATGGATGCACTACATGGACGCTAACTAAACGGCTGGAGAAGAAACTAGACGGCAACTACACAAGAATATCGAGAGCAATATTGAACAAGTCCTGGCGACAACACCCCACGAGACACCAACTATACGGCCACTTGCCTCCCATCACGAAAACTATAAAAGTTAGACGAACCAGACACGCAGGACACTACTGGAGAAGCAAAGACGAGCTCGTAAGTGATGTACTCCTATGGACCCCCACGTATGGCCGAGCAAAAGCTGGATGACCAGCGCGAGCTTACATACAGCAGCTATGTGAAGACACAGGATCTAACCCTGAAGACCTGCCGGAGGCGATGAATGAATAGGGAGAAGTGGCGAGAGATGGTCAGGGATATCCGTGCTGGCGGCACGACATGATGATGATGATGATGAAAAAGCGTAGCTAACCAAGTAAAAATCAGATTCAGTGCCTTCAATTTGCTAAACAAGGAGTTTGCTACCTTCATACCATTTCGGTCATTTTTGCTTACCAGTGTATTAAGAAAACTAAATGAAAAACAAAAGAAAAGGAAATTATATGAGTCAAGAGAAAATGAATTATGTATATATGTACCCATATGTACATATGTATATTATGTATATATTATGTATATATTATATTATGTGTATATTATGTATATATTATGTACATATGTATATTATGTATATATGTACCCATATGTACATATGTATATTATGTATATATGTACCCATATGTACATAATTATGTATGTATGTACCCATATGTACATATATACACAGACGCACATATACATCAATGCAAAATACATATCCAGTAAAAAAAAAGCTTCACCTCCAAAAAGGAATCGATCTCTTCGAGACAAAAAGCTTTACACATATATGCTTACAAATAAGTAAATCCACTTAAGATACACGGACAGTTACGTACATGCTTAAAAAGATGTACTGAGTGTTTATGAAGCATTTCTTCATTTATTATCTATAATTTTGAAATATTTTGAATCTCTGGCAAATAAAAATAAAGGAAGACATATTTCTGGCTCTATTCCAAGTAAAAGTGGGACAAATTTAAAATAAACTTCTTGTGAAGTACCCATCTATCTTATTCATAGGAGATCCCATTGCTTCGTGAACAAAACGCCGGACTTCGACATTCTAGAAGCTATTTCAAACTCTCTGCTCACTGTTACGTTTATTTTCGGACAAATACCCTTGGGAAAAGTCGGAACCCCCACCACTGGATTAAATAGTAGCACTACTTTTCTTCTACGAGGATGAATTTGGCATTAGATAATCCATGAACGTTGATACGTTAAACAAAGGAACCAAAGCGTGTCACATGACGAGTTCTAATGCGTTTACAAAGATTAATAAATGCTTTGTTTTTTTTTAATTATTCAACATGAAAACCAGACTACGTAACAGTGATTTGTTTTTCACATTCAAAATTACATTCTTCCTCAAAGAAGTGCTAAGCCGGTCATAGCTTGACACATAGAAAACAAAACGAATACGTTAATTTTGCAATTTTTAATCATTTTTTAAAATGTTCTCCTAGATTTTTTAAAAAATTTACTTTAGTGAAATATTGAAGAGGGAATGTATATTTCAATTGATTTTTGTTAAGATAAACTTTTGTTTATATATAGGAATGAAAGAAGGAAGGCAATACCAAAAAATCTGATTGACATATTTTTTTAGAAGATAACTTTTTTGGAATGAATTTTATTCTTAAAAAATACATCTTTCCCTTGACGTATCGTTTTCATAGACTGAAATCCGTTCTAAAAAGCTACGCTCTATCTAAAACATCAGTCCGAATTTTTCTTTTGTCATCTGACAATTTTCATTCATTCTAAGCCTCATATATATATATGAGGTTTAAATTGAATGAAAATTGTCAGATGACAAAAGGAAAAATAATTACACACACACACACACACACACACACACACACACACACACACACACACACATATATATATATATATATATATATATATATATAATATTTGTGTGAGTGTGTGAGTGAGTGTGTTTGTGTTTTTTTGTGTGTGAGTGTGTGATGAGTGTGTTTGTGTTTTGTGTGTGTGTGTGTGTGTGTGTGTGTGTGTGTGTGTGTGTGTGTGTGTGTGTGTGTTATGAACATTATCAATTTACGTTATGGAGAAAGGAATCTCTATTCAGTACTCTTTATGTTGAACAAGAGACTATAGGATGAAATATTAATTTGCATTTTTAACAATAAATATTAATTGCATATTGATGAACTTAAATACTGTGGGGAAAAATTTACGCTCAATTTTTAGTCATATAGTGTTTATAGAATGTATATTGTAAACTAATTATTTCGTATATTTGCCCAGTCAGCTGGGGCTGTAGAATACACCGACTGTATCTCTGCAGAGGGGTAAGACCCCTGCCAAACGAATGTCCTGATAAATGACACTTAACAATCTGATTGTCAGGTTCCAATAATGCAAGAGATCTACTCAGGCCTGAAGCGGTAACACCTGATTGGGTCCTCTGTATGGGTTAAATAGAACTAAACCCTGTCCTTAAGCTAAACCGAATTACTTGAAATAGAACTGTTTTGACATTGAAACTGTGTACTTATGCTAAACTGAATTGAATGAATTGTTTTAAGTAGAACTGTTTTTGTTGGCTAAACTGAAATCTTTGAAATAGGACTGTATTTGACATTGAAACTGAACTTGAAATAAATGAATTGCTTGTGATAGAACTGTTTTGATATCTAATTGTGAGTAAAGAAAAATATATATATACTCATACTAAAATGATTTTTTTTAAATAGAACTGTTTGACTTAACTGAATAGCTTGAAATAGAAATGTTTTTGACAATTAAACTGTATATTTATGCTAAACTGAATTGTTTTAAATTGAACTGTTTGTATAAAAATGGATTAAGCATTAGATAACCTACAAATGTTGATATGCCATAAAACCCAAACAAACAAACAAACAAACAAGCAAACAAACATTACCGTATTTTTCTGGATGTTTGCCAAAAGTGAGAATGTAGTATCTATGTGAATAGCCTTATATGGTACTTCATTTGGCGGTACACATACTAAAATTGTAAGGATTAAGTGTTACTCCCCAGAACTTAAGTTTGAATAAATGTGCCGTATTTTTAACTAAGAACATTTAACGACTACTTTAAAATCGACGAAGGAAATATTTTTTAAATATATATCAGTCGAATAAATTGTAAAATTTTCCTTTAAATACTCATCACTTAACGGCCTTTTTCTCAAGCATTTTAGCTAAATGTCTAGTCATTCTATTAATAGAAATTATATTGTAAATACGAGGATCATTAAATAAGTTTCCAGACTTTTTCGTATGGACACTTTTATTGATAGTACACACATGGAACTGTAGGCCCCTCCGAAGTCATCTCCTCTGGCGCAATGCACTTGTTGCACCGTTCTAAAAACCTCTGGAAGGCCCCATGGAAGTCCTCTTGTGTGAGCGTGTCAATGACCTTCGTCACAGCCTCTTTCATCTCCTTAATTGTCTTATAACGACAACCTCTGAGCTTAGGGGATAAGCGAAAGTCACAGGGAGCAAGGTCTGGATTATAGGGAGGCTGAGGAACTGTGTTGATGCCCATCTTGGTAAAACAATCTGTGACCAGGATGGCGTTGAGGACTGGTGCATTGTCCTGGTGGAAATGCCCGATTTGAAGAGTGCTAGCCTCTTCCGACGGAATCTTTTTCTGAACTCCCTTAAAACCTCAACATAGTATTCCTTGTTGACTGTCTGTCCAGTGGGAACCCAATGCATGTAGATCATGCCAGTACAGTAAAAAAAAGGGATCATCAAAATTTTGTGGGTGGATTTGCTTTGTCTGGCCTTCTTGGGTCTTGGAGAGCCAGCATGCTTTCCCTAGGAACTCTGTCTCTTGGTTTCTGGGTAATAGCAGTAGGTCCAGCTTTCATCACATGGCATTTTTTCCAAGTTTAGAACATGATTTTATTGCATATCGTTCTTCTAAAGTCCAGATTGCATTTTTGAAATTCCCCAGCTGTGACAATCAGGCTTTAGTAGGGTGTATTCCAATTCCTGCTGTAGCTGTTCATTTGAACTTGAAATCATAGAAATTGGTCAGTCATCTAATAAGAAGTATAGCAATGTCAGTCATCTCATAAAATGTATAGCAATACAGAATGTTCAAGAGTCTACGACAATTTTAAATGCCTGTACAAAAAAGTCTGGAAAATTATTAAATCAACCACGTAATTCCATGCATCAGATTATCTACCCAAGATCTGAGTATAGTACCTGTGTGATCCGTATAGAATTATAAGTCAGTCCGCTCTATTAAAAATCCTTGATTTAATTTGTTGTATGTTTAATCAAAAAATGTCATGGAAATTGAAAAATATATTAGAATATATTTAAAACTATTTTAAAATAGTTTAAACAAATATATCAGTACTTCTACCAACTATAATTGCAACGTCTCGGTCAATTGTAATCTTTAAATATATGATATTTTCCCTCTTATCTAGTGAGTACAGATTAACAGGCGTCATTTAAATAACATGAGAAAGACGTGCTTCACTTTTTGATAGGAGATATTTCCCTTTTTTTTTTTTTTAGCCATAAGAACCATACAAGCCTGAATATGTGTACTTCTATGCATGTGATTATATATTTTGTGGTTTCATATGAAATCTTCGCCATATACAATAATTTATTTGATACCAGTAAATCGTCGAAGCACACCTCAATATCGATATATAATAAAGAGATATTGCATCATGTTGCAATGAAATCTTTCCCGTAGGTGATTAATGCACACATATTGTGATGTTAGTGATAGCGTTACAAGAGTGTTTTCTAGGCTGGGGTTCGGATACGGCTTCCATTCTTTCTGATCGAAAAGTAAGAAGTTGTGTTTTGATAGAATATCGGAATAGGAATCGATTTGTTTGTTTTAGAACTCAGTAGACATGTCCTGATTATTCTCAATTTGTTCATGATTATTTCTAACCGTTCTGCAGAACAAATTCTGGGATTTATTTTAAATGGTTGCTTATCTTTTTATTTATTATACTTGTCATCATTCCACTCACATTACTGCAAATCTTTTAGACAAAAATTATTTGTTTCTTTGTTTAGAAGGATTATGTTTCATGTTAAGCAACCATAGTGTATAACAAACGTTAGAATGTTGGATTTATCTACGTAGAGACCAACATCTCTGCAAGGATCAGTGTGATGTATACGTACATTTTTGTATTTATATGTGATATGTATATAAGCTTTACAGTCCGATTAGTCATCTCCCATTTCCTCATCTCATTTCTGATAGTTCTTTATTTCACTGCGTTTTGCCGCTTATTTTTTATCTGGTGTCTCTTTCGTGTTGCCATTTTTATCCACATTTGCTGATAAAGAAGGATAATGCGACCAAAAATTTTGTGCATATTCAATTTCTATCAATTGACAACTATTAATCATTACTCTCTAGGCCTAAATGCAAAATCAGTGATTGGGTGTTGAGCCTCCCGCTTTAAGTGCTTTTCTCTGACTTTATTATTTTTAACTCAAAAATCTTTTTGGTCATCTGACTGAAACCATCCAATGAAAACCGTGTCCTCAGATTAACTCAGACTTTAACAGCTGTCCATCAAACCGCTGTTGTTTTCAACATTTAACTGTTCAAGACTTTGTTTAATTGCTGCTCAACATGTCAAAAATAGATCTCACCAATCTGTCATGAAACATTATGAGCTCTATCTTCGTTCAAAGTGTAACTTAATGGCATCTCTGCCTGCGATCCAATTGTGGTTTCTATACGTCAAAAGATGTAAATAAAATCATAATAATCAATGCAGGAATGTAAAACTTTTAAATGAAAAAAGAGGGGAATGGAATCACCTAACAAACATTTATTGAATCAATATGAGAGGTGTTCGACTATATATTTTTCACACAAAAAATAAAAAAAGAGAAAATATCTAAAATTAATTATAATGATTTGATATGATGAAGGTTAAAAGAGTAAGTGTGAGTGTTTTAGTTTCAATGTTTTGTTTTCTTTCTAATTAGGAGGGTAATTCAATAAATAAGGTGGCCTAAGATGTTGATAATAGGAAGCACTGTTTACAGTTATATATTTTTCTACGAACTCAATTGTGATAGGTCATTTTATGTCCTAGAAGATCGCCAGCATGACTTACTTTTACTGGCTGCTGCACCCGGAACTTTTTCGTTACCGGATAATCAGTGTGTTCCTACTATAATGACTGTATTTTTTATTAATACTCGTTGTGGGTAACCCATCTTTAACTTATTGGAAATAATTTTCCCTAAATATGCTTTACCACATATTATTCTGAGAATTTCATATGGTTTGAATTTCTAGGCAACGAATCATGACATAACAATTCCCTGTTTAAGCCTGGAGCACTCATTTTGATTTACTGCTATTTTAAATAATTTCCAAATAAATTTTTGTGTGATCTGAATAATTTCTTGGAGAAAACCTATTCAAAAAGAATATAGAGTTTACATCAAGGGAAACAAATTTAAAAGTGCTTTTTAAAAAGAAAATATGTTTTTATCAATGAATGAATATCACATAAAAACGATTTAAACTAAAACACACACACACACACACACACACACACACACACACACACACACACACATATATATATATATATATATATATATATATATATATATATATATTATATATATATATATAATAGAATAACAAGTAAAAAGTAAAAAGTGCTCCATAACTTTATAAGTAGAGCAATATACTATGTTAAATATGAAATCTATCAAGGTTTTCTTAAAATTCGTGTTTAATGAATGCCAATGTTCAGATACGAAGCAATATAAAATATATAAGGAAGTAATTATTTTCTCGTTTAGATATTTTCATTTAAATAATTTTCTGATGGTCACGTGACATCAACAGTGACATGGCACGTATATTTGGAAAAATGAGTCATCTGATAAAGTATGTCACGTGATCTAGACTATTAATACTGTTATATTTTGACCTTCGACCTGGCCCAAAATGCCATTCAAGGTGATGCACCGGAAGGAAGTGACACATTCCAATGGCAGTTAGGAGAGGAAATCCCGTGGGTGGAAATTGGCTAACAAAATAGGACAAGCTAAAAGAAATCCCATGATACTCTCATATACTGACGCACCGGAAGAGAGTGATATCTGAACTGCATGACAGTTATTTCCGCTTGATGACGATTAAACATCCGATTTCAAAGATCGAGTGGACGTTGAACTATAATAACTCAGTTGAGTTGGAGTTCCAGTAGAGTTGGAGAGAGGTAGACAAGATGTGGTAAGGAAAGCCACACCCGGCCGAGGGGGCCCTCAGGAACCCCGATGGAGTTTGGGGACCAGAGAAGTTGCTGATAAGATGCAGTAAAGAAAGCCAGCACCCAGCAGAGTGGACCGCAGGGCCTCCGGTTGAGTATATAGAAAAAAAAAAAAAGAAAAACACAACGGTGACGGCCATAAGAGTGGAGGTCAAAATATTGCAGTTTATGTTCGATCTCCAACTCCCTCTCACAGTGGAACCCCATACAGATCTTTTCGAACCCTTGCAATAAAGTGAGAGGTGAATATTTTATTAAAGAAGTCTTCCTGCGTCTTTATCATTGCGTCTGTTGTTCATTGCGTCAGTAAGCATATAACAATACGATAAGCACGTTTTTTGCTCCTCATTTGTACTTAGAATACAATCTAAACTATTCGGGTGGTAAATTTGAAAAGAGAAATGCATTCACATTTCTGTATTTCGATTTAAACTCTTTGCATTCGTTCAGTAAAATATTGTTTAAGCGAATAACAACCGTGAATATTTTCTACACTAAATACGAGCTAAATGATTTCGATCTCGCCTTTCATGATTGTTTTTTTTTCTTTTGGGTTGATCCTTTAAGCCGCTAGTTGCTTTTTTCTCATGTTTATTTAGACAGCGTAACGTCTATTTTGGAAACACCAGTTTTATTAGTTGTCTAAATTTCTGAGACAAAGTTTGATGATTTTTATCATTAAGGGTATTCGGAGTATTGTCTTCATCTTTATAGTTATTTCCACAGAATATCGGTCAATATGTCCTCCGGCTTTCTTCAGGTGTTTTTCGAACTCGGGAACCTTCACAGAACTTCGAACTTGGTCACCTTATTGAATCCACGGATGTCACCTGTTCTGATTCCGTTAGCCATAACCGGGTACAAGTGTTAAGTATTCCTGTATTGCAGGACACATAGCGTAACGGTTATAGGCTTTGGTTCCCTAAGCTTCTAAGGAGACAATCATCTGAAGGTTGCAGGTTCAATCCTGACTGCAGGCGAGTAACTATAGAGGAATACTTAACACTCGTACCCGGCTATGGCTAACGGAATCAGAACAGGCGATCCCCGTGGATTCAGTAGGGGACGTAGTTCGAAGTTCCGTGAAGAGTTCGTCAAACACCTGAAAAAGACCGGAGGACTTATCGGCCGAAACACTGTGGAAATAACAATAAAGATGAAGTCAATAGTCAGAAAACCCTTAATGTAAAAACCAGTTTTATTATCATAGTCATTTTTACTTTTAAACGAACAGAATATCTTTGTTCTGTTGGCTAGTACTGCATTAAGCCTTGCTGCATCTTTCAACGTTGGTTGGTTGGTTGAGTTTTATGGCATATCAACCTTTGTAGGGTATTTAACACCAAATCCAGTTTTATGTAAAAAATCAGTTCTATTTAAAACAATTCAGTTTAGCATTAATACATAGTTTCATTGTCAATTTTTTTTTCAAACTATTCTGTTTATTCAAACAGTTATGTATGACAATTCAGTTAAGTGTAAGTACAATTTCGATGTCAAAAACAGTTCAATTTCAAACAATTCAGTTTAGCATAAGCACAGCTTAGATGTTAGCAGAGTTTCATTGAGAAAAACCTTTCTATTTCGAGCTATTCACCTTATTCAAGCAGTTCTAATTCAGCTCATTCAGTTTAGTATAAGTAAAGATTTTGTTTACACACAATTAAATGTCCAAACAGTTCTATGTCAAACAATTCAGTTTAGTGTAAATACAGTTTCAATGTCAAAAACAGTTCCATTTCAAATAATTCAGTTTAGCATTAGCACGCACTTTAAATGTAAGTACTGTTTAATTGTAAAAAAAATATTTCTATTTCAAGTAATTCAGTTTAGCATAAGTATGCAGTTAATTCTATTTAACCCATAGATAGGGCCCTATCAAGTGCATCCACGTGGACCTGAGAGGAAGGAAAATGAAGGGGTGCTTTGTATTCCCCAAAGCCCCAGCATTACTGGGACCTCACCATCAGACTGTTTAGTGTCATACCCAGGACACTCGTTGGGGGGAGGGGTTCTTTCAGTATATTCTACTGCCTCAGCCGACTGGGCAAACCTGTCAACGAGTTTCCTAAGTATGACACTAAACTGCATCTGACAGTCGTCTCCTGCCTTTGAAGTATAAGGATTTAGGAATACCCAAACAGTGCTATTAATCTTAGGTCCACAAGGAACCAGAACGGTAGTAGTTGTTAGGGTCCAATTTATAGGCCAAATAAAATTTCACACATATCCTCAGAATTAATATTATTGGACATTTGAAATAACCCAGACATTTGGAAAGTATTCATATTACATACTTGATAAATTGAAATACTTATATTAAGTAGGAGTACTTGAAACCTCGTAAATGTATTCAAAATATGAATAGTAAATTATATTAATTGCGATACATCGCGGTAGTTGAAAATGTTTAACTCTATACAGACAAATGTTGGAGGTGCCCGTGGTGTAATGGTTACCGTCCTAGGAAATGGACACGGAGACATGAGTTCAAATCCTGGACGAGACTAATTGCATTTCACAGAGCACTAATACCCTTGGGAAAGGTATGAATCCAATTATTCTCCCTCCTGCTATGGGTAAATAGTAGGGCAGATTAGGCTCTTCAGCTTTGGTGAGGCAACTAGTCTAGGAGAAGGAAAACTCTGTATTCAAACCTGTTAAACTTCGCTTAAAAATTAACCTTGTGTCAAATCCAGCCCGAGCGGAGGGGTTGGGTAAATATGATACAGACAAATGCGTTTTAAAAACTTGTCTAAAAATCAAATTACCCACAAAGTGGTCGCTTACTATTCAAATATGTATATGATATATATAAAGTTGGCAAACTTATTCGAGGTCGACTCGAAGGCTTTTTTTCATTCCCTGCTACACCGAGTTGTAGGGAAGGGCGCTACTTCTTTCCCTGGATTGCTCCATTTTACTCTTGGTCTGTACCTTATAATGCTGAGTGTTAAGCTACGCAGCATCAAGCACAACTTTTGAGCCTTTAATTTGACTCGACCTTTTATTAAACTCCGGTTTCCGGGGACATTGGCGAACACTCTACCCACAAGTCCAATGGGCCAATACAGATGAAAGCATAAGTTTACACTGAGGTGCCCGTGGTGTAATGGTTATCGTCGCAGGAATTTGGAACGGCGACACGAGTTCAAATCCTGGTCTGATTGCATTTCACATAGCACTAATACCATTGGGAAAGGTATGAATCCAATTATTCACTCCCCCCAGCTATGGGTAAATAGTAGGGCAGACTAGGTTCTTTAGTCTTGGTGAGGCTACCAGTCGAAGGGAAGGAAAATTCTGAATTGAAACCTGTTAAACTCCGCTTAAAAATTGACCTTATGTCATATCCTGCCCGAGTGGAGGGGTTGGGTAAATATGATAAGTTTACACTGAATAAGCCAAAAGGGTTGACATGCCACAAAACATTAAAAAAACAAAGCAATTGTAATTCTGTTTGTTGTTAAGAAAATACACGCATACAGACACAGGCATATAAATACACACACGAATACACATACGAACTCTCTGT
Source organism: Sepioteuthis lessoniana (assembly GCA_963585895.1). NCBI lineage: Eukaryota > Metazoa > Mollusca > Cephalopoda > Myopsida > Loliginidae > Sepioteuthis > Sepioteuthis lessoniana. The sequence continues at coordinate 70,751,947 of OY757926.1, forward strand.
CTCTGTCTCTGTCTGTCTGTCTGTCTGTCTCACTCTTTCTCTCACACACACTCACACACACACACACACACACACAATTCATCATCATATCGTGAAGCTCGCACGGATATCCCTGACCTTCTCGCGCCACTTCTCTCAATCGTACATCGCCTCCGGCAGGCCTTCAGGGCTACATCCCGTATCCTCACATAGCTGCTGTATGTATTTTCGAGCAGGTCATCACGCCTTGGCTCGGCCATATGTGGGGGTCCATAGGAGTACATCACTTATAAAAGCAGAAGGGACCCCGCAAAAACAATTACCGACGCCTACTACGCCGATGACATAGTGATACTGGCGAATACACCCAACCAAGCCGAAACACTACTGCATAGTTTGGAACGAGCCACTGCAGGCACTGGCCTCCATGTCAATGCACTCAGAACTGAATATATGTGCTATAATCAAACAGGCAACATTTCCAAACTAGACAGAACCTCTCAGAAACTGGTAGACAAATTCACCTACCAAGGAAGCAGTGTCTCATCAACCGAAAAAGACATCGACACACGGCTAACGAAGGTATGGACGGCTATCGATAGGCTATCGATCATATAGAAATCTGACCTGACCGATAAAATGAAACGCAGTTTCTTCCGGGCAGCGGTCGTGTCGATACTGATTTATTGATGCACTACTTGGAATGTAACTAAACGGCTGGAGAAGAAGCTAGATGCCAATTACACAAGAATGCTGCGAGCAATATTGAAAAATTCCTGGTGGTAACACCCCACAAGGCACCATCTATACGGCTGCCTGCCTCCCATCACGAAAACTATCCCAAGTTAAACGAACCAGACACGAAGGACACTGCTGGAGAAGCTGGGACGAGCTCCTAAGTGATGTACTCCTATGGACCCCCAATTATCACTATAGATTTGTTAAATTTTATGCATGCATTGCCAATTCAAAGATCTTAAGAATCTCATTTCTCAATCAAATCCTTAATTTAGACGTGCTTAAAAAAGAAAATACTGACTTACTCATTTCAAAGGTCATGGAAGTATTTCAGAATAGTTGTCAATAAAGTAATTTGATCTTGAGCATGTGCGTCGATTCGATGTGATCTAAATATTGTTGCAAGTGACTGTCTAGACAGAATTTACAGATCTGTAAACAGATTAAGTGCAGACAGACCTATAGATCAACAAAAAAACAAAAAAAAAAAAAACATGACAAAAATATAGTTGCCTTAAATATTCATGTTTGACAGGCTACATAACTGAAAATATAATCTTCTTAGCAGTGTATCGCTTGTGCACAAAATACTCATATGGCTTACACCCCGCCATACGCATATATATATATAAACACTCATAAGTAATCTCTCATACGCTCACACTATTATATATTTGATATATATTAAGAGTAATAGACTTATAATTGGCTACGTTTCTATATGGATAGAAAGAAATACGTAGATATAAAATTCTCAGTAATATTCTAAGTTATTTTCACATGCCAGAATTATATATATATATATATATCTAAAAGATATTAGAATAATCAACTCATCAATTTATATTACTCATTTTTCATGCATTTTTAACGATCGTTCCTCTGGAGATTTTTGAAAACACATGAAATTTAAGTAGAGATTTATTAAGGACATAATTCTAATATTTCTAGATTCATACCCTCGCTGCGATAATCAAATCGATCTATCATTTCATGCAAACTGTCTTAACTGCTACTTTTATTATATATATATAAAATGAAACGCAGTTTCTTCCAGGCAGCGGTTGTGTCGATACTGCTATATGGATGCACCACATGGACGCTTACGAAGCGGCTGGAGAGGAGGCTGGACGGAAATTACACAAGAATGTTGAGAGCAGTATTAAACAAGTCCTGGCGACAGCACCCCACGAGACTCCAACTATACGGACACTTGCCCCCCATCACAAAAACTATACAAGTTCGACGAGCCAGACACGCGGGACACTGCTGGAGAAGCAAGGACGAGCTCATAAGCGATGTACTCCTGTGGACCCCCACTCATGGATGTGCAAGTGTGGGACGACCAGCACGAACTTACATACAGCAGCTATGTGAGGACACGGGTTGTAATCCTGAAGACCTGCCGGAGGCGATGAGTGATAGGGAGAAATGGCGAGAGACGGTCAGGGATATCCGCGCAGGCGGCGCGACATGATGATGATGATATATATATATATACGCATGTAAGTATGCATCTATTTCGAATTCTTTTAATGTCTAAAACACGGAATTATTGACTTCCTAATATATATATATATATATATAGAGAGAGAGAGAGAGAGAGAGAAAGAGAAAGAGTCAGAGTGAGAGAGAGAGGTATGAATAATGTAACGTTCTTTTGACGATTCGTATTTTAACTTTTGGGACTTTATTGTTGCCCTAAAACAATACTTTTAGTTAGGATAGAACGAATTTTTGTAAAATCGTGACAGTTTGTATTTAAGTTATTTAACAATTTATTCTTATATTTGACAGCATTTAAATAAACCTTGGGGTAGGAAAATATATAAATCATTATAGAAAGATACTGAGGTATGGCATAATTGGTGGCATTTGTTTCTGTGGGCGTGGATGTGTGCTAGTCAAAGGAAACCTTTGTCTGTTTTAGCGTGAAACCCACACAAAGGGCGTGGAGGGCAGTCAAGAGATGAGAGCAGACGCAAGGGCCTGTGGACTCAGAGGCCACATTGGCCAATGTGAGAGAATGAGTCAGCGATCCTGGTGGCTGTGTAGAAATTTCGCTCGAATACACGCTCGCGATAGCCCAAAGATGTACAGAATGCTATGCAAAAGTGTCACAAACCCATGTCCGTCATCATTTGTTCTGTTTTCTCTCGGTTGAGTGTGTTGTGTTTTGTGTGTTTGTAAAGGAACGGGAAAAGCCTATGGCCGGAGATGACAGAAACCACTTGACGATGAGATGGCCACTAGCTGATTTAGGAGGTTGAGAAAGTGGGGACGGGTCAGCAGGCATATTGTCACAGATATTATTATGAGCAGGTTTAGATAAAATTTAGATATAAACAGAATATGACAATTAAATAGAGAAAGAGTAGTTATACTTATTTAGTTAAGATACTGCATTATATATATATATATATATATATATATATATGTATATATATATATATATATATATATATATATAAGAGAAATAAATCTACCGGTACGTAAATATGAGAAGACAAAACAATACATTCAAAAGTTGTATTTATTTATATACTGATAATATGCAAACGTTTAACATTACGTTTTCTTGAAAAATTTTTTACTAAGCTTTTTGCTTAGATGTGGCACAGGGCCATATGAAAGGGGCACCCAATGAGACTCGAACTCACTCTTGTAGGTTTGCTAGTCGAGCTTGCTAACCATTACACCACCAGAGGCGCCTCGTTTTCTTGAACTATCTTCGGTGTGATGTCATTCTTTGATGAAATCTCATCTGAGAAATATTTTCAATTGCAATATCAAATGAAAAAAAAAAATTTAAAAACTAATAGTGTCCTATCATCTTTAGTTACATTTGAAAATAATTTTGGAATTCGAAAATAACACGTGAGAACGTCAATTTAAAGATGGTTTAAAAAATGTAACGTTTGACGTTGACATATTATCGAAAGATGAATGAATGTAAATATATATATATGTATATATACATATATATATATATAGAGAGAGAGAGAGAGCGTAGAGAGAGAGAGAGAGAGAGAGAGAGAGAGAGATTTAAACTGGCTTTGATAGCTAAGAAGCTATAAAATATATATAAATATATAGAGAGCTGTAGACAGATATATAGAGATATGTGATAAATATGAACAGAATCAGAATAACGAAAAAGCATCTATATATATATATATATATATAGAGAGAGAGAGAGAAACTTAGTGAAAGAGACTTACAGATCCATAAATAGATTGATGAATGAATACTTATTAATATTTACGAATACTTTTTACTCATTTAAGAATGTAATTCCATGATAAAAAAAGAAAAAAATATTTCAGGCAAATGAAACAGTGAATCATGCCTATATCAATACGTTGATTCGATTAAAAGTTTGAACATCTTGTGCCATATTACCATTTTAATTCTGGAACCAAGCAATGAAAAAAAAATGCCCCTGTTTGTTCAGATATTTGTGACAATAATCTCTCTCTCTCTCTATATATATATATATATATATATATATATGTCATGAAAATTAATTTTCATCAAAGCCAAATCTAAAATTTTCAGAGGAGAAATACACAATGAAAATCGTTAACATTACGCATTAATTACTATTATACTTCCCATCAGTCTACAACCATCTAAAACGTCTGAGAACGTGTGTGTGTATATATATATATATATATATATATATATGTATATATTATGCGAATATAGTCCCATGGGAAACCTTAGCGGTGAGAGAAAAACGTGCACTAGTGAAAACAGCCTCCAAAAACTATCGAAAAAACCCAACAAACACAAATGCCTTAAAACTAAAAACGGCACAATATCAATTAGCAGGCATATATATAAAGGAACAGACAGAATACATTCAAAATCAGATAGATAAGATCAGAGACTCGGTAGAAGATAGACAATCTAGAATTGCCTGGCAAACAATAAACGAAGTGAGCAGAAGAAAGAACACAGCCAAAGCAAAACTTAAAGCAGCAAACCAACAAGAAAGAATAAAACTGTGGAAACAGCACTTCGAAAACTTACTTGGAAACCCACCAAAAATAACGCATGAACCAATCACCAGAATAATTAGCAAACAATTAGACATTAAACTTGGACCGTTCACACAAGGAGAACTCGACTCGGTTCTCAGAAAAATTAAAAATAGGAAAGCTGAAGGACTGGACGAAATTCCCCCGGAAGTATGGAAGACCAGACAATTCGACGACATACTGCTCCGACACTGCAACGCAGTATACAATCAAAATCCGATAGATAGATGGACGAAGGGATGCATACTCCCCTTCCCTAAAAAGGGGGACCTCGGATTAGCCAAAAACTACGGAGGCATAACACTTACATCCATAGCTGCCAAAATCTACAATGCCCTACTACGAAACCGCATAGAACCCAAAATCGACAACATACTTAGAAAAAACCAAAATGGCTTCCGAAGAAATAGATCTACGACCTCACAAATACTAACCATCCGCAGAATCCTTGAGGGTGTACGGGCAAAGAACCTACAAGCGACATTAATATTTGTCGACTTTACCAAGGCTTTCGACTCCATTCACAGAGGAAAGATGGAACAAATCCTACTAGCGTACGGCATACCTAAAGAAACCGTAGCGGCAATAACGATTCTCTATAGAAACACTAAAGTAAAAGTACGATCACCAGATGGAGACACAGAATACTTCGACATTGTAGCAGGAGTACTACAAGGGGACACGCTGGCTCCGTATCTCTTTATCATTTGTCTAGACTACGTACTTAGAACATCGATTGACAAAATCAAAGAGAATGGCTTCGAACTGACGAAGAAAAGAAGCAGAAGATACCCCGCAACAACAATTACCGACGCCGACTACGCCGATGACATAGCGATACTGGCAAATACACCTGACCAAGCCGAAACACTTCTGCATAGTTTGGAACGAGCAGCAGCAAGCATAGGCCTCCATGTTAATGCACACAAAACGGAATATATGTGCTATAACCAAACGGGGGACATCTCCACTCTAGAAGGAACCCCTCTTAAACTAGTAGACAAATTCACGTACCTAGGAAGCAGCGTCGAATCAACCGAAAAGGACATCGAAACGAGGTTAACGAAAGCATGGACAGCTATCAATAGGCTATCGACTATATGGAAATCAGACCTAACCGATAAAATGAAACGCAGTTTCTTCCAGGCAGCGGTCACATCGATACTGCTATATGGATGCACTACATGGACGCTAACAAAACGGCTGGAGAAGAAACTAGATGGCAATTACACAAGAATGCTGCGTGCAATCCTCAACAAGTCCTGGCAGCAACACCCCACAAGACACCAACTGTACGGCCACCTGCCCCCTATCACGAAATCTATTCAAGTTAGGCGAACCAGACATGCAGGACATTGCTGGAGAAGCAGAGATGAACTCATAAGAGATGTACTCTTATGGATCCCCACACACGGCCGCGCAAAAGCAGGACGACCAGCACGAACGTACATTCAGCAGCTATGTGAGGATACAGGTTGTTGTCCTGAAGACCTACCTAGGGCGATGAACGATAGGGAGGAGTGGCGAGAGAGGGTCAGGGATATCCGTGTTGCCAGCACGATATGATGATGATGATGATGATATTTTATAAACAGCCACTCAGGTATGTTTATTTGTGTGTGTGTGTGTGAGCGTGAATGTATTTAAAGAGAGAGAAAGATGTATCCTAATTTCAAATCGTCATGTTTCTTGCTTATTTTTTAGTTAAAAAAAGATATTACCTTGACTTTTTTTATGTTTACTTGCAGGATATTTGTGCTGATGCAGTTTAGAATCCAAGTAACGAAAATTCACTATTCCACAAGTAATTAGACACCTTCCCACTTCATTTAACATTTCTCAAGTTAACACCTGTGTGTCTCTTCACGGATGATTGAAGGTAGAAAATAAAGAACCATCACACTATTCTGGTCGATCATGAAAAAAGACCAAAATAAATTCTGCTTTTTTTGTTGTTTTTGTTTTATTTTTATTTTTATTTTTATTTTTTTTTTGGAATATTAACACTTAATGTATCCACTTTCATACAATTACAACAAAGCTTGTAGAACAATTTATTATTCATTGTTTTCAAATGTCAAGAGATCGACACCAGGTTGATAAATCGAAAAAATCATTCCAAATAATTCCTACTGTTGTATATCAGGGGAAAAAGTGACACCAACACTTATAAATAGAAATATACTCTCTTTTGGTTTTTACAAAATCGAAATGGTTTTGTGAGAGAGAGAGAGATAGATAGATAGATAGATAAATAGAGAGAGAGAGAGCCACTAAGATACGATATCTTCAGATTTATACAAGGTAGAGATACATCTCCAGGGAAACTTGCTTCGTGCCTCTTTCACGGGAGACCGATACAGAGCTATCCTACAACCTGGGGCAGGTGTGACTGCTCACTACTTACGGCTGACTCTGCTCACTGCTAACCTACTGCTATCTCCTCGGGGTTGAAAACTTCCGTAAGTATTTTTTTTCGGACGCCTAAGCACGTTTCCTACGCAATGCCTATGGCATTTTCGTTGACTATTGATAACCTTAAGACACAACTGCACATCCTGTTTTGAGATACACAAGCTAACCGGCCTGTCAAAGGTCAATATGTAAGACTACATGACTGCTTTTAGCATTGATTTTTCATAATTGGTCAATCGTAAATACCATGTGAACTAACCATAATGTATCATTTCTATAATCGGTCAGTGTATGCATTCAAATTTTCCCATATATAAAAACACATATAAATTAAGATATGAATATTTTATTCTGAACCAAGGATACAGGGATGCTCTTATTTCAGGTGGATCTTGTCAAAACAAAAAATATTAAGTATTATTTAATTATAAACTCACTCTCATAAAAAGTCAGTCGGCAAAAATATGATTGCACCACTTCTGTAAGCAAAAGTAAAAAGGATGAATATAGATAAGGATGCTTACTAATTTTTCATCGGCTAAAATTCCATACTTTAGGTATAAAAGTTTCAATATTATAGTAATGGGTAATCCATAAAACCTAAATATATCTGTTTTCATTGTATGGTGTTTCATTAGAAATAATTATATCCAAGTAGCTCTCGATCATATGGAAATCAGACCTGACCGATAAAATGAAACACAGTTTCTTCCAGGCAGCGATCGTATCGATACTGCTATATAGATGCACTCCTTGAACGCTAACTAATCGGCTGAAGAAGAAGCTAGACGGCAATTACACAAGGATGTTGCGAGCAATATTGTACAAGTCCTGGAGGCAACACCCCACAAGGCACCAACTATACGGCGACCTGCCTCCCGTCACGAAAACTATACAAGCTAGACGAACCAGACATGCAGGGCACTGCAAGAGAAGCAAAGACAAACTCATCAGATGTACCCCTATGGACCCCCGAATATGGCGAAGCAAAAGCAGGACGACCAGCTCGAACATATATACAGCAACTATGTGAGGATACGGGATGTAGCCCTGAAGACCTACCAGAAGCGATGAATGATAGGGGGAAGTGGCGAGAGAGGGTCAGGGATATCCGTGCTAGCGGCACGACATGATGATGATGATGCTTTGTATTAGAAGAATATCAACTTTTTCAAAACTTTGTTTATGTGCAATCATCTATTACCGATACTCTGTACAGCGTCTATATACTAAAGCCATGATATGGCTAAGTGTGAAATGGAGATATAATGTTCATTTATATATAACATAGAACATAGGATCTCGAAATTCGAAAAAAACACGTAACGACTTCTTTGTTCAGGTACGAACCTTTTTATTACCTTTGAGTTAAAAGGTTCTTCGACATAAGGAGAGAGACGCAATCTTTTTATGATGTCTTTTTCATCTTGCCCCCATCTTACGCGGCGCCCGTAGTGCGCAAGTTCGTCTGGCCTCTCCGAGCCAGCGAAAATCAACCTCCTCGCTTGGTGTCTAGCTTCAATTCTCTAACTTTCTTCGAAATCCCCCAAATCCTCCGCGCTCTTCCGGTGCGTGACGTCACTCGCACTCCGTAACCCCACTTCCAATGTCGGCTATTGTGACATCTTTGAGTGACACTTCCGCCCCGTTCGCGCGTCACACCTGCATCAAGTTTGCACCTAACTTACCCACGCGTCGAGCCGAAAGTTTCTCAGCCTAACTAAACCTAAAGGCATGAACTGAAATCCCTCAGCTATTATATTACATCTTTTCAGTTAGCTAAATCCCAAGAATAGATCAACGACGCCATCTTGAATTCGCAGATAAGCGGAAGTTTCAGACCCTCAGTAAACAATCCTATCACAATGGCTGGAATATAAAATACTGAATTTACAATCACTAAGTATTTTAAAAAGTATTATTTTTTCTGAGTAAAATCCTCACCAACTTCTATATTTTTCACGCTGCTTCTACATCAATGTTCAAGTTTTTTGTTAGAAATAAGATACTCTAAAACGCATATAATTGTCATTTTCCAGGGAGACCGATAATGTAGTTTATATAAAACATTTACACACTTGTCCGTTAACAATAAGTCTCAGGAAAACAATAACATAGAAAACCTGTCCTCTGTAAGGTCAATACACTTAGCTTTACTGAGGTGTTTAAAAGTCTCTTAAACCTTCGGCTTATATCGACAACGCATCTCATTAAAGTCTGATATCTCCACATTGGTTTATTAGAACTTGTTTTCCCTAAACCTCACACAGATAAGAAAATCACAATAACAAGACTTTACCGAGTAATGTTTAGTCAAAAAAACAAAAAACAGAAAAAAAAAACAAGAAAAAATATCAAATACTAATATAGTTTCTTTTATTTTCAAACACCTAACTAGTGATCTGTAGAGTCCCACTTTAAAAGAAGTAACACCGCGTTCTGATGACGGCAGAATAAACACGAAATTTTCCTGAGCGACACGACGACGCTTTGGTTCAGAACTTTTTAAAAACTAAAAATCAGTTTATCAAAGAAAAATATGCGTCATCATCATAATCATCACCATCCTCAAAGCTGCAAGCACTCAGTTTCCTTTGACTCTCTCTCACCTTCCATTCATATCGGCCATTTTGGAATGTTCACTTGGTGGCATTCAGTGTCCGCACAGTGCAAACGAATGTAAGTTTTTGCTAGTCGGCTAACGTTGGTGTGCCCATGTGTAGACGTCCACAAGAGACCGTTGCTTATAAGTTCGTCTTTCTTCTCAAGCAGTGCACAGCTTGTTTTTGTCGTCTTACATGAATGGAAGGAATGAAAGTGACTTTAAAGCATGTATATTTGGGGGTGACACATCCAGTTCAAAAAAAGCACGTAATATCTTTGCATAATTCCCATCTAACTTTTCTCCAAGCGTTTTGTTAGAATCTAAGAGATGCCGTTGTACAGACACGGCTATTGTATTTGGAATAATTTCTATTTTATTGAATATGAGGGATCAGATTTCCTTATGATTGATAACTAGTCCATCCTTTATCCATTAATACCTTTCCATGGCTTTCAGTAGATGAGATACTGCTACCGAGGTATATTAACTTGTCTTGTAAATTCATATGATTTCTATTTAATGAGGTGATGGCAACATGGTAACTTAAACACATGAACTCTGTTCAATCAGAGTTCCTGTAGAGACTAGTGTCACTTTTTACTTGCTCCTGGCTATGGTATTTACATTATCCTATTTACTCGGGCAGGATATGATAAAAGGTCATTTTTTAAGCGGAGTTTAACAGGTTTGAATTCAGAGTTTTCCTTCTCCTAGACTAGTTGCCTCACCAAGGCTGAAGAACCAAGTTGGCTCTACTATTTACCCATAGCTGGAGGGGGAATAAGGGTATTAGTGCTATGTGAAACGCAGTCAGTCTCGTCCAGGATTTGACCTCGTGTCGCCGAGTCCATTTCCTGCGACAATAACCATTACACCACGGGCACCTCCACGACACCACAGGCACCTCCAGTAATGGTATTTACATTCTGAATCTCGAATGTATGTTTTTTTCTATTAATATCTCTACTTTTAAGATTGCTCTATTTTTAGCTTTTCCTTGTCTTTCTTTCTTTCTTTCTTTCTTTCTTTCTTTCTTTCTTTCTTTCTTTCCATCCATCTGTAATGCCTTTTGCTCTGAATGCAGGTTAATAGTCCCTTTCATTCTCTCTTTTTGTTTCATTAATTTCTTTTTTACATGTGTCCTCACGATCATATTGTTTTTTCGTTTCTATTCTCTAAAATTTTCTTTTCCCGTCTGACTCTCCCTCCTCTCTTACCTTTAAATAATATGTTTAAAAAAATCTTTCTGACTGTCTAATATCCTCAGTTCAAAATCATCTTTTCCAAAAATACTGATTTCGTAGCGCAAAAATGCCATCTTGTCAGCTCAATGAAGCCATCGGTTTTTCCCTTTCACTGATTAATAATGAAGATTTTTTTTAATATTCTAGCCATATTTTAATCAATATAAAATTATCAGGATAAAATATTTAGATTAAAATTTTAAAATGTTAAAAAAAAAGATAAATTAAAAATTGTGAGTGACCGAAATTATAATTAATTATAATTAATTTAGGCAGATTATATTGACAAAATTTTCCAAGATAAACAATGTTGCAACTAATATCAAAAACTCGTAGATGTATGGATCTGATTGTCTTTTTGTTGCATATTAACCTCCGACCCGGCCAATCTGTCAAAAGAAGAAATGCACCAGTGTAAATAACAGGTGCATCCGGTCGAAGATATCAGGAGATCAGGGGCGACCTTGACTGTCGACAGGTTGAATTGTGTGCGAAATTGTGACGCTCGCAGGAAGTAGGTGTACGTTAAATTATTGTATAACCCCGGCGACAGGAAGTTCAGATGAGTTGGAGAAGATGCTGGAATGAGAAACATGTCCCAGCAGAGGCTGGGCCCCCAGGCCCCCGGTTGAGCAGCCCAGGAGAACGGGAAAGAAACGCTGTTATGGCCATTACAGTGGGTGTCAATATGTTGCAGTTCTGTTCAGTCTCCAACTCACCTCTCACACAATAATACCCTTCGTAACCCTTTCGAACCCTTTCAAATAAAGTGGGAGGTATATTTTTCTAAAGAACTGTGTCCGCTCGTCTTTATTGTGTCGTCATTATTATTCTACATGTATATGTGTATGTATAGTTGGTCATGACTATACAACCTTTTTACAAATCGTATATAAATATTTAATCCATATTCTGATGATTTGAAACCAATATACAAAGAATTCATTAAGTCAATGTTTCTTTGAAATTTACCCTTGTATAATAATCGATCAATGGGTATAATAGTCAAAGCAGAATTAACCGTATTTGAAAATAATAATAATAAAATTAATAATAATAGTAAATAAATAAATAAATAAAAGTGATCCACACGGGAGATTCATTTATTGCTCATTTCAGTCTGACTTAATACATATAGATTCACTATCGGTACTTTTTCAACATTTCGATATATATATATATATATATATATATATATATATATATATACAAATATTGTTGAACATAATACATATTGTCTACATATTTTCTTCTGGATCCGTTCTTATTGCCGTATTGATTTTATCGTATTCGGCGGGAATTGATTTATGTATTTTCCATAATTGTATATATCTCTAGTACTATCGAGGACACTTACAATGCATATTTCTGATACAAGTTCAATAGCTCTGCATCTAAAAAAACATCCATGCCCAACAACAAAATTACGAAAAATTCTCACCGACAACACAATGATATTAGAACATCAAAATAATAAACAAAAACAGCAAATTCTCGAAGCACTACATATTAGAAACATCCAATCGACACTTTACAGAATTAATTTTCAAACCAGTGCTAATCTACGTAAATGTCTTTAGCTACTGACACTATTTATAGAAACCCATTTAAAAGCAAACGCTACACATTCCAACGGTAAAGACGCTCTTACATAGTAGTAATATGCAAAAACAAGCGTTACATCACTTTTGTAATAGAAACTCCTCTGATGATGGCCCAAAGTCGGGCAGAAAGTACTAGGGATATATAAAATTATGGAAAATGTATAAATCAATTCCCGCCGAATACGATAAAAGCAATACGGCAGTACAAACGGATCCAGAAGAAAATATGTAGACAGAAAATGTCTATTATATTCAACGAAATTTGTATTAATGAAGAAATGCTGCCAATATATATATATATATATATATATATGTGTGTGTGTGTGTGTGTGTGTATGTGCGTGTGTTTAGTATGTTAATTATTGAAGAAATTTTGTATGTAAATACTATTTCATTTATATTTGTTGGTTAATTGTCAATATATAGCTTGGTGGGTTTGTAGGCGTTTTTATTTTATATATAAATCTACAATGCCTTAACGAAACCGCATAGAACCCAAAATCAACAACATACTTAGGAAAAACAAAAATGGCTTCCGAAGAAATAAATCCACAACCTCACAAATATTAACCATCCGTAGAATCCTTGAAGGTGTACGAGCAAAAAACCTACAAGCGACATTAATATTTGTCGACTTTACCAAGGCCTTCGATTCCATTCACAGAGGAAAGATGGAACAATTCCTACTAGCATACGGCATACCTAAAAAAACCGTAGCAGCAATAACGATTCTCTATAGAAACACCAAAGTAAAAGTACGATCACCCGATGGAGACACAGAATACTTCGACATTGTAGCAGAGGTACTACAACTGGACACGCTAGCACCATACCTCTTTATCATTTGTCTAGACTACGTACATCGATTGACAAAATCAGAGAGAACGGCTTCGAGCTGACAAAGAAAAGGAGCAGAAGGTACCCCGCAAAAACAATTACCGACGCCTACTACGCCGATGACATAGCGATACTGGAGAATACACCCGACCAAGCCGAAACACTACGGCATAGTTTGGAACGAGCAGCCGCAGGCATAGGCCTCTATCTCAATGCACACAAAACGGAATATATGTGCTATAATCAAACGGGTGACATCTTCACTCCAGACGGAATCCCTCTTAAACTAGTAGACAAATTCACTTACCTAGGAAGCAGCATCGCAACAACCGAAAAAGACATCGACACACGACTGACGAAAGCATGGACAGCTATCGATAGGCTATCGATCATACGGAAATCAGACCTAACCGATAAAATGAAACGCAGTTTCTTCCAGGCAGCGGTCGCATCGATATTGCTATATGGATGCACTACATGGACTCTAACAAAACAGCTGGAGAAGAAGCTAGACGGCAACTACACTAGAATGCTGCGAGCAATCTTGAACAAGTCCTGGCGACAACACCCCACAAGACACCAACTGTACGGCCACCTACCTCCTATCACGAAAACTATTCAAATTAGACGAACCAGACATGCAGGACACTGTTGGAGATGCAAGGACGAACTCATAAGTGATGTATTCTTATGGACCCCCACAGATGAATTCAAATGTTTTCACCAAAATAAATTGATAATGACAATTTAAGTCGGTTTGAGTTTTCTTCAAATTGCATTGTATACGCTATGAATGTGGGTTTTAATATATAAACCTGGATAGGTAAAATATAATAATCGCTTAACAGCGAGCATCGATTTATATGAAATTCCTCATATATTTCATATACGAGTCATCCACACGAATTGTATCTGGCGCTGACTGGATATGACTCATATATATATATATATATATATGTGTGTGTGTGTGTGTGTGTGTGTGTGTGTGTGTGTTTGTGTGTGTGTATAATTAGCGGATATTTTAACATTATGGAAATATTGTTGCTTATTTTAACTATTTCTTGCAAGTGGTTCTCGAGGATATATGAAAGCGACAAGTACCAATTTTCTTTTTGATTTATTTTCATGGGAAATCGTGTAGGGTGTTATAAGATGAAGTTTTTGCTCTCAGCTCTCCTGATTTTTAAATTTAGAGTTTTCTTTAATCCTATAACAACAACTTTGAGTTTAATTTTATTCATTAGAAAAAAGGGTAAAGAGGATACATAAATTTCTGTATAAAATTTTAGATGAAGCACGTTTGAACACGAGGCTAATTCAATGAATATATTATAGTTTTTAAAAGCAAATTATTTTTTCAGAATTTTTTCCGTTGATATGAACCCGGTATTCTTTGGAATACATTTATCACAAAATTTATTTTAGTCCCAGGAAAACATCTATTTTGAGGCTATTCAAAATGGCTGCAAATCGAACGAAAACATTTAGGCGTGTAAAGTGTTGTGTGATAAAATTGGTGGTGGCTAAGAAGAGCAAACAATGAACAATTTACCGAAGAATTGTTTATGTTAACAAATGGGCTAAACGTAGGTTTGCCACTATGAACCCAAGTCGAAATGACAGTTCATGAAGTAACAATACATTGACTCTCTAAGAAAGAAAACATTCCAAGCGCATCTATCAGTAAAGAATGTTATCCTTAGTCCTCTGGGACAGAAAAATCTTCCATTACTAATGATTTCCTTGACAATATTGGAACTGTAAAAAGACCATCCTGTAACCAACTTTTGATGTACAATCCCCTTTATTTATTGAACGATCCTCGTACAAAATACTTCTACGATTAAACTATATGAAATTAGAGACAGGTTTTATCACAACCCTTTCACCTATTTTTTTATGCAAACGTTATACAGAAAATCGCTTTTCTTGTGACTTGAACTGACATCCACCTAACAGTCTTTACCAAACGGTATCTTATATTCTTAATACATGGATATCACAATTAAATCAAACACATCTTTTTTAGTTATTCAGCCATCGATTCCTTTCCAGTTATCTTAATGTCATTTTAAGAGAAATATGTGTAAAAAAAAAGTAAATGATTTTTAAATAATTAACTAGTACGTTTTTATTAATTTTCAAGTGGATTTCTCGTCACTGATGATGGAAGCTTCTACATACAGATGGAGGCGGCAGCAAAGCGTGTCTGTCTGTACAAGGAAGCTTTCATAATGATCAAATAACAGTTGAATGAAAGGGAACAGTAGGAGCAGTAAACATCTTGAAATTTGTGTCTCAGACGAAGCAAAACATTGTAAACAACGACAGCAACAATAAAAATAGCAACAGCAGTAGAAATGTAGACAAAAAGAAATATAGAACGTAGAATATGTTAAAAACGAAAAAGTAAGTGACTAATAGAAAATAAACTAAAGAATAGAAAGTTAGTGAGAGAGAGAGTGAGACAGAGACAGAGTGAGAGGAAAAAAGTTGAAGTGAAAAAATTATACATATATAAATATATATATAGAGAGAGAGAGAAAAGGAGGGAGAGAAAGAAGGAATGAAAGAGAGGGAGAGAGAAAGAGGAAAACAGAGAGATTAAGAAATAAGTTCTGTCAAGTCATTACCGGCAAAAAATCTTAGATTAGCTTAGGATTTTAAGCATCATCATAATACAATAATAACGGAACTTACCAAAGCTCTGTGTTTGGAGCTAGTTGAAAAATGAAATGCACACACACACACACACATACACACACACATATATATATATATATATATATATATGTATATACGTAGATTATGTTTCCTATATAAGCAGATAACTCATTTTATTCCTTTAACACAGAGCAAAAATATCAATGTAAAATGCACACACCGAGTCATATATATATATATATATATATATATATATATATATATATATATATATAAGTACATTATTTGTTCTTCGTATATTGGTTTTTATAGAAAAACAGGGGCATTGCAAAAAATTAACTGAAAGATGACACAAAATATTTTCTAATAAATGTCCATCATTAAGTTATGTTTTCCTAATATGTGACATCAATATCTGCAAATGTTTTAAATTAGGCTATGATCAAGCGATCACTTCTAATCTTTGCATCAATCATAGTGGTTTGAAAATAACTCTGAACATAATAACACCCCTTCTAAGTCAACAGATAAAGTGTCATCCTCCGCAGCGATAATTCCTGTCCTCACACAATTCAATTGACTAAAGATCTCTAAGAGGATTTCGGTTGTGAAAAATTGCTTCATCTTCTACATTTTCCTCACCTTACGCCTTAGGATCAGTTCTTGTGTAGGAGATTACAGAATCATTTAGATGATCTTTGGTTGACAGCAAGCGAAGTGGTCGAACATGAGTTGCTCAAATATTTTGCATAAAAACAAAAAGAATTTTACAAACGTGGCGTCTATTGGCCTGTGCACAGACTAAATAAGGTTCTAAGAAGTTGAGGAGATTATCTAAATAATGAAACAGTTCAGTTTAAATAAGTCTTTTTTTTTTCATTTATTATATTTACCCAACCCCTCCGCTCGGGCAGGATATGAAACAAGGTCAATTTTTAAGCGGAGTTTAACAGGTTTGAATTCAGAGTTTTCCTTCTCCTAGACTAGTTGCCTCACCAAGACTGAAGAACCTAGTCTGCCTTACTATTTACCCATAGCTGGAGGGAGAATGTTTGGATTCATATCTTTCCCAAGGGTATTAGTGAAATGCAATCAGTCCAGGATTTGAACTCGTGTCGCCGTGTCCAATTCCTGCGACGATAACCATTACACCACGGGCACTTTTTTTTTTTCATTTATACGCTAAAATGCACACTCTAACACTGGGAATTACTTTTGTTCTCTTCTGATACAAAATTTTTGACAAAAAAACGACTTATTAAGAAGACACTCGTTAAGCATTGTCAATCATTATTAATTTTGACAAGTATTTTCACTCTTTTCGTTTTTAGCATCTCTATTTCTATCGCAACTCATTCGAGTACTCCTTTCCACAATGTTTATATTCTCCTGTTTTAGATTTCTATGATTCTCATATGGTAAGGTTTTCAATATTTAATGTTTCTCCTTTAGGAAGTTCTTATTGACCATTTTTTCACGAAGTAACTGTTTTTATATTTCCAGGAGTTCAAAATCAGAGAACATAACTTTCTTAAGAATGTTTTTTGGATTTTATCCAATTTTTTTGGCTTATTGTATTAAACTGAGCCGATTCCTCTCGAAGTTGATCATTCGTTGTTTACAACCCTTTTACATATGTTTTCTTTTAAAATAGCAGTGAATTACATGTTCATTGTCTTTTCTACTCAATATATTTTTCTGAACACTTGAGGAATTGGTAAACTGGTAATAATACATTCTCTCTATGGTCATTTCTGTGCTCCTGGAATTAAGTCAGAGAGTGACTAGTGTAGTTCTCATGCTGGCTATTAGAGAGTACTTGCAGATTAAGATATTTAATTTTGTCCCACATTTTTTCTGTTAATATCAGATATTTTTGATGGGTTCTATATTGTGGCTATATCGGATACATGTGTTGTTAATATAGAATCCTTTCAAGGGAGAAGAAAAGACACCAATTAATAAACTTCATACTTAAACAAAAATTATTTGTATTAACAACAAAATTTACCACCTTTGCATTTAAAATGTGTTTTTAATGTAAGTTTTAACTCAGTGCAACTATCTATTTTTTATTCTATCATTTGTAGGTCAAATTATCTCTTAAATTCTAGAATATGTAATGGTATTGTGCTACATTAGTCTACATTCTAAATATTCAAGACATATATAGGTCAGATTGCTAAATAGGACCACAGGAAGCAAACAAAGAATGGATTTCGTTTGTAAGTTAGGTATCATGCCCTATATTTTATTTAAGATACCCTTCTTTCTTCCAGAATACGCTCTTGGATAATGCAAACAGTTTTAGAGGTTGGCAAAATTTATCTAGTTTCGGATAAAGTTACAATAACAAAAATCTGACAATTTTATTTGTCTATTCTTTTTTCGATTTACATCCTTTAGGTTTTATTCATTTGTTTTTATTTCTATCTTTTTCTTAAATTTGAAGAGATTTCAATTTTTTTAAATAAAATTGAATAAAATTAAATAAAATTGAATAAGATTAAATAAAATTTTGTCGGGTTGATAAACTATTTTCAGTTCGTTATAGTTCAAGTCAATTCAGGCAAGGAAAAAAAAGATTGATTTAACTTTTTCTTACTTTTTCGTTCAAATCCATGGGTTATTGCAACAATCATAGTTCCTGGTAATACTAATTTTTAGCGGAGGGGTTTACACTTTATTATTATTATTATTATTATTATTATTATTATTATTATTATTATTATTATTATTATTATTATTATTTTACTCCTTTAGAGTTTTTCACATCAGTGTCAGCTGATGGTCTTTCACTGGTGTTTAAGTGACAGCATGTCTCCTCAAGTCTCCAGGACTCGTCTCAGGATTCTGACCGTTCTTAGCGGTGCTGTCGTTTGGATAGTCTCTGTCCGTCCGCCTATTTCCAAGTCTTCCAGGCCCTTTAATAATCCTTTAGTTATTGTGCCTAATGCACCAATCACAATTGGCAAAATCGTTACTTTCATGTTCCACAGCTTTTTTAATTCTCTAGCAAGGTCGAGGTTCTTATCCTTCTGTTCACTTTCTATCAGATTTATTCTGTGGTCTCCCGGGATAGCAAAGTCTACAATTTTACAGATTCTCTTTTTTTTGTTGTTGATTATTATGAGGTCTGGTCTTCTGGCCGGGATTATGTGATCTGTTTATTATTATTATTATTATTATTATTGATGATGATGATGATGGTACTGCTGCTAGGACTGATGTGGTTGTTACTTATATTTTGTTTCATCTTTTACTTTAAACACAGCAACTCACGCAGTCATTTCTTCAACAGCGGGAAATACTGCCAACGGGAGATAATTATGAGAGATGTATACTTTTTTTTGTGCGTGGAATTTTAGTCCTCTTAAAACAATATTACTAGGTAATTATTTTCAATTTTTGGCTTGAAGAATTACTTTCAGAATTAATTAAATATGCTTAATTAAATTTGATTTTTTTTTTTTTTTGGTAAAACTTGTAATTTGTTACTTTTATAATTGGTCTATCATAAGTAAAACTTATTAGAAATCCGTTTATAAATTATCATTACAGCTTTAAAAACATAAATTGACAATTATGAATAAATCTGAGAAATCCAATAAATATGTTATAGATTATTTGATATTAAAAACTTATTAGAAAGTTCAGTAACGAATTATGATCAAAATTTAGAATTTAAAACGACAAATCATAAATTAACAGAAATTGAGTTAACAAATGATAATAACTTATTCTGAGTAACATATACAAATCATAAAGTTTATCTGAAATTGATTAAAATAATCGTAATTAAAATCAAGGAACTGCGATATGCTAATTATACATTCAGCATATAATTCATCTATTAAAAAATCCACTCACAGTAAGTTAATTCTTATTGCAAATTAGCTTCCGGCTTATCATTGATTAGTGTTGGACACAGCTTTTGGTTAAGGGTCCCTTTTTCTCATGAGTAACATTCGATTCAGACGTTTCTCTTTCACAAATAAATGTACAACCCAAAGTTAGTCGCATTACTTGAAGACATTTTTTACAGGAAGGACATAGAAGCTCTTCCTATTTATTAGCCTAGATATCAAATAATATTTGTCAAAAACCTTTTAGCAGGATTGGGGAGCTATTGTTTGAGGAACGAATATCCTGTGCCAATATTGCTTATCATCAAAACATTCTCACTTTTTGCCCATCAGCATGGCATTTGATAATCTAAAAAGAAGAGACAGCCTTGCTGGAACACTCATTTCAGTCAGCAGAACGGATGAAAAAGTTAGTTAGCAGAGTCCAATATCAAAATAAGATATACTTGTTTTTTTTTTATATTTTCTTTTTTTTTTTTTTTTCAACCTTCAGTCACGAAGTGCGGCCTTTGCCTTTCCGACCAACACGCGCTATTTCACAATAGATCGAAGCAAGCAATCACGATTCGTAAGATCGAAAGGTCATTGATTGATAGGGAATAAACAGACAATAGCTACTGAATTTTTTTTTTTTTTGTTGTTGTTACATCACGTTGGAACGGTCATGATTTGAGTGGTATTACTGGTAAATAAGTCGATAAGAAATATAGCGATGACGACAGTAATTTAAATACGAGGACTTTATGTAATATGGGATACCACGTGTAAGGTTAATTTCAAAAATATCTGATCTCATTAAATTATACAATGAATACGATGAAATCTTATCAATTTATCAGTATATCTACAAAATCACTCTATTCTCAAGTAACACTGATTTTACGCTTATTAATGCTGCGAGCAATCTTTTACAAGTCCTGGCGGCAACACCCCACAAGACACCAACTGTACGGCCACCTGCCTCCTATCACGAAAACTATTCAAGTTAGACGAACCAGACATGCAGGACACTGCTGGAAAAGCAGGGACGAACTTATAAGAGATGTACTCTTATGGACCCCCACACATGGCCGTGCAAAAGCAGGACGACCAGCACGAACATACATTCAGCAGCTATGTGAGGATACGAGATGTTGTCCTGAAGACCTGCCTAGGGAGATGAACGATAGGGAGGAGTGGCGAGAGAGGGTCAGCACGACATGATGATGATGATGATTTATTGATACTAAAAATGTTATCTAAGATGAAGTTTTATCTGCATTCATTTATTTCAAGTTACACACTAATGTCGTTGGGACTACGGATATGTTTATTCAATGCATATGGTTGGTTGGTTTCTTTGTCTAATGGCATATCAACATTTATAGGTTATTTAATGCCAAAGCTATTCTCCTAGAAGAACAGTAGTGGTACTATTTAACCCATAGCTAGGAGGATAAGGTGGTTCATACCATTCCCAATGGTATTTGCCCGAAAGTGAACGTAATAGCGCGACTGGAGTTCGAACTCGCTTACTACGAGACCGCAGTCCATCGCTTTAACCATTACACCAAGAGGACACCCCTCAGTGCATATGAGGCGTGTGGAATACTCCTTCTTTGCTCTAACTCTCAGGTCCATTTTAACTCGGAGTTTCCTCGATGGGTGAAATATAAGAGCTGAAAAATTATTCGTATTCCAGAAGCCCGTGTGTAAAATATAAATAAATAACTCTTTAGAAACAATTACGCAAAAAACACAAATATGAACGTACAATGGACACGATTATCTAACCTCTCAGCCTGGAATAACCCTTGATGGATTGAGATATTGTTAAAATCAATGAAACAATCAATCAATCAATCAAAAATGATATCATCTTAACAAAGTAGACTCCACGAGTTCAAATCCTAGACGAGGCTTATTGTGATTCACTCTCGAACTAATATCCTTAGGAAAGGCTTGAATCCTTTTTTTCTCCTCCCAGCACTGAATAGATAGTAGGCAGACTCTACTTCTAAAAAGAAACTCTGAATTCAGAATAGGACAGTGGTGTGAGGATAGCAACTGTACGCTACAATTTTTTTTTCTATGAAACTGCAGCACCATCCCATTGGTGGTGCAGCTGTAGCCCTAGGCTTCTCATCAGTGTATGACATTAAAAAGTAAGACAGCATATATAAATTCATGACAATCAATATTTTATAAAAAAAATAATTTTTCTTTTGAACAAAATATAAAAGTAAGTAAAGTCGGCGACTGTAGTCGAAGGCGACCCAAAGTTCCCTTTTCAATAGCTACAACACCGAGGTGTAGGGGAGGGCTCGAGTCCTTTCCCTGGATTTCTTCACTTTACCCTTGATATGTACCTAATATTGCTGAGTGTTAAGCAAAGACGTATCAAGTAACATTTTTTGAGTCTTTGCGATGACTTGACCTGGGATTGATCCCCGGTCTCCCGAACCATTGGTGAACACTCTACCCACTATGCCAATGAGCTGGTTAACATGTGGTTATTATTTACTTGACTCGTACCTATGCATCACTGCGAAGATAGGGTTTCAATTTGGAATCATAGAAAAAAACAAAAACAAGAAAAAGACAATGTGATTTAGTTGTTTCAAACTTTTGTATTTAAACATAACTCCAATAAAACATGAGTGATGCTGTATAGATTTTTTTTTTTTTTTTTTGTCTAATGCCGTAACAATCTTTGTGGGTTCTTTAATGTCAAAGCTGTCCTTGAAGAGGAACGGTTGTGGTATTATTTGATATATAGTTGAGAGCATTCATAACTTTTCTGAATGTGGACATAATAGCGTCAGTGGTGTTCGAATTCACTTACGTCGAGGTTGAAACTCGGCAATTTATCCATTACACCACGGATTCTCCAATGATGAGATATGAAAATAAAGACCGTTACCCTATATTTGTGTATGTACGTGTGTTTATATTTTTTTCTTGTAATCGTTACAAAACAATTTGTTTCTAATTTGTCATTTAATGTCTGTTTACTATCTCGTCACTCTCTGCCGACGGCGTATCTTTCAGATGTAATAATTAAAAAAAAAAACAATAATGCACAATGCAAAGTGCACACTTTCTTTAAAACTTAATAACATTAAAATTACTCTTTCGGTTTTCTTAAACAAGATAAACACACGTTTGTGGCTTATATATATATATATATATATATATATATATATATATATATATATATATATATATATATATGTATATATATATATAAGGATAACAGTATAGATACATAACGCTGAACAGTTATTTATTAAAGCCTGTTTCTTTTTTTTAAATCATCATAAAAATGAGATATTCCATGATTATGATGAACACTATTTGATAGACAATTAAAAAAAAAACATTGCATGTTGAGACAGCGCATTTACTATTTTCGAATATGTTGGTTATTTTGAATAAACATGGAAATACGAAAAGATATTTGCAATTATTTACAAAGTGGAACAGTATAATATCAATAGAAATATTTTTAGGTATTATTCATTACCAAATTTTGCAATTATTTATACAGAGGAATATTATAATATCAATACGAATATTATTAGGTATTATTCATAACCAACATTTTTGATTTTGCTCATGTTTAACCTAAAAGTAAATTAAGCAGTCTTTTAAACTGAATTAACATTGCCTGAATACACATACGGGGAGTGCATATTTTTTACTGCGATATATTGATTCTTCTCGGAACACTTTCAATATACTTTCAATATTAGGAATAGATTTAAAATGATAATATCCATTTAGATTGTATAATGTTCCATATGACAAAACTGATTTCCGTTATCTTAGGTTTTGCGGAAAACATTTTATTAAAAAAAAATATTATCACACACACACACACACACACACACATATATATATATATATATATATAAAGTAAAGTTGGTGACCGTGGGTGAGGGGGACTCGCAGGCTCCATTTACAATAGCTACAACACTGGGATGTTGTGAAGGGCGCCACTCATTTCTTTGGGTTACTCCACTTTACCTTGATCCATATCTTATGATGCTAAGTATTAAGCAAGGAGCCATCAAGTACCATTTTTGAGTCTTTGGTATGAGTTGATCTTGAATTAAACCCCGGTATATATATCACCATCATCATCATATCGCGCTGGTAGCACAGATATCCCTGACCCTCTCTCGCCACTCCTCCCTATCGTTCATCGCCCTAGGTAGGTCTTCAGGACAACATACCGTATCCTCACATAGCTGCTGAATGTATGTTCGTGCTGGTCGTCCTGCTTTTGCGCGGCCATGTGTGGGGATCCATAAGAGTACATCTCTTATGAGTTCGTCCCTACTTCTCCAGCAGTGTCCTGCATGTCTGATTTAAGAGGGGTTCCTTCTAGAGAGGAGATGTCCCCCGTTTGGTTATAGCACATATATTCCGTTTTGTGTGCATTAACGTAGAGGCCTATGGTTGCTGCTGCTCGTTCCAAACTATGCAGTAGTGTTTCGGCTTGGTCAGGTGTATTTGCCAGTATCGCTATGTCATCGGCGTAGTCGGCGTCGGTAATTGTTGTTGCGTGGTACCTTTTGCTTCTTTTCTTCGTCAGTTCGAAGCCATTCTCTTTGATTTTGTCAATCGATGTTCTAAGTACGTAGTCTAGACAAATGATAAAGATGTACAGAGCCAGCGTGTCCCCTTGTAGTACTCCTGCTACAATGTCAAAGTATTCTGTGTCTCCATCCGGTGATCGTACTTTTACTTTAGTGTTTCTATAGAGAATCGTTATTGCCGCTACGGTTTCTTTAGGTATGCCGTACGCTAGTAGGATTTGTTCCATCTTTCCTCTGTGAATGGAATCGAAAGCCTTGGTGAAGTCGACAAATATTAATGTCGCTTGTAGGTTTTTTGCCCGTACACCTTCAAGGATTCTACGGATGGTTAATATTTGTGAGGTCGTGGATCTATTTCTTCGGAAGCCATTTTGGTTTTTTATAAGTATGTTGTCGATTTTGGGTTCTTTGCGGTTTCGTAGTAGGGCATTGTAGATTTTGGCTGCTATGGATGTAAGTGTTATGCCTCGGTAGTTTTTGGCTAATCCGAGGTCCCCCTTTTTAGGGAGGGGGAGTATGCATCCCTTCATCCATCTATCTATCGGATTTTGATTGTATACTGCGTTGCAGTGTCGGAGCAGTATTTCTTCGAATTGTCTGGTCTTCCATACTTCCGGGGGAATTTCGTCCAGCCCTGCAGCTTTCCTATTTTTAATTTTTCTGAGAACCGAGTCGAGTTCTTCTTGTGTGAACGGTCCTAGTTTAATGTCTAATTGTTTGCTAATTATTCTGGTGATTGGTTCCTGTGTTATTTTTGGTGGGTTTCCTAGTAGGTTTTCGAAGTGCTGTTTCCACAGTTTTATTCTTCTTGTTGGTTTGCTGCTTTCAGTTTTGCTTTGGCTGTGTTCTTTCTTCTGCTCACTTCGTTTATTGTTTGCCAGGCTATTCTAGATTGTCTATCTTCCACCGAGTCTCTAATCTTATCTATCTGATTTTGAATGTATTCTGTCCTTTTCTTTATATATATTCCTGCTAATTGATATTGTGCCGTTTTTAGTTTTAAGGCATTTGTGTTTGTTGGGTTTTTTCGATAGTTTTTGGAGGCTGTTTTCACTAGTGCACGTTTTTCTCTCACCGCTAAAGTTTTCCAGGGAACTCTATATTTAGTTTTGATTTTTGTTGGAATGTATTTTGCTGCTGCCTCGAGGTGTGCATTGACGAAATTTTCGTATTCGTCGTTTGGTGTACTTTTTTCCGTCCTTTCTTGTAGTGTTTCGAATCTGTTTCTTAATTCTAATACGTATTTATCTCTTATATCTTTGTTGTTCAATAGGGCCCAGTCATAGTGTTTGATGGTCGCTGATCGTTTGGCGTTTTTACGTAGGCTTAACCGTATTTTCGCCGTGACTATTCAGTGATTGGTGGACACACCCTCAAAAGAGGAGTATGCCTCGCAATTCATTGCACTATTTTTTCCATTTTTTGTTTATAAGGACGTAGTCTATCTTAGCTTTAGTATTGTTTGCGTACGTGTATGTCCATAGTTTGCCCTTCCTTTTTTGGTAGTTTGTATTGAGGCATGCTAATCTATTTTCTATCATGAAATCTGTTAGATGTTGCCCATCTCTATTTGGCGTGTTGTGGAGGCTGTATTTGTTGTTTCCGTTTTTCCCGATTTGGGCATTCATGTCTCCGCCAATGACTAACATGTTGTTTTTCGGGATGCTACGCACTAATGAGGATAACTCATCGTAGAAGGTGACTAGTTCAGTTTCTTCACTAACATTGGTTGGTCTGTAGCATGAGATGATTGTTGCTCTGGGGTTGCCGTTAAAAGTAGCTGCCATCATTCTAGGTTGTATTTTCTTAACGCTATTAAGCGTTTTTAATGCTCTAGGTCCTATAAGTAATCCTACCCCTCCTATTGCGGCATTGACAGAGTTTTTCCATGCGGATACAGTGACGAGCGACCATCCATTGCCAGTTTCGTGATATTTGATATCTGCGGTGTGCATGTATCTGTGTTCTTGTATGCATATTATGTCTATCTTATGTTCTTCGGCCGATGCGATTAGCTCTGGTAGTTGTCCTATTCTATTTAAGGTTCTTACGTTAAATGTGGCTATTTGTAGTGTTTGCTTGCATTTTAGTAGTTTTGATTTTTTGAGCTCTGTAGCTGATTTTTCGAACACTGAGGCCAGGGCTCCAACCTCAGCAGGACGCGCCCCTTTTTTACCCGCGCGAAGAGCGATGCGGTTTGTGTATGTGGTTTGAGTGTGGGTCATGGTTATCTTTCGATGGCTGTTTTATTCTCTTCTATAGAAGCCACTCTTATAGAGGAGCAGCAGTAGTTCCCCGATCGAACTAACGATCCTGAGCGTAAAGTCGTCAAACTCACGTCCAGGACCCGTTTAGGTATTGAGTTTGGTCGTCCATGGGTTTATTCAAATACCTTTACGTACATCATGCTGCTTCCCATGTGTACGTGAAAAAAAAAGGGGGGGGAATTTTGATTTGAGTTTTCTTAAGTTTTAACTTAGTTAAAGTCCAAGATTAAGGTACTTTTAGACTTTCATTGGTACTGTATTTTTGCTTTTTTTTTGTGTGGCGGTGTTGAGACTTTTGCTAGGCTTTTTAGTTTTTAGTTTTATACTACAGTTGGGAACCGAGTAGGTTTGGGGATTATAGAGCTTTACATTTTTTTTTTCTCCTTTTGTGTTTTAGGCTTTAACTTTTTTTTTTTTTTTTCTTCGAAACTACTGTTAGGGCTTTCTTTACGAATTTTAAAATTATATTATAGAAGAGATTCAAAAACATTCTGCCTTGTTCGCTGACATTTGGAAAGAGACTTGATATCAATTTGGCTTTATAGTAGAGTAAGCGTGTGTTTACATTTAAAACGCATAGTTTAAGCATTATTTCACAAACAAAATACAGCAGAACATTTTGTAAAATTCAGCATTTTAAACTGATAGGGCTTAAAGACATACTGACCAATATTGATATATTTCTTCCTGTTGGCTCCTGAGTTCAAATGCCTCTTCTTCGTTTTAACTTTTATTTACTACTGAATTTTAGGTAGTTTTGGGAGGCGGTCTGCTGGGGCGGGAATATTCATTTCATGTTTTTTTTTTCTTTTTTTTTCTTTTTTTCTTCTTCCTTTCTCTTGGTGGGTGGGCTTGTGGTAGCATTTGATGTTTTAGGCTTTTACTTCGAAACTACTGTTAGGGCAGGGGTCATATAAAAGAACACCTCTGCATTCTATTGTCCCTCAATCAAGGTTATAATTCCATTTCTATTGATTTGAATTCTTTCTGATTGTCTTGTGGATATGGCTTTGTGCAAAACTAATAATTGCAAATTCATAAACAAAAATGGATTCTTTTCTCTTTTTTTTTTTTTTTTAAATCTACTCCGTCTACTGATAATATCCTCTCTTTTTCATCGGTGTGTCGGTATTTTTTAACTTCGACATGTTTTTAATAATCTTATCGTTTTTGTGATTTTATTCTTTTTTTTTTCAAATATATGAACCATAGATATGTGATATATTTTTGATAAGACAAGTTATTTGAATAACATAAAATTTTATTAAAGGGTAAAATTTGCAATATGTTTTGGCCTTATTATTGTATTGGACGTGCCCGTGGCGTAATGGTTATCGTCGCAGGAAATGAACACGGCGATACGAGTTCAAATCCTGGATGAGACTGATTGCATTTCACATAGCACTGATACCCTTGGGAAAGGTATGAATCCAAACATTCTCCCTCCAGCTATGGGTAAATAGTAGGGCAGACTGAGTTCTTCAGCCTAGGTGAGACAACGAGTCTAGGAGAAGGAAAACTCTGAATTCAAATCTGTTAAACTCCGCTTAAAAATTGACCTTGTGTCATAGCCTGCCCGAGCGGAGGGGTTGGGTAAATATGCTTATCATTGTATTAAAAATATATTCACACGAAAATGAACAGGTATGAAATAAGAAATTAAAGCAAATATTGAATGCTGTAAAGTCTGCTGGTAATTGATACTTCATAATATCCTATTTTAACAAGAATTTCTCCACGAGAAATAGCCCAATCCGTAAATATTCGAGTTAGAAAATTGTAGGGTGTTAGATATCACCCACCTTTTTCCACACAATGAACAAGTCCATCTTTCATATATAGCAGTAGCTACTAATACCAAAGCAGACTAGAATGTGAAGAACAGCTTCTTATAGGAATAGTATTAGAGCGTTGGAGACTGGAGATTGCACTAGATATCCTTACTTGCTACCATAATAACGGAAACTAATACAATCGTTGGACTATATCTTTATTCTTTATTCACTAATCCCATGTTCTTGTCTACTAATAGTCTCTCTATTGTATATACTTTTTCCTGAAAATATATCTCTATTTCCTCTCATATCGTGGTTTGTCCTTTATTTAATATTACAAGCGTTCACTAACCAGAACTCAACATAGCTTTTGCATTCTGTATTCACTAATTCTATGGTCTTGTCTACTAATTGTCTCTCTATTGTATATACTTTTTCCTGAAAATATATCTCTATTTCCTCTCATATCGTGGTTTATCCTTTATTTAATATTACAAGCGTTCACTAAACAGAACGCAACATAGGGTTTTATTAATTCATGTGACATACTTTAAGTAGGATTATTTATTAAGAGATAGAATTTTTGACAACAATATATAGATATTATCGGTTTACGTTTACGGTTGATATACGAGTCGTTAATCCTAAAAAGAGTGAATTGTTGTTTGTGCCAAGAAGAAAAAATGCAGTGTAAAAATCTTTCTGCGTTCGAATAACTTGCTAAATTTACAATCAAGTTTGGTAGCGAAATTCCATCACATAAGAAAATATTTATTCATTACTTTGACAACGACTGGGCTTCGTGATGTGTTATGTCAATCATGTAACAGTCACATGACTATAAAGTTGTTTTAAAAGTAATAAAATATATATTTGTTAAGTTGAAAAAGTCTGATAGGTTGTTGCCAAGTCTCCTGGAGCTGTAGAATACACCGACTGCACCTCTGCAGACGCGCATGTCTCACCCACAACGAGTGTTCTAAATTTGACACTAAACAATCTGATGATGAGGTTCAAGTAATGCTGGAGCTTTTGTAAATGCGAAGCACCCCTTCATTGTAAACGCTCCCATGTCCACTCTGTCCGGAGAGGTAGCAACTGCTAGGGCCCTATCTATGGGTTAAATAGAGCTAAAATGTGTACTTACGCTAAACTGAATTGCTTGAGGGAGAACTGTTTTGATATCTAAACTACGTACTTATGTTAAACTGAATTGTTTGAAATGGAACAGTTTTTGACATTGAAACTACGTACTGATGCTAAACTGAATTGTTTGAATTAGAACTGTTTAACTGAACTGAATAACTTGAAATAAAAATTTTTTTGACAATTGAATTGTGTCCTCATGCTAATCTGAATCGTTTAAAATAGAACTGTTTATTTGAATAAAAATGGACTTGGCATTAAATAACCAACAAAGATTGATATGCCATAAAACCTAACCAACCAAAACATTGATTATTCATATAAAATTGGATTCTGCATTAAATAACCTACAGAGATTGATATGGAATAGAACACAAAAAAAAACAAAAAAAAAAAAAACAACCAACTAATCAAATGTAGTGAACACTGACATTAGCGTGAAACCCTTAGTCTTGAGTGTTTATCCTCTATTATATCTAAACTTATATTTGAAATACATTGTAAGATTACTCCCCAATTACATGCATGACGCACTGTAAATATTGTATAGAGTGTAAAACGCTTTTAGCTTTAAATTTTAAAGATGGTCATAATTATATATGTATCAATCTCTCACTCTTTTTTCCTTTCTCTCTCTTTCTCACTCTCCTCCCTCTCTCTCTCTCTCTCTCTCTCTCTAAATATATATATATATATATATATATATATGAGATTCTTGATGTTTATTTGTTCCTTTGGTTTAAACTTTCAAATATATTTCGACCTAAAATAGTTTAACTGATAAATTATACCCATCGTCAAATTATCGTCTATAAATTATATTTGTAGACAAATTGTTTTAGATTAAGTTGTAATCATAGATAAATTACTGTAGATGAATTGCTATAGGCTCATTCACCTCAAATCAATTAGATGCAATTTCCGTAGGTAGGAGGAAAAGTAAAACAATAATTACTAGTGCATTTTAACGTTAATTGCCTATCAACTAATCAAGGGTATGCCTAGGCCTTTCTCGTTACGCACTGACTTTTACCCTACTTAAGAGTTTTCTTTTTTTTATTAATAAAGAAATACTTCTAGACGATTTGCGTTATTCCTATGTAAGATTGTTTGAGTAATTTTAGACACCTATTTGTTATGCTGTGCAGGTCTTAAATAAATATTGGAAATAAGGTTATATTGATAAATGATAAATAAATATAGAGGTAATGAAAGAAAAATAGGAAAAATAAATGGAAGCTAAAAAACAAAAAAAAACAAAAGAAAATAGAGAAGGAGAAATACGAAAGAAATAAACAAAAGGAAAAGGAAACTAAAAAAAGTATATTGCAGAGATTCCTCGTAGCGTAGTGGTTAACATGCAAGATTAATACATTGTTAGAAGTGAGTTCAAACTCTAGTGGTGCTCATACGTTCAGTTTTGGATTAATACTCATGGTAAAGGTATACATCCCATTATCATCTCCAGGTACGAGTTAAATAGTACCACTGATGACTTTGGCATTCAATATCCCTTTAAGGTTGATAGTGTTGTATAGCCACATAATATATATACATCTGCATGGAGAAACATAACGGCGCAATGAAGACGAGCGACACAGTTCTTTAGAAAAATATACCTCTCATTTTATTGAAAGGGTTGTGTGTGAGGGGGGGTGGAGACCGAACAGAATTGCAACATATTGATCCCCACTCTATTGGCAATAACCACGTTTCTTTCCCGTTCTCCTTGGCTGCTCAACCGGGGGCCTGGGGGCCCACCCTCTCTGGGACATGTTCCTCAATCCAGTATCTTATCTCCAACTGATTGAATTTCCTGTGCACTGAGTTACATAATAGTTCAACACCACCTTCTTCTTGTGGGCGTCACAAATCACACTCATTCAACCCGTTCACGGTCAACGTTATATTCTGATATACCTTGACCGGATGCACCTGTTATTTACACAGGTGCATTTCCTATTTTGACAGCCCGACCGGGTCGTAGGTCAAAATAAAACATTATGTTATAAAACAAAAAATAAAAAAACCAAACCAAAAAAAATGTACAAGGAGAAAAAAATAAATGTAACTGAATGGAAAGGAGGAATTACCGGAAGACATATAAGCAAAGATAAAATTGAGGCGATACAGAAAGAAAGAAAGAAAGAAAGAAAGAATACAGATAATAGAAAGAAAGCCGAAAGAATAAAAATGAAATGTAGAAAAGTTCAAAAAAGAAGACAAAGCAAAGTAGAAGAATGAAAAAGGAAAAATAAAGAACAGAATTTGACAAAGCAAGAGAAAAAAAATTAAGTTGGAGGATTACAGAAAGGAAACAGAAGGAGGGAAACATGTTGCAAATAGAAAATAAAGCCAAAGATCCAAGAGGAAAATAGAAAGAAAGAAAGAACAGAATTTGACAAAGCAAGAGAAAATAATTAAGTAGGAGGATAACAGAAAGGAAGCAGAAGGACGGAATCATGTTGCAAAAAGGAAATAAAGTCAAAGATCCAAGAGGAAAAAAAGAAAGAAAGCAAGAAAGAAAGAAAAAGAGTCAAGTAGAAAAAGAAAAAAAGGCAGAAAGAAGGAATGAATAAAAGTAGAATGATAAAAAATTGGAAAGTATACGATAAAGAAATCATCAAAAAATAGAACAGAAAGAAATTTCTTTTAAATGTGACAAGAAGAAGAAGAAGAAGAAGAAGAAGAAGATGTCAAGTAATACAAGACATAAAATGAAGACGAATTTGTCAATAAAGATCATGGGAAAATGTTGACGAAAATAAACCTACACAGTCAGTCATAGTGAAAAGTGGAAGAGTTTAATATAAAAAATCAGAAAATGTAGAAGAAATAAGAAGTGGGAAAGTTTGATGAAAGAAAGAAAGAAAGAATAATTTAGATAAACTATTGAAAGAGAAAAGAAAGAGAAAATTAAATAGAGGGGAAAAAAAAGCAGAGAGACACGTGAGAAAGAAAAGAATCATGTAGAAAAAGAAAAAGGCAAAGATTACACAAGAGAGAAAAATAAATGCACTGAATATAAAAGTAGCACGATAATTAGAAAAAGAGAGAAATAAATAAATAAATAAATGAATGAATGAATGAATGATGATGATAATAATAATAATAATAATAATAATAATAATAAGAAGAAGAAGAAGAAGAAGAATATAGAAGGACATATGATTAAGAAAAAAAAACAATTGTATTAACAACGAAAAGAGTAACTTTTGAAAAAAATCAAACCAAATTCCTTCTGTTCAAAATACGCGAAACCTCATGGCTATCAGTGGAGCAATCAGTGATAAATCTCTGTTTTAGAGCCTTATCGACTTTTGACGAGTGGACGTTGGTCGAAAATACGAAAAGCGATAGCAACACCAAATATATTATCGGTGAAAATTTAAAAAATGGCGTTTTGGTATCACATTTCAGAACATAAATAGAAAGCAAATATTAAAATCCTAGTTTGGCGTTATCTCTTTTTTTTTTTCCCCTGGTTGTCATAAGAAAGTGCAGTGGTAAATTAACACTTTTCAGACTGAATTTATACCTAAATATTTGAAATATTGAAGATATTTCAAGCTAAAATTTAATATAGATTTAAAACAGACTAATAATAAATGTACATAGCGTATACTTTATAACAGTTTAGGGTGAAACTTTGTAGCGTTGCAGCTTACGGCCTGGGCTGAAAAAATACTTGTAAGGTATATCAAACTTTTTTCAAACTATCACGTTAACTTTTGGGCAAACAGCCGTGGGAAAGGTTTGAATCCTTTAATCTTCCGCAATTATGGGTTAAATATCGTTACTAATGTTCTTCTACAAGGATGGCTTAGGAATTAAATAACCCACGTGTACTTGTGCTAAACTGAATTGCTTTAAATTGAAATGTTTTGATATCTAAACTGCGTACTTATGTTAAACTGAATTGTTTGAAATAGAACAGTTTTTGACATTGAAACTACGTACTGATGCTAAACTGAATTGTTTGAATTAGAACTGTCTGACTGAACTGAATAACTTGAAATAGAAATGTTTTTGACAACTGAACTGTGTCCTCATGCTAAACTGAATTGTTTGAAATAGAACTGTTTATTTGAATAAAAATGGATTTGGCATTAAATAACCAACAAATATTGATATGCCATAAAACCCAACCAACCAAAACACTGATTATTCTTATAAAAGTGGATTTGGCATTAAATAACCTACAAAATGTGATATGGAATAAAACCACCAACCAATCAAATGTAGTGAACACTGACATTAACGTGAAGCCTTTAGTCATGAGTGTTTATCCTCTATTATATCTAAACTTATATTTGAAATACATTGTAATATTACTCCCCAATTACATGCATGACGCACTGTAAATATTGTATAGAGTGTAAAACGCTTTTAGCTTTAAATTTTAAAGATGGTCATTATAATGTATGTATCAATCTCTTTCTTTCTTTCTTTCTTTCTTTCTTTCTTTCTTTATTTCTTTCTCTCTCTCTCTCTCTATATATATATATATATATATATATATATATATATGATTATTGATGTTTATTTGTTCCTTTGGTTTAAAATTTCAAATTTATTTCGACGTAAAATAGTTTAACTGATAAATTATACAAAGAAACCAAAACCGTCTACTATGGTTGATTTTCATTTGTATAGTTTGGTCATGGCATGCATCGGTCTTGCAAATGCTAACGTGATTCAGATGTTACATGATTCAATAGCTAAATTAAATAATTGTATTTTGTTATTAACTTATATCGACTTCAGTGATTTTTGTTTTAATCTTGGCAAATATAATTTAAAGGACAGGATTATAAGAAAATAGATGTGGCAGAATGGGGATTCTAGCACCGGCTTAGGCAAGGCTGCATGGGAGATAAACAATTACCAAGACTGCTGTTACGTACCTTCTTCATGAGACTGGTATTTCTTCATGAGGAGAGCAACTTGCTAAAACAAATTTCCATTAGTGTTCCTTCAAGAAAAACGAGTTTGGATAGAACGAGAAATTGCCATCGGGTCTTTAATTTCAAGGTTTTAAATTCATTGTTCTTCCTTTACTTACAATGGTTATCCTACCAAAGCAAGGGAGTCTGGTCTAGCCACCTAGTTTACCGATGTCTGAGACGTTGGCAGAAAAGGATTGGTAAATTTCCCCAAAGATTATTGTACCCTATAAACCACAAACAGCTTCGTCATTGATTTAAATTTTGCTCGACTCTCATTTTTTTGACAATTCTAACATTTACGCTGAATGCCTTATTTCATTGCCTTCCTGTTGTCTAGGGTTGAATGATACGGTGAGTGAACCTCTACAGATGGGTAATATCTCCTTCTGACGAATGTCCTAGGTATGTCACTTACCTGAATCAGATGGTGAGTCTCCAGACCTGGATGTTTGGGAAATGTAGAATACCCCTCTATTATAATTATACCCAGGTCCATTCAGATCTGAAGCCATAGTACCTGTCATGCCTTAATCACGAGTTAAATAGAACAGTTCAATTATTTGCAAAGACACGTTATTATTATTGTTCACTCATTAGAGCTTTTCACATCAGCGATAGCCGATGTTTTTTCACTGAAGTCTGGGTGACAGCAAGTCTCATCAAGTCTCCAGGACTCTTCTTAGTATTCTGGCAGTTCTCAACAATGCTGTCGTTTGGACGGTCTCCACTCCTCCGCCAACCTCCAAGTCCTCTAGTCCCTTTAGTAATCCCTTAGTTACTGTTCCAAACGCACCTATTACAATTTGTATAATTGTCACCTGCATGTTCCACAGTTTTATTATTATTATTATTATTATTATTATTATTAGAGATTTTAACATCAGTGTTTCCAGATGGTTTTTCACTGGAGTTTGAGTGACAGCAAATCTCCTCAAGTCTCCAGGACACTTCTCAGTATTCTGACCGTTCTCAATAATGCTCTCATTTGGATAGTCCCCACTCATCCTCCCACTTCCAATTCCTCCTGGCCCTTTAATAATGCTTTTAGTTACTGTGCCAAGAGCATCAATCACAATTGGTACAATCGTCACTTTCATGTTCCATCCCTTTTTCAATTCTCTAACAAGGTTGAGGTACTTATCCTTCTTTTCACATTATTTCAGCTTCATTCTGTGATCAGCCGGGACAGCAAAGTCCAAAATTTTGCAAATTCTCTTTTTTCATAAGGTCTAGTCTTCTGTCCGAGATTAGGTGATTTGTTTGTATGTCAAAGTCCCATATGAATTTATGTGTATCATTTTCTCGAACAGATGCTGCGTTACGCATATACCATTTGTTCGTAAGGTCATATTTTAATTTCTTGCACATCTCTCAGTTGATCACTTTGCCTACCAGCCGTGTCTAGTTTTATACTCCTTCGGTGCTAATTTTCTGCATTCACTTATTATGTAATTGATGGTTTCGTCTCTATCACCACATAACCTATATTTGCTATTTTGTTGCGTTTTATATATTCTCGCATTGAGATGATTGGTGGTGTTGTTTTGTGCTGTTATTAGGAGAGATTCTGTTTCTCTCTTAAAGTTTCCTTTTCTTAGTCAGGTTCAGGTTTTCTCGCGAGAGATGTTTATTAGTCGTTTAAAAAAGTTGTTTTTCTTCCTTATTCGTCCATCGTGTTATGAGTATCGTTTTTAATGGCTGTAGCCAGTCCTCCTTCAGGCTTTTTTATGTAGTCATCGAGATGTTAATCGATGCGTCAACTCTGTTGTCACTAGAGGCAAGTCCTTTTCCGCCCTCCTTTCTTGATATATTAAGTCTGTCAACGTCGTCTCTGGGATGTAATGCCTTATACATGTTCATTAGTTTTCTTGTTCTTAAGTCCATTTGTTTAAGTTCTTCTCTAGTCCATTTAGAAAAAGGTCCCGAATATCTAACGCGGAATACAGCCCAGGTATTTATTCCTTTGATAAGGTTTCTGCAAGACAGTTTTGTCTCGAGTAGCTTCTAGTTCTCCTGAGATATTAATTATGAATTTTGTCTTTCATTTCCCCTTGTTTGATAGTGTCAACATCCATGATGCCCAAGTATTTGAATGTTTTCTTTTCTCCGTGTGTTCTAATCTTGTCTTAATTTGATAGTTCCATTTCTTCCGCCAGGTGTCGTTTGCTGCTTTTCATTACTAGCATGGGGCATTTTTCAATGCCAAATCCCATTCTTATGTCCTGACTGTATATTCTAACTGCATATATTAGAGTTTCCAGTTCTTTTTCATATTTTGCAAATAGCTTGATGTCATTCATGTACATTAGGTAATTGATCTTTTCCTGAGATTTACTAAGTTTGCGTCTGGCTGTGCCTTTTTTGAGTATGTGTTTAAGTGGCATCATGGCAATTATGAATAGTAACGGTAGTGCATCTCCTTGAAATATACATCTTTGGATGTTTGCTTCAGCGAAGCTTCTTCTTTCTTCTGTCAATTCCACTCTCCAGGTTTTCATAGTTTTCTCGGTACATTTTATGAATTCGTGTGATATTTTGTACACTTTGAGTCAGTTTTTTTTATCCAGCTTTGCAGAATCATATCATATGCCTTTTTTTATAAACAGTCCAGTCCATAGGTAGAATTTTCCCTCTGGTATTGCTCTCGTTTAGGATATGCTGATTTATGCAAAGTAACTCTCTTGTGCCACTGGATCGTTTGTGGCATCATTTATATTCCTCAGGGAACAAGCCACGGCTTGTTAGCGAGTAGTAAAACTCTTCATTATTATTATTATTATTATTATTTTTGTTGTTGTTGTTGTTGTTTTAAACCATGCAGCAGTGTAAAAATTAGTTATGTTATCTAGAAATACCAAAAGAAAAGAATCGCAAATCTTTAATTGCAATAGCTGAAACCATTAACTATCTGTAAACCAATGATTAATATTAAATATAATCATTTGTGTTTGATAGATATACTTGTAATCTTTTATGCGAAAACAAATGAAGAATATTGAAAAAAGTTTATTAATGTTAGAAATAATTTAAAACATTTAACTGTCTGCAAAAATATTATTAAGAACAACTAGATTTATCGGAATTAGATAGGAATATTTGGAACAATTCAAATGTGTAAAAATAAATGACCCTTAATGACACGTTTAAAAATAAAGTTATCAACTAAGTATTAGCTTACAAAGCATATATATATATATATATATATATATATATATATATATATATATATATATATATATATATAATGCATTTGGCATTAAATTGCTCACAAATATGGATATGCCATAGAAGGTATACCAAACAATCCTTTGTTGTATCATACTTTACTGTAAACAAACGGACGTGTTTATTTTAGAAGATCTGACAAGTATATCTGTAAATGTTTTCTTGTCAAGTGTATCATATGCAAACTAAAAAAATACCCACTAAGCAACTAGTTACAGTTGAAAGCATTGAAACATTGATTGCGTTTTTGGAGGAGAGAAGATAAGTCACCTTTGTTCGGGTTTTGTTCTTGATGTAGAGAGTGAGTCGTACGTTATCTTCGTACGTGGAATTTCGTTAGACAGCAAGAATAATTAAAAGAGAAAACATATGTAAAGAAAATATTTTTCGTAAGTACGAAATTATCAAAGAGCAGGTTGACATTTCGGGTGATAACGTGATTCAGTACAATGGCAAATTAATTACAGAGATTTACAATATGCAAGATAAATGATGTAAAACATCGGATGTAATTACATTAATAAAATACTCGTCGTAGTTATTTTTACGCTTAAATATGTTCACCAATATATATTGTTACAAAGTTTATACAATGAGTGGCTAATCTACTACAGTTATTCTGAAAGTGACACGCAAACATTTTCATTCACACTTGAGATAACTTTTGTTAAATAAAGATCCTTTCGAAAAATTAAACGATTTAAGGTAGATCATAATAGTCATCATCATCATCATCATCATCATCATGTCGTGCCGCCAGCAAGGATATCCCTGACCCTCTCTCGCCACTTCTCCCTATTATTCATTGCCTCTGGCAGGTCTTCAGGGTTACATCCCCTGTCCTCACATAGCTGCTGTATGTAAGTTCGAGCTGGTCGTCCCGCCTTCGCTTGGCCATATGTGGGGGTCCATAGGAGTACATCACTTATGAGCTCGTCCTTGCTTCTCCAGCAGTGTCCTGCGTGTCTGGTTCGTCTAACTTGTATAGTTTTTGTGATGGGAGGCAAGTGGCCGTATAATTGGTGTCTCCTGGGGTGTTGTCGCCAGGACTTGTTCAATATTGCTCTCAACATTCTCGTGTAATTGCCGTCTAGTTTCTTCTCCAGCAGTTTAGTTAGCGTCCATGTAGTGCATCCATATAGCAGTATCGATACAACCGCTGCCTGTTGTTGTATGGCATAGAAATCTCTGCGGGTTATTTAATGACAAATATTATATATATATATATATATATGATTTTGTAAATGAATAATTTGTTGGGAACATTATTTTTAAATGGGCCAGGGCTCATTTGTTTGCTACGAGTTAAATAGTTTCAAGTCATGCATTCTGATACTAATAGTTTTATTTGCACATAGTTAAATTATTTCAAGTATAAATATTTAACAATAAAAATTCTGTTCAACAGGATTCACGTTTTTGCAAACAGTTGAATGGTTCTAAGTTTTGTTAAGTGTTATCTAATTTGACATCATCCATTTGTTTGCACACAGTTAAACAGTTTCAAATATAGTAAATGGTTATGTATTTCTATTTGACTAAAACATTTATGACTATTTGGAGTCAGAGTGAGACTGGGATTAATTACAATTAAAAGGTACACCACATTCCCCGAAGCTCTTGACAGGAGCCTCACTATGGTACATAGTTAGGACTTGGTAGATGGATAGTGGAAATAGTAATAACATTGAAGAGGTATTAGAAACATAGTGAGGGCAAGTGTTGTATTTTTCTCATAGACCCAACCAAGAACATAATCAAAGATAATGAACGAATTTCAATGAACAAACGAAACACACTTCTTTATAAGAATATATCTCTCTCATTTTATACTCGAAAGGGGCACACAGTTTTTTGTAAGTTTGAGAGATAGATGGAGAGATATATACTCAGAGAGGTGACTTCTTCTTGCCCCATATCTTTTTTCCTGGAGACAGTGGGTGGCAACGCTTGCACCTCCTTGCAATCCGTATCGTCAGAGAAACCTCTGATTGGCTGCGTATCCCTGGCTAGACCGGCCTACTCCGACGCATTGCTATCCCCCCTGTTTACTTATCACAACGTGACAGCTTGTCAAACCACACGGGGTCACCAGGAACGAACCCAAAATCTATGTCAACTGTCATTATATAACACAACGTCTGTGCTTTTAGTGGGCATATTGTGGAATATTATGAACATAGGTAGAATATAGTTAAATGATGCGGATATATATTCATGGTGGAATTATCTACACGATGAGCTCATCACAACCAAGACATAAGAGAGAACGCATTTTTTGAATGGAACTTCTTATTACGTTGGAGTAATTGATATCATATAAATGAGGGGTGTCTTAGGCAATGTCATAGGTGTTTTAGAGGACTTCACATTTCGACAAGTCTTCTTTTTTTGGACAGAAGCAAACAACCAACAATTGCAGTGAGGGTGAGTGTCTGTGGAAAAATGTCAACTCAATGGCGAAACTAAATTTCTTCAAATATATTAGATACATATCATTTGTACATGGTCTTTTAGTAAAAATATTTTGAGGGAAAGTGGGAACCTATTCACTTGTTATAAGATAATATACAATTTTGCACTTGCGCTTTCATCTTCTACTTTTTTCTGACTATCAATCTGATCCCTTTTGAACTTCTTGATTCTTATTTAATATATTGTCTTTATTTGTAATGCCTCGTTATGCAATCCGCTCTGTAGATATGGTAGTGGCATAGCAGAGATATAATTTGTTACATCAATTTATTAATCTTAGATCAACCTTTAAAAAGTAACATTTTTGCTCAGAACGTATCATCATCATATTGATTGCGCTGAGTTCGTTAACAGTCTCCCGCCATTCGTCCCTATCAACTATCGCTCTTGCCAGGTCAATTAGATTGCCTCCTGTGCTGCACATTGCTTATGTAATTAATTTTTTGCTGGACGGCTAACACTGGTGTGTCTTTGTGTATGATATCATGGGAGAATCTCGCTTAAATGTTTGCTTTATTCTAGCAATCATAGTATGTCTGGTTCGTCTCACTAGGATGGTTTCTGAGATGGAAGGACAGTGGCAGTAAATCTGTTTTTGTATGAGGCGCTACTTCCGGGATTTCTTCCAAACAGCACGAATCCTTTCTGTACTTCCTATCAAACTTTTTTTCTCAATGCGTATTGTTTGAGTTCAGGTAGTGCATCCGAACTGTAGTACTGACCTAACCACAGCTTTGAAGAACCGATCTTTTATTTTATCAGAAAGATCAAGTTTTCTATATAAATGACAAACTGCCCAAAAGCAGTTCACGCTTTCCCACTGTATACGTTGACATCACTTTCGCTAGATGAGATATTGCGTCTGTGGTATATTAAATTATCTACTAATTCTAAAGATTGGCACTTTCTTTAAAATACGTAAATTCTGTTTTATCTATGTTTTTGTTGAAGCTAAAGTCTTTTGCTGTTTGCTCCAGGCTACGCAGTTAGCATTCGTCTTGGGCAAGTATTTTTGCAGGATGAACTAGATCATCTGCGTAGTCTGCACATGTCAACGATTCTGTGGGAGTTCGACTGCACTTATTTTTTTAAATACGAAACTATTTTCTTTTATTAGATCTATTGATGTTAGTTGTACTTAATCTAGGCAGATTATAAACATGTATAATGATAATATATCCCTGGGAATAGCTCTGTAAACAATGTCAAAGAAGTCTATATACCCATTGAATGAGAGAACCATTACTTCCATGTAATTGTACAGCATAATTATTGCAGTAAAAGTTTATTTTAAGAGACCATATTCAAGTTGTATTTATAATCACCTCAATGTATCGAACCAAATTTCTATGTAACATCTCCCATACACTTTTAGAAAAAAATACCTATTTAAAGATCAAATTCTGTCGCCAAAAATGTCTTCTAAAATACTTTTTTTTATCATCATTTAAAAAATCATCTAATTTAATCTTAATTTTTTTTCACACTCTTGCAGTTTTTGATCTGATTAGACATTTTTTTTTCAAAATATTAAATTATTCTATTACCCCGCCAAAAAAAAAAATCCAATTGGGTAGTTAACTTAGTTTTCGAAATCTATCTTGACAGAAAATTTCCAGTTCGAGAAGAAATATTGAAAAAATGTCTACTATAATTAGAAATTCCATTAATTATTTTGAAAGTTTCAATTAGATCACTTCTTATTCTTCTTTTAAGTAAAGTAAATAATCCTAATTTCTCCAATCTCTGTTCCCGACTTTTTCACTGCCCTCGATATATTTTCTAATTTACGCCAATTTATGAAATTAAATTTCACTATGAAGTCAAAGTTCATCCGCTAATTAAAACTAAGGATATAATCCACGCATAACACCAAATTATTATTTTGCTATATGAGTAAAATTTTAAAAAATTATTTTCTTTCTAAGACTATTATTTATCTAAAGAAAATGACCCAGTTCTCTAAGAATAACAATCCTAAAAGACGTAAGCTTTTTTTTCAAATTAATTTTGTGACATTTTAATATAGAATTCTAAACATTTTATTTATGATTATTCTAATAAACAATGACTGAGATTTTCAAAACTATCTTTTATTTTCAACTGTGTGTAAGTGAAAGATACACTTCACCCCAAGAACCAGTCAGTCTATCTAAAAGTACTTTGTTTATCTACCAATCTACTTATCCTATCTTCTCAAAGCATTACTCTGATGCCGTCTCTAATTTGATTATTTACAGAGAGATCGGCATCTATAAAAGAGAGTTCAATGCTATACAG
Source organism: Sepioteuthis lessoniana (assembly GCA_963585895.1). Lineage (NCBI taxonomy): Eukaryota > Metazoa > Mollusca > Cephalopoda > Myopsida > Loliginidae > Sepioteuthis > Sepioteuthis lessoniana. Next base: position 70,794,642 of record OY757926.1, read on the forward strand.
CAAAATAAAGATATCGGCTACGAAATGCTATAAACTGGCAGGATTTTTTAAATCATAGACTTGCAAGTTTTGAATATGGAATTCGAAAATCAAGGGAACAAATATTCCCGAAAGGAAAATGTATTTTATTGTTGGAAAAGAGTCAAGTCAAACATTTCAGATGTAAAACAAATTCGATGAATGAAAAACCGAACATTTGAACGTCTGCCATGTAATTTGCATGTGAAAATATTCTTGAATTATTTAGAAAGCTGAATAAAAGCACAGGTTTAAAATAGATATATCTACGAGGAGACTTCAATAAGAACGAAAATTTAGCACTTAGTCGTGAGGTGACACTATAATCTCCTTTGTCCCTGGGTATACATATCTAGGTGTGATAAAGCATAGGCGTGTTGGTGCAAGTGTGTCTATATGTGTATATATGCATTTAGACGTTGCGAATAAGTATGCATCATGATGTTCATGCAAGCGTATCTCTATGAGCGATTTTTGGCATAGTTCTTATATTCATGTAAATGTTTATTGATTAACGTGTATAGTAGTATCAAAAAGATGGATAGCTAAACGAGTTTGGGAGGTCGGCAGATTTTAATGGATTAGCAAAATAGAAAGAGAAAGATTTCGTGTTGGTGATGAAATATTTAATTGTTTAATGTTTGTAATAAACTAAAGATATCGACACGAGTAAGGCCATTTAGCAGTAGAAAAGGATATATTTTTTAAGTACTCAAAAAAAAAAAGTCAGAACTCCATTGATTCAAGAGACCTGCCAGTAGTTAAACAGTGGAAGTTCGAGTCTATGATAGTTAACAGCAGTGGGTTACCAGAAACCATAGTGGTTTGGTAGGAGGTGCCCTTGGTGTAATGGTTATCGTCGTAGGAAATGGACACGGCAACACGAGTTCAAATCCTATACGAGACTGATTGCATTTCAAATAGCACTAATAACCTTGGGAAGGTATGAATCCAATTATTCTTCCTCCAGCTATGGGTAAATAGTAGGGCAGACTGGTTCTTCAGCCTTGGTGAGGCAACTAGTCTAGGAGAAGGAAAACTCTGAATTCAAACCTGTTAAACTCTGCATAAAATTGACTTTAAGTCATATCCTGCCCGAACGGAGGGGTTGGTTAATATGGATAGTGGTTCGTGAACAAGTTAACAGCCGGTTGTTTACACACAGAGAGGAGTATAAACCTGCCTCGTGTTCAAGTACTTATTTGGAAGTGCACAGAAGAAAATCATTCGATGAAGTGGCAGACATATCTGACCAAGCTCTCACCTTCTTCCTCAAGACTGATTCACCGATGGGGATGGTTCGGATCATTTGTTTTCTTTGTTTTATACTATATCAAACTTCATGGTGGAGGTGACCGTGGTGTAGTCGTTATCGTCGTATGGAAATGAACACGGCGACTCGAGTTCAAATCCTGGACGAGACTGATTGCATTTAACATAGCACTAATACCCTTGGGGAAGGTATGAATTCAATTATTCTCCCTCCAGCTATGGGTAAATAGTAGGACAGACTAGGTTCTTCAGCCTTGGTGAGGCAACTAGTCTAGGAGAAGGAAAACTCTGAATTCAAACCTGTTAAACTCCGCTTAAAAAAATGACCTTGTGTCGTCAAACTTCATGGTTTATGTAATGGCGAAGCTATCCTTGTAGAAGAATAGAATTAGTACAATTTAACCCATAACTGCGGGGGGAGGAGGTTTAAACAGATGATATGTTTTGTCAAACTGCACAGCATTGTGGGATATGCAATCTAATCCTTGTGAACTGAGGAAACTTGCTTGAATGTCTCAGAGAAGTATAATGCCGTTCGTTGGTTTGTTCTTGTACTACCTGCGGTCTGGTCAGTCAACATGTTTGTCTCTGTCATCAAGCTGGCTCTTGTGAATCTTGGAATTCTGTCCAATAACATGTCCAGCTAAACTCAGTTGTGATTGAATAAGGAAGGTATATACTGCCATATTTCACTAACCAAATTGTTGGTGATTCTGTATTGCTGTGTATCCACAAATCAATCAAAAGCTGAATAATTTGAGATCGATTAGGACTTTGTGACATCGATTCATATCAAATAGTGTCGAGTACGATGGCCTTGAAAACTGCAATCATTGCCTCATTCATAATGTGACTTTTATTCCAAAGACAATGATGCATTTTTCTTCAAAAGCACTTGTGCTATATTGTCATCTACATGTTCATGCAGCATCATAACAACACAATAATTAAGACGCAATGATAAAGACGCACGCAGAAAGACGCAGGAAGACATCTTTAACAAAATATTTACCTCTCACTTTATTGCAAGGGTTCGAAAGGGTTGTTCAGGGTTTGCATGTGAGAGGGAGCTGGTTACCTAACATAACTGAAATATTTTGACCCCACTGTTATGACCGTCACGTTGTGTCTTTCTTGTTCTCTAGAGCTGCTCAACCGGAGGCCTAGGGCCCACTCTGCTGGATGCTGGCTTTCTTTACTGCATCTTATCAGCATCTTTGGACCCCAAACTCCATCGGGGTTCCCAAGGGCCCCCAACCACATCTCGACTCCAACTGTCTGGAAATCTACTAGCAACTCGACTGGCCTCCTGGGCGTCGAACTCCACTGTAACCGGAACTCAATTCAACTGGCTCGTCGAACTCAACTGAATTATATAATCGTTCGACGCCCACTGGATCTTTGAAATCGAATGTTTAATCGTCATCAAGCGGAAATAACTGTCATGCAGTTCAGAGGTCACTCTCTTCCGGTGCATCAGTCTATGAGTGTACCATGAGAATTTTTTTTACCTTGTCCCGTTTCATCAGCCAATTTCCGCCCACGCGATCTCCTCTCATAACTGCCATTAAAATGTGCCACTTTCTTCCGGTGCATCACCTTGAATGGCATTTTTGGCCGGTTCAAAAGCTCAAAACATAACACTTGTAACTTAAGCAACTCAATTTGCTATATCACCTTTAAATTGTGCGGTTATATTCATTCGACCGCCCTAATATGAGAATGAATTCATATGCTTGTGTTGTTACAGCGATGGTAATAGCAATTTCATTATTTATTTTGGAGTCGGTCTTGGCTGAATAACCTCCGAAATTTTTCTTGCACGAATAAACGATTGGCATGCTCCGGTACATTCATGCCGAATGAAGCAAACAAAGTTACGTTATCTACGGATAACAGATCATGGATGTTGCTTGTTCTTATGAGTTTTTTTAGCTTTCAATGTTTGGTAATTAAATTCAACACAACTATTACGGATTTGTAATTCTATACTTGAATCAAAATATATAAAATCATGTAGTAGGACAGTTAGAAAATGGTAAGCGAAAAGAACAGAAGCCATGACACAAACTTTTTTGTACCATTCAAAACCGTTAGAAAAACGCACACACACGCGCACCCACACAGAGGTAGGTATATATAGTAAAGTGGGTAAAGTTGTCTCCCTTTAGTCGAGGGTGACCCGAAGGCTCCCTTTTCGATAGCTACTACACCAAGGTGTAGGGGAGGGCGCTACTCCTTTCCCTTGATTGCCCCACTTTACCCTTGATCCGTACCTTATAATGCTGAGTGTTAAGCAAGGAGGCATCAAGTACCATTTTTGAGTCTTTGGTATGACTCGACCTGGATTGAACCCAGGTCTCCCGGGCCATTGGCGAACACTCTAACCGCTAGGCCAATGTCCGGTAGTAGGTATATATATATATATATATATATATATATATATATATATATATATATATATATATATATATATATATATATATATATATATATATATATATATATATATATATATATATATATATTATATATATATATATATATATATATATATATATATATATATATATATATATATATATATATATATATATATATATTATATATATATATATATATATATATATATATATATATATATATATATATATATATATATATATATATATATATATATATATATATATATATATATATATATATATATATATATATATATATATATATATATATATATATATATATATATATATATATAATATATATATATATATATATATATATATATATATATATATATATATATATATATATATATATATATATATATATATATATATATATATATATATGTGTATATATATATATATATATATATATATATATATATGTATATATATATATATATATATATATATATATATATGTATATATATATATATATATATATATATATATATATATATATATATTTAGGCAGCATTTCTTCGTTAAAGCAAATTTCATTAAACATAATAGACATTTTATGTCTACATATTTTTTTTTTTTTGGATCCGTTCGAATTCCCGTATTACTTTTATTGTATTCTGGGGGAATTGATTTATGTATTGTCCATAGTTGCATGTATCCCTAATACTTTCTGCCCGACTTTGGGCAGTACTAGGGATACATGCAACTATGGACAATACATAAATCAATTCCCCCAGAATACAATAAAAGTAATACGGGAATTCGAACGGATCCAAAAGAAAATATGTAGACATAAAATGTCTATTATGTTTAATGAAATTAACGAAGAAATGCTGCCTAAATATACATATTTTAAACTTCATGATCCTGCAGCTCATAAATATAACAGCACTTTGGAATACAGACGTGATCTCGTGAAGAGACAAATTACACTCTGTAAGAATAACATCCATTCACTCAATTATCATTCACTCAATTATGAATCACAAAAAATACAGTTGTAATATGCTAAAACAAAAGTTACATCACTTTTGTAGTAGATCCTCCCCTGATGATGGCCCAAAGTCGGGCAGAAAGTACTAGGGATACATGCAACTATGGACAATACATAAATCAATTCCCCCAGAATACAATAAAAGTAATACGGGAATTCGAACGGATCCAAAAGAAAATATGTAGACATAAAATGTCTATTATGTTTAATGAAATATATATATATGTATATATATGTGAAAAAATGTACATATATATATTTTTTTTTCACTTTTTTGCGATAATACAGTAAATTGTAGCGTAGAATTTCACCTTTTAAGCCTAAAAAATCTCTTCAAGGTGAGCATTTGACTTATACGGTAGGCCAATAATTCAAATCGTTACCAAAAATTGGTCAATCATAGGAAAAAAAAATGTATTTTTGCCCTGACGAATAAATCGATCCCTAGTTTTGTGGAGATTTGTTTAGCGAATAAAATAAGGGCTTATTTTTTTTTTATTCTTGATCATCAATGTTATGCGGTAGCTGAAATCCGGCAGAAGTGTAATGGCATGAATTGAGAGATAACAGGTTAAAGATCATCTCTTTTGAATTAGTCTAAAAAAAAAAAAATCAGTATATATTTTAGGAGTTGCATTACTTGAGAACACAGAGAAGACGTGTTTTTAGTATTTTAACATCTATAAAAGCTCCCTTTAAAGGGACTTAGATATCAATGTTAGAACATGAAGGAATGTTCTTTTTCTCGACGAATGATGGTTTGGGAAATCCCTGAGATGCCTCTTCTCACTCTATTGTTTTAATAATTTGCTTCCCACTTTTATTGATGTTTTATCAATAAAAGTGGGAAACAAACTATCAATGCGTGTTGGACTATTTTTTTTTTTCACCTGTCATCAAATGACACCTTTCAAAGCATGCGTTGTTATATTGGGTTATGGATTATTAATATATCTCCATTGATAGAGAAATATATAGCAAATCCAGTTTGTGCAGTATGTACATTTAAAAACAATATGTGGTTAGACCTTTCGTATGAAGTAATTTTATTATTGATGTGAATATTTCATTGTATAATGTTGAATCTGTCAAATATTTTCTCCTGAATTAAGTGTATTTTTTGCGTTAACTAAATATGTATTTATTCATCTTCTTTAATTATTGCTTCTTTCTTTTCATATTTCTTTTCTTTTCTTCTTTATTCCTTTCTCTCTTTTGCTTTCTTTTGACTTTTCTCTCTGTGTTACTTTCTCTCTTTCTTTATCTTTCTTTATGTCTTTGATTTATTTATTTGTTTGCACCCTTTCTCGTTTGCTTCCTTGTTTATTATTTTCTTTCGGTTTTTTTCGCTTATTTTCCCATTTTTCATCTTTCTTTCACACTTTCTATCTCTTTTTGTTTTCTTGCTTTCTGTTTTTTTTGGTTTATTTATTTGTTTCTTTGTTTCTTTGTTTTTTCTTTCATTTATTAGTTTGCTTGTTTTTTTTTTCTTTCTCCATTACTTTCCGACTTTTTTCATCTTTCTTTCTTTTTTCTTTCTTTCTTTCTTTTTCTTTCTTTCTTTCTTTCTTTCTTTTTTTTGTTTGTCTGTTAGCTTCTTTCTTTCTTTTTTTCTTTTATTTTCATTGACTGCCTGTTTTTCTTTATCTTTTTGTCCTCGTTTTAGTTTCTTTTTCCTCCGTTGTATTGTTTTCTTTCATTCCATTCTTTCTTTTTATCGGCTTTTCTTTCTTTTTTCTCTTATTCTCTGATTTTTTTTTCTTTTGTAGCTTGCTTGTTTTCTTTTTTATCGTTTACTGTCTTTTATTTCAAGATTCATTTATCTCCCTTTTTCTATGACTTTCTTTCTTTTGTTTGATATTCTTTTTTTAAAACCCTCTTTATAAAACAGAATACTGGTCTAATTTTGTATAACTTTTGATATGTGCGATTTGCACCCAGTTCATTCGTTTTGTTTGCCACTGAATTTTTTTTCACTTTCCAATTAATCTTTCTTTGCTTATTTCATCTTGTCTTTATGTCGTTTTTCTTTTTCAACAGCATTTAAGTTTTGGTCAAATTAACTGAAACTTCCTACATGAAATGTGACTGTAATATTATTGCCAGCTTTTTAAAGGATATATATTCGTATTTAGTGGCAAGGGAAAGACGAGCATCACATAAGCCAAGAAAAAGCACGTAAAGTAATAATAATAAAAATTACATGGCAAGCTGAGTCTTAGATGCGTGAACAGTGTCGAGGCAAAACGCACTCAATTATTTTACGACCGGAACGGACTCCACTTTCATACTGCATCCACATTCCAAATGTTATTCTTAGAAAACAATTAAGAGATATTCCTCTTCAAGGAATGCGCACGGGAAATAAAGTTGGCTTCCAGTTTCGGGGTAACTTTAATGTTGGAATCCTAAAAATATTAATGGCTTTGACTTTAGCTAATTTATTTTTGCATTTGTTTATATTACGAAGAAGGAAATTGTTACCTAGTGGGTAATTCCTTGTATCAACATTTTCATAATTGGAAAGTCATCCCCGAATTACTCGTACAAAGAACAAGTACGGCATACTTATTATTTTTCAAGGATATAAATATGGTCTCGTTATATTCAAATATTTACCCGTACAAGAAGTATATTCAACTAACGACACACCGTCTTTTCCTCTCTCTGTCTCTCTATTTCTCTCTCTCTCTCTTTCTCTCTCTATATATATCAGTCATTCTCTCTTTTCTTCCCTCTGCCTCTCAGTGTATAAACTCTCTGTCTCTCTCTCACTCTCTCTCTCTCTTACACACACACACACACACACAAATATATATATATATATATATATATATAATTGTGTACATGTAGATACCCTGACCCACCAATATATATATTTGGATAATTTTTTAAAATTATATATCTCAGACTGTCAAATAAGCTGACTAGATCTCTGCAGGTAGGATACTCACGAGTGTCCTGGATATGACACTAAACTATCTACTGGTGAAGCTCCATTTTTGAAGCTTTGGGGAACGTGCACTACTCCTTCATTGCTATGACTTCCAGATTGTCTCTGACTCGAAATAATAGTACCTAATAGGGTTCATCTCAAGGGGTAAATAGAACCGTTTGACCATTTAACTGTGTACAAAAAATAACAAATGTAAAATTGAATTACTAGCAATAAATAGCAATACTTGGAATCATTTAACTGAGTAAAAATGATTACGTAATGAAATATAGAATTATTAGTGTTAAATAGTAGTACCTGAAACCCTTTAACTCTGAGTAAAATTGAATTATTGGTTTCGTATAGCAATACTTTCAAACCTTCTACAGTGCACAAATTGATAAATAGTGTTGAATGCAATTACCAGTGTTAGATAGCAATTCTTATGAGAGTAAGCATTTAACTGTTTGCAAACAACTGATTGATGTTAAATTGTTTGTATTATATACTAATACTGGTATGACACGATGGCTACCCAGGGTTCGAGGCCTAAGAAATACATTATTAAAATACAGAGATTTCCTCGCTTGGCCAAAAATGGTTTGAAAAGAATTTTTGGCAACAAGTCCCCGGTTGTTGTTAGCCAAAAATAATGGTAAAAATTTCATCTCCACAGATCTGGGTTTCGTCTTGGTCAAAATTGGCTCAAGTGAATTTGTATGTCTGACAGGTCAAGTAACAAAAATTAATCAATTAATTTTCTAGACTACGCAGATTTTTTTTTGGCGGGTGAGGTACTTGGAATACCCTACCATGGCAGAGCGGAGCTAATTGATTTGTCTGAACCGAAAGAGGGGCTTGAATGGGTTCTTGATTGAAAGAGGTTGGATAATTTTCCTGTGGCTGAAAAATCACAGGAGTCTGCAAAATCCTGATTTATATAAATCGGTTAGGGTCTGTCATTTTTGAGATATTTTTCTCACTCCCTCTGACACCATTCTGATATAGAGTCATATATTATTTAAACCGTCGGAGTTTTTGAAAGAACGCACTAGAGACAGTGGCAAGATCGACATGCATCACTCTAGTCCTTCGTACCCACAGAAAAACAGAGGGAGAGATAAGAAAAATGTAATTCTGTAACTTAGTGAACTCCAGCGAAGCCAAGCATTTACTCGCAACAAATTCTAACCTTTGATTCTTATTATCAGCCCTGGAACCCATTCCTTGTGCCAGAATAGTATCATAAGTGGCGATTTTTTTTATCCGATTTGGTGGAAGTTAAGAATTTAACGTAATTGTGTTAACTACACTGCCTTTACCTCGTATATGAAGCTTGTAACTTATGGTTCAAAGTATTGTAATTACCAAGCTTATGAAATACGATTTCGATGTTAAAGAAAAGTTTGTTCTTCATTGAAGAATTTTCTAATATCACTCCTTTCACAGCTGACAGATATTCTCAGCACGACCCACTTCGACTGTGCATTCTTTCTACCTGGTCAAATTCACAATGCGGTAGGTAGAGGGTTAATTACAGGTTGACCTTCAACCTGGAATGCCCTGCTGGATATGGGAGGGTGGAGCGAATTGATTCGTCGGAACCGAAAATGGTAAGTAAGTCCGAGGAGAAGGAGGGGCTTGAATGTCCTCCCGATTGAAACAGGTTGGATAATTTTCATGTACTTGAAAAAGCACAAGGTTCTGTGAAATCCAAATTAATGGAAATCAGTAAGGGTTTGTCATTTTGGAGGTATTCTCCTCACCCCCTCAGACATTAAACATATATTGGGTGGAATATTACATAAACCATCGGAGTTTTCGAAAGAGGGCAGAAGAGCCAGAGGCCAGATCGACCTACGTCACTTGAGTTCTTCGTCCCCACAGAAAGACAGAAGGAGAGAGAAAAGTTAAACTTAATTCTGCTACTTGTTGAACTCCAGCGAAGCCAAGTATTTGCCTGCAACAAATTTTAACGCCCTGATACTTATTGTCAGCTCGGAAACGTATTCCTTGTGCAAGAATAGTCTCAGAAGAGGTGATAATTTTTAACCGACTTTGTGGAAGTTAAGAATTCAACGTAATTGTATCGACTACACTCCGTACTGGCCACTGCCTTTACCTCTTTCATGTACCTTGTAACTTATGGTTCTAAGTATTGTAATTACCAAGCTTATAAAATACGCTTTCGATTTCGAGTTTGTTTTTCATTGAAGAATTTTCTTAACCACTTCTTTCACATCTGACAGATATTCTCAGCACGGCCCACTTCGACTGTTTGACCTTTCTAACTGAGGTCAAATTTGCAATGTGGGGAAGGTAGAGGGTTAATTACTGGTTGGCCCAGCGAGGCGGTGAGAGTGAGGAGATTGCTGACACCCGTGTTTTACAAAAAGAAAACGGCCTTCTGGTAGATATTTAGAAAACAGCAGCGACGCAGGTGAGGAGTGGAAGGTGTATTGATATAGTTGGAACTATTTAACTGTGTGCAAATAAATGAATAGGGTTGTGCAAACAATTGATTAATATTGAATAGAATCATTAGTGTTAGCAATGTTTGAAAACGCTTGGCTATGTGCAAACAATAGTGCTAGTTAATTGTAAACCATAAAATTGAAATTAAATTACCAACTAAATATTCATTCACAGATAATATGCATATCCATTTGACCGTGGTCAAAAAAATGATATATGTGGGATTTGTGTTAGTGATACATAGCAATTCATGAAAACATTTAACTGGGTACAAACAAATAAGCTCAAGCTAATTTAAAGCAATTGTTCTAGAAATATGCATTTGCAAATTATTTACTTAATATAAGTGTATAAACAGGATGTGTCATTAAATAACCTACGATGGTAAAGAAGCTATAAAAAACAACAAATCAACCAATAGTACGAGGATCATTAAATATGTTTCCAGACTTTTTTCGTATGGGCACTTTTATTGATAGTACACACATTAAACTCTAGTCCCTTTCGAAGTAATCTCTTCCGGCTGAAATGCACTTGTTGTACCGTTCCAACAACTTCTGGAAGGCCCTATGGAAGTCCTATTGTGTGAGCGTGTCAATGACCTTCGTCACAGTCACTTTCATCTCATCAATTGTCTCATAACGACAGCCTCTGAGCTTAGGGAATAGCCAAAAGTCACAGGGAGCAAGGTATGAACTATAGGGAGGGTGTGAAACTGTCTTGATGCCCATCGTAATCAAATAGTCTGTGACAAGGATGGTGTTGTGGACTGCTGCATTGTCCTGGTGGAAATGAAACTGACCTGATTTGAAGAATCTTGGTCTCTTCCAACGGAATCTCTTCCTGAACTCCCTAAAAACCTCAATATAGTCACCCTCAGAGACTCCCTGCCCTCCTTGAATCTCTTATGCCACTCAAAAACTAATGCTCGATTCATGCAAGATGGTCGAAAAGCAGTCTGAAGCATTCCATACGTTTCTGTAGCATTTTTTCCAAGTTTAAAACAGAATTTCATTGCATATCGTTCTTCTAAAGTATCAGACTGCATTTTTGAAATTCACAAACTGTGACAATCAGACTTTAGTAGGGTGAATTCCAATTGCTGCTGTAGCTGTTCATTTGAACCTGAAATCATAAGAATTGGTCAGTCATCTTATAAGATATATGACAACAAAATACTGAATTTTCAACAGTCTACGACAATTTTAAATGCATGTACAAAAAAGTCTGGAAACTTATGGATTGCACCACGTATCTATGTATCTATGTATGTTTAGCTAAATATATGCGCTGTGTTTAGCTAAATATATGCGCTGTATTAATAATATTGTAATCTAAGTTAATACTTTATGTAGAGAAAAAAATTATACCTAGGTAATCTAAGCAGAAATAAAGATTTTTTGAGAAACAATGTCAACACGATAGCGTTTCGATTAAAATCATCAGGACTGGGAGGGATGATATTACAGATATTTAGTCAACGATGGATCGGAGGGGTTGGTAAATATGGTTAACAATACGATGGAAATGACAAAGGAGCACAACGTTGACTTGCGACAGAAAATTATTAATTTTCACAAGTTGGGAAATAGTTATAACACTATTTCAAATTGGTTACAATCCCAAGATCGACGCAGCAGTCCGTTATAAAGAAGTTAAAACAGTTTGTCATGACAAAGAATTTATCTCTTTGTGGAAGAAAACCCAAATTCTCAACGAGAACTGTACGAATACTGTCATGAGGTTTATATAAACCAAGGGCTGTTTTGAAAGACACCACCAAAAGATTGGATACGAGAGGTGACAGTGTATATACTAGCTTTGGGGTTGTTTTAGCTTAAGAGGGACGGGACAGTGAATTGTAATAAGAGGAATATGTAATCTAAGGACTATATGAAAAGTCAGAATGAAAATTTAAAACAGTCAGCGCAAAATCTTTATCTAGGTCATTAATATACTTTCCAACAAGATGATGATCCCGAACATATGTCTAAATAAGTGACTGCGTGGCTTCAGAAAAAGAAGATTACACTTCTATCATGGCCATCAATAAGTCCTGACATGGAACCGATCGACAAATTTGGGGGAAATATTGAATTTTGAATAAATCGTCGGTCATGAAAAAGCCTTTAGGAATTAGAAAACGTAACCATTGAAAAATGGAATAAATCCCAGAAAATAATTATTCAATTCTTTTGAAAAACTTTAGAAAACGATTGCAGCAAGTTTTAAAGGTGTTAGGCTATTCTACTGATTAGTGGTAGAGAGGAAATTGTTAATTTTTTTCAATTTTTCATGGTGTACGAATACTATTTTCTTTTCCTTTTTTTTGTTTATTTTTTTCTCATATTTCGTAAATTTAACCTATCCTTCTTAAAATTGTGTTTTATGTTACTGTCATGTACTTAATAACATATAAAAAGTCTAGAATCAATAATCGATTTTAAGAAATAAGTCACTATTCAATATTCATAGATGTTTGAATAATTTCTTCGCTTATTTAAACGGGTATTGCCTCACTGAAGAGCTGTGATACAATGCGATAGTCTCTTTGTGGATGATTATATATATATATATATATATATATATATATATATATATATATATATATATATATAAGACAGTATTTAATCCAGTAAATCTTGAGTTGGAAACAATTCTAAGCAGGGCATTTTAAAAATTCAAATATAGAATATTAAATTTAAGTAATCTCGGTCAATAGCCCAATGCAAATAAAATCCACAGAGCAATTTATTTTTTTTAAAAAACTATTTATTTCAAAAAACAACAAGCGGTCACTTTAACATAAATTTATTTCCATCCTCTTAAAAATCAATACACTAACAATTTACAGTAGTTCTTTAGATTAAATAAGAATATGGACTAAATTATCTCTTTCACATTTACAACCAAATTTTAAAAGAATATTTCGTAACACTTCTAAATTAAGTAACAATAAATATCAACTTTTTTGCGTGTAAAGAACACTCACTTACATCATACTTCAAATTTAACAGTGCAAAAGTTTACAGTCAAAAAATAACGTGTCTAATCATCCAAAATATGTTTTTTTTTAAATTATTATTCAGACATATTTTTTTTTAGAAAATAAAAATGTTAATCATTAAAATGAAATAAATCAATCTGAAATTAATGTTATTCACAGTAACCCCAAAATTACAATCATCATCATCATTATTATCATTATGTCGTGTCGCTAGCAAGGATATCCCTGACTCTCTCTCGCCACATCTCCCCCTCATTTATCGCCTCTGGCATGTCTTCAGGGCTACATTCCATATCCTCACATAGCTGCTGAATGTATGTTCGTGCTGGTCGTGCTACTTTTGTTTGGCCATATGCGGGGGTCCATAGGAGTACATCACTCATGAGCTCGTCCTTGCTTCTCCAGCAGTGTCCCGCATGTCTGGTTCGTCTAACTTGGATGGTTTTCGTGATGGGAGGCAGGTGGCCGTATAGTTGGCGCCTTGTGGGGTGTTGTCGCCAGGACTTGTTCACTATTACTCGCAACACTCTTGTTTAATTACCGTCTAGCTTCTTCTCCAGCAGTTTAGTTAGCGTCCAAGAAGTGCATCCATATAGCAGTATCGACACGACCGCTGCCCGGAAGAAACTGCGTTTCATTTTATCGGTCAGGTCTGATTTCCATATGATCAAAATCCTATCGATAGCTGTCCATGCCTTCGTTAGCCGTGTGTCGATGTATTTTTCGGTTGATGAGACACAGCTTCCTAGGTAGATGAATTTGTCTACCAGTTTCAGAGAGGCAGAGCAAAAATTTACAAATATCAATTCAAATTTTAATTCATTTATCAGTTTAATAAGACTTATTTATTTATCATTTATTTATTCATTACATTATTTTCAAAAGAGTTTAAATTTATTTCTATGCGTACATCTAGCAATAACATCACATCTTTGTTTTAATAGGTTAACAGGATCAATGAACAACAAAATCTGTATCTTTTCGTCCAGGCATAAATTACATCTTCCATCAAAGCAGCTAGGAGTTTTAGATCTTTTCACAAATTTCCATTGAATCCTTGGAGTTATACCTCTATTTTTCAAATTCAAAAAATGTTTGGATAAAGCTGTTTCATTTTCAAACGTTCCTGAGAGAAAGAATAAATATGGTTTTATATATATATATATATATATATATATATATATAGGGGGAAGTAGTAATCGTGTTCCTATTAGCGTTTATTGCAAACCTCTTCATATATGAATTGAGGTCTCGGTAGCCGTTGAACGGATGTATGTAAACAATAGAAATTGTGATTCATAACCGTTTATAATTTACTTCGCAGTTAATGGCTCTTCGTGGCTGAATGGTTAGAAGCTTGGCTAGACGTTTTGGTTAATCGTGTTTCGATCCCAGCTACGGGAAGCTAATGTCTAGCCGCACTGATGTGTTCTGATAGAACGAAACAGATCTGTCTGTTGATGACTATAGAGGTATATATATATATTATGTTCCTTTTTTTGTTACATATTCATATTTCTGGTTAGATTTTTTTTCAATGCTGTAAAGTGTTTTGAAATAAATATTAACAATTTATGTTCTCTTGGAGTGTACTATTTCTCACAAGAAATAATAAAATGCTGTTTTCATTGATTTTTGAGTAAAAAATTCCAAGTGTAATGACAGATCTTATTCGTGTTATATATTAATACTCGTTTAGCCAGACTCCAAATATGTGATGTTACTAAATGTTCAACTAATTATAAGTATGTATTCCTATTTATGGGCAATACTGTATAACGCGCGTGAACTCACACACACACACACACACACACACACACACATATATATATATATATATATATATATATATATATATATATATATATATATAACCAACCCTTCTGTACTAGTTGGATAAGACTCAGTTTCACTTTTTAACCGGAGTTTGACAGGTTTGAATCTAGAGGTTACTTTCTTCTCGATCTGTTTGCTATCAAAGTTAGAGCCCGGCCCTCCCTACTATTCATCTATGGCAAGAGAGAGAATAATTGGATTCCTACCATTCCCAGAGGTATGAGCGTTATATAAAATGCAAACAGCTTGATCCAGGATTTGAACTCGTAGTGCCATGTCCATTGCCTATGACGGTAATCATTTGACAGTCTCTCTCTCTCTCTCTCTTCATATATATATATATATATATATATATATATATATATATTGTTTGCTCAAATACGAATGAGCCAAGCACTACAGAATCTAAAAAAAAGTACCTCCTTTTCTTTACCTTGTCTCTTTGGCAGTAATTCCATGTGTCAAACGAAGATGTAGTAGTCAGATGAAACATTATTTGGATGACAGAATGAATTACCGCACGATACCAGAGCGGAACAGAGAAGGAGGATAATGAGGATAATCCATTTTCCCCAAAAACATTATTGGCAAGAAAGTCAATATGGATAACTAAAACTACTAAATATCTGTTCATTAAAGAAATATAAGGAGAGGGACCAAATAAAAATCGCTAATTTTAAATTGCTACTCTATATAATGATTGCATCGTTGATGGAATCTCAAAATTAGAAATTCACTGAGATGTTCTAATTATAAAGATAGGGAAACTGAAAAGCATTAAATGAAATAAAAATTGCATAAGACAGGTTTCAATTCACGAAATATGTAGCGTTTCACCTCCTCACACACAGACGTACAGACATACACAGATACAGACACACAGACACACACAGACACAAATATATATATATATATAAGGGTGAATGAACACGATGACATGAGTTCAAATCGTAGACGTGACAGATTGCAATTCACAATGCATTAATACCCTTGGGAAAGGTATGAATCCAATTATTCTCCCTCCAGCTATGGGTAAATAGTAGAGCAGATTGTTTTTATCAGCCTTGGTGAGGCAACTAGTCTAGGAGAAGGAAAACTCTGAATTCAAACATGTTAAACTCTGATTAAAATTTGACCTTGTGTCAAATCCTGCCCGAGCGGAGGAGGGGTTGGGTAAATATGAATATAGAAGGGTGAATGAAAACGTAAAGTCTTTATATTTATTAGAGGAATAATTAATGATACATGGACATGCATTATACATCAAAATGAAACTATTTTTCTGTGAACCACACCCCTCTATCCCAACATAGTCTATTATTCTATCCATAGCAATGTTCCTCCATCGTATGAGAGCATTGTCCTTGCCTCGTAAATTCTGTTCACTGTTCTTTGACTCATTCCATCAGTGCAGTTTTCACTTTCTTGTCCCTGATATAATGCTTATCATCTCTTCGTTCCCATGAAAGTGGGTTTAAGAGGCAAATATTATGCCAGTGACGAGGAAGTGAAAACTGCAATGATGAAGTGGCTCAAAAGGAAATAAAATTTTACGAGACAAGGATATATTCTAGGTTTCGATTTCTTTGTTTAATGGCATATGAAACTTCGTGTAGGATACATGCTCCCATTCGAAGGTGGAACATTGCTATTGAGAGAAAGGTTGACTATATTGAGAAGTAGGGATGAGATCCACGGAAGACCATCTTTATTAAGATGTATGATCCATGTTCCTGTGTCGATAATTATACCTGTACTAATAAAAAAGGCATTACATTTTTACTCCTCCTCGCATATATATATATATATATATATATATATATATATATATATATATATATATTGACTTAACATATATATATATATATATATATATATATATATATATATATAATATTAACTTAACAGTGACCATAATTTAAAAATAAGAAAAATCTCCTGTGTATTTTAGACTTCCTTGGATTGGTTCTGCTAGCCAGTCATTTGCCGATAAAGTTGCCTCCTCTATGTACCGTTGTTATCATGCTGATAAAGTTGGATCAATTTTCTTCACTAAGACAGCCTTTAGCTCCATTCATAAGGACGTACTGTCTATCTTGAATCAAAGTTTATTAATTTACAAATTTAATTGTCGGGGTAGTTCGACATATATAGGTCGTACAAGCCAACGTTTGGAGGTTCGAATAAGACAGCGTGCAACCAGAGGTATTTTAAATTGAGGCTGCTTAATATCCGGGCTATCTCAAGCTATGGACTCAGCTATTGGAGAACATCTGTTAGCTATAAATAATTGCAGGACCATTTATGAAGATGACTGTTTTTCTGTTCTACATAGAACCAAGGACAAAGTCCAATTGAACATCTTAGAGGCGATCTATATTGCCTTAGATCACCCCTCTCTCTGTAGACAGAGAAGCAGTCATACCTTACATATATTGGGGGACGTTTTAAATACTGTGTGACATAGTTTTTCATAATTTTTTTCCCGTCACGCATTCGTCTCATTCTTGAAAATTAAATTACCCGTTTTTATTATTCTTCCGGCGCTATGCAAGAATAGAGCTGGAAAAAGGGCTCTCGGATTTAAAAAAAATTTTTTAGAATGGTTTTGTCTCCCATTACTGGTGATTCCTTTAATCTTTTGCCTTATATATATATATATATATATATATATATATGTATGTATATATATATATATATGTGTGTATGTGTGTGTGTGTGAGTGTGTGTGTGTGTGTGTGTGTGGTTCATTCATTGTTTCCAGACTTTTTTGTACACGCATTTAAAATTGTCGCAGACTCTTGAAAATTCAGTATGTTACTGCTATACATCTTATGAGATGACTGACCAATTCTTATGATTTCAGGTTCAAATGAACAGCTACAGCAACAATTGGAATACACCCTACATATTGTCACAGATGGTGAATTTCAAAAACGTAATTTGACACTTTAGAAGAACAATATGCAGTAAAATTGTATTTTAAACATGAAAAAAAAAATGCCACAGAAACGTATGGAATTCTTCAGACTTCTTTTGGACTATCTTGCATGAAATGAGCATCAGTTTTTGAGTGGCATAAGAGATTCAAGGAAGGTATGGAGTTTGTTAGGGATGGTGAGAGGTGTGGGAGGAATAAGGAAGTCAATACAACAGAGTTGATTGGCCGAAGGGTTAGGGTTAGGGTTAGGGTTAGAATGTTGAGGTTTTAAGGGAGTTCAGGAAGAAGAGATTCCGTCGGTAGAGGCCAAGACTCTTCAAATTGGATCAGTGGCATTTTTACCAGGACAATGCAGCAGTCAACAACTCCATCCTTGCTACAGACTATTTGACCAAGATGTGCATCTAGACAGTTCCTTACCATCCCTATAGTCGAGACCTTGCTACCTATGACTTTTGCTTATTCCATAAGCTCAGAGGCTGTCGTTATGAGACAATTGAGGAGATGAAAGAGGCTGTGACGAAAGTCATTGACAGGCTCACACAAGAGGACGTCGATGCTGCTTTCCAGAAGTTGTTGGAACGGTACAACAAGCGCATTGCAGCTGGAGGAGAGTACTTCGAAGGGGACTAGGGTTTAATGTGTGTACTATCAATAAAAGTGCCCAAAGGAAAAAAGTCTGGAAACATATCTAATGATCTTCGTATATACATATATTCTCGATTTCAAAAGATTGCAAAAAAACACTGCAGTGGTCAATGATTACCAAATGGTAATTATGGTTTATTGTTGGTTTTGTAGCCAGAGCAACATCAGTAATCACCCAGTTCTGACTCAGAATAATCACAGACTAAGTTAGTTTTCCGCAGCATTGAGGATATATTAGATCAAAATGCCACAAGTATTCTGTAGATCTCAAATACATTTCCTCCTGATTTCTATCAAATTTATTCTTAACACAAAGTGAAAACGGACGTTTGTAAAGTAGAGGAAATTCTTAAAACAAGCCCTGCATGTAGTCTTCGATAAAATTTATATAAATGAAATATCAATTCGTCAATTCTCTCTCACTGATTCTTTCTCTCTCTCTCTTTATTATTGATAAATGCATATATATATATATATATATATATATATATATATATATATATATATATATATGTGTGTGTGTGTGTGTGTGTGTGTGCGTGTAAATATATGAAAGAGAGATAGATCAACGTGCGTTTATGACGTCTTGTTTAGTAGAATAACGATTATCGTATCTGACACGCAACCTATGGGCAGTATGAATTAAGATAGAGAAAATGATTGATCGAATAAAATAGTTAATGTTGCCCTTGTAACTTTATCTGCCTGTCAATCTTTATTCATTCTTCCTCTTCTTCTTGAATCTGCGTCTAAATATATTAGTTTCCTTCTCAATACCGGATAGGAGTAGCATGTTGTCCTAGTTTTTACTCTCTCGCGGACCGTCAATAAAACGCCAACGGAAGCGAAATATTGCAAATCACAAGGAAACTTCCCACCAACTCTCAGACTGGCATTCCGGCATTTGTGATCTCTAAAGCGGGCTTTACTTGTCTAAAGTGATTTTGGCAAGACCCCTTTCCTACTTCTTCGTAAAGTGTCCTGTATTACTATAGGGTAGAAGTTATCGTGCCAAGACAATTGAAGCGAGCAGCCGTTTACTGCGGGCGTTGGCAGTTTAAAAACCGTCAGCCATCAATAACGAATGTCCAGAAGCGATTTTACGAGTTTGGACATCAACAGACCAGAATGGGGACGAAGTCTGATCTGCTTGGCAAGGAAAATCTATAGATTTCATTATAGAAAAAATAAGACAGAGAGGAAACTTAAACATAGGCGAAAGAAGAATAACAAGCTCAAGAAATATAAGTAATGGAAAAATGAGGTTTAAAGACAATGAAAGAATGTTAGACTGTGGCAATTTCAAGAAAAAAACGAAGATATACCGGAAGAAAAAAGAGGAAAATTAATGAATGTATATAATAAAGGGTGAAGAGATAAGATACAAAAAAGAAAAGAAAAAGAGAGTGAAGAAATTATGGAAATAATGAACAAAGAAGGATTCAGAGAACGAAGAATTAAAAGAAAGGATATACGGCGAATAGAACGAATGAAAGGCGGAAAAATGTGAAGTAAGAAATATTGAAAGAAGGAAATGGGAAGGAAAAGAAAGGAATAAAAAAGAAGAAACGAAAGAATGAAAATTGAAGGGAATATAGGAAAAAGAAATGAAATAAAGGAAAGAAAGAAAGGGAAAAGGCGAATATGAAAGAAAGAAAGAAAGAAAGAAAGAAAGAACATGAAATAATTGATATAAAAAAAAATCTGAAAGAAGGAAAGAAGTCCTGAAAATTGAGAGAAAGAAAAAAAGTAGATAGGGGTTACTGAAGGAGTGATAAAATCTCAGACATCGTGGTAGGGAAAATAAAAGAGGTAAAAAAAGAAGGAAATACTAAAGATAATAATTTCTTTTTTAAAGGACAAAACCTGAGTAAAAAAGTAATGAAAGATAATTACTTTTCTCGATCAAGATTATTTACTAAATAAGAAGTCTTAATTAACGAGAAGATGTAGACATGTAAATGAACATTTTTATGTTTATTAGTTTTTGAATGAAAAAAGTCTGGAAAGCTAATAGTCCATAATACTTACTGTATATAAAAATATATTAATATTCATATTGTGTAAGGAATTGCCAGCTACAACGATATAAGTAGAAAGGTGATGGTGGCGGTCAAAATTTGCAAAATATAAATACGAAGAAATTCGAATTTGATTAATAATCTCTTCGTGTGCCTGAGTCAAATCTCTTCGTACATCTGATCGTGTCAATCAAGTGAAACACTCAGGAACGCACGGACAATGTTTGTTTATAAAAAAAAAACACTTTGCAGACGTTTTTAATGGCATATTCTTATGTAGTTTAGTATTCTATGATGTGCTTATCTGTGATATTGGACGCTATTATATATATATATATATATATATATATATATATATATATATATATATATATATATATATATATATGTATATATAAGCCTGTTTGATTGAGTAATAAAGATACAATTTGTTTATATAATTTTATTAGGATCCTTTCAAGTTTTCTGACAAGTGTTTTGGTTTCAGTTTGGAGTTGGTAGATGGATTTACTGAAATTGTCCCGAGCGCTTTCGGACCTTTCATAGACCATCATCAGGGGTTGTTTGCAAGAGTAAATCTTTTTTAATAAAGATTTTAGTATTTTTATTACACTGCAAAAATTATGTAAAAGTATATTTGGATTAAATTGAATTGCTGTTGGTATCGAACTAATTTAAAACAGAACGCTATCAACGGAAATAGAATATTATCAACGTTAATAGTATATTAAAAACAAAAGCCCGAAAGCACTAGACACAATTTTGGTAAATTCATTGACCAACTCCCATGTAAAATCAAAGCAATTGTCAAGAAAATAGAGAGGATCCTAGTAAAATTATATAGACAAAAGGTGTCTTTATTATTTAATCAAATATGCTTAAACGAAGGACTGCTTCCCAACCATGTCCACAAATACACACACACACACACACACACACACACACACATACACACACACACACACACACACACATATATATATATATATATATATATATATATATAACGAGAGAGAGAATAAGAGAGAGAGAGAGAGATGTAGGACTGAAATAGTTTACGAAGTAAAACCGAGAAATAAAGATTTCTCATCATCATCATCATCATGTCATGCTGGTAGCACGGATATCCCTGACCCTCACTCGCCACTTTTCCCTATCGTTTATCGTCTCAGGCAGGTCTTCTGGACAACATCTTGTATCCACACATAGTTGCTGAATGCTTGTTCGTGCTGGTCGTCCTGCTTTTGCACGGCCATTGTGTGGGGGTCCATAAGTGTACATTACTTATGAGTTCGTCCTTGCTTCTCCAGCAGTGTCCTGCATGTCTGGTTCGTCTAACTTGAATAGTTTTCGTGATAGGAGACAGGTGGCCTTACAGTTGGTGTCTTGTGGGGTGTTGCCGCCAGGACTTGTTCGAGATTGCTGGCAGCATTCTTGTGTAATTGCCGTCTAGCTTCTTCTCCAGCCGTTTTATTAGAGTCCATGTAGTGCATCCATATAGCAGTATCGATGCGACCGCTGCATGGAAGAAACTGCGTTTCATTTTATCGGTTAGGTCTGATTTCCATATAATCGATAGCCTATTGATAGCTGTCCACGCTTTCGTTAACCTCGTGTCGATGTCCTTTTCGGTTGATGAGACGCAGCTTCCTAGGTAAGTGAATTTGTTTACAAGTTTAAGAGGGGTTCCGTCTAGAGTGGAGATGTCCCCCGTTTGCTCATAGCACATATATTCCGTTTTGTGTGCATTGACATATAGGCCTATACCTGCGGCTGCTCGTTCCAAACTATGCAGTAGTGTTTCAGCTTGGTTGGGTGTATTTGCCAGTATCGCTATATCATCGGCGTAGTCGGCGTCGATAATTGTTTTTGCGGGGTACCTTCTGCTACGTTTCTTTGTCAGCTCAAAGTCATTCTCTCTGATTTTGTAAATCGATGTTCTAAGTACGTAGTCTAGACAAATGATAAAGAGGTATGGAGCAAGCGTGTCCCCTTGTAGTACTCCTGCTACAATGTCGAAGTATTCGGTGTCTCCATCTGGTGATGGCAACATTTTTTTAAGAAAGCTAACATAAAAAGCAGAAAATAAGTTTTTATGAAAGAAAGAACATTAGCTGTCAAGTACAAGATCATGCATATATTACTATGTAAGGAATGGGAATTTGGTAAAAATAAAGCCAAATTAGTGAGAAGAAAAAAACAAAACAAAAAGAAACAATGGTTACTGAAAGTAGGAATATCAACTAAGAAAGTAAATAGATAAAATGGCAAATAAAATATTATTACAAAAGAGAGAAGACAGTTAAAGGATGTTTAGAAAGAAGAGAAGGAAAGAATCAGATGTGGAAGCGAGAATAAAAAAAAAAAAAAAAGAAATGAGTAAATAAATTTAAATATTCATTTCCATTTCAAACAATTTAGTTTAACATGAGTACACAGTTTAAATGCCAAAAACATTTCTTTTTCAAATTATTTACTTTAGTCAAACAGTTCTATTTCAAACAATTCGGTTCAGCTCATGTACGCAGTTTTGATGTCAAAACAGTTCTATTTCAAGCAGTTCAGTTTAGCGAATGTACGCAGTTTAATTGTCAAAAATATTTCTATTTCAAGCTACTAGGTTTATTCATGCATTTCTAATTCCACAAACTCAATTTAAGAATAGATTTTGTTTATTCACAGTTAATTGTCAAAAACGTTCTATATTAAACAATTCAGTTTAGCGTAAGCACAGTTTCAATGTCAAAAACAGTTCCATTTTAAACAATTCACATTCACTTAAGTACGCAGTTTAAATGTAAGTACAAAGTTTAATCGACAAAAACATTTCTATTTTGAGCTATTTAATTTAGTCAAACAGTTCTAATTCAAAGAATTCAGTTTAACAGAAGTATGCAGTTTAGTTCTATTTAACCCATAGATAGGGCCCTACCAGGTGCTACCATTCCGGGCTAGAGTGGACCTGGGAGGATTGACAATGAAGGGGTACTTCGCATTCCCCAAATCTCCAGCATATCTGGACCCTCACCATCACATTGTTTTGTGTCATTATCAAGACACTTATTACGGGGGGGGATCTTACGTATCTGCAGAGAGATGCAGTAGCAGTATTCTATAGCTCCTGTCGACAGGGCAATACACAGAATTAACGGCCACACAGATAACTCAGTATGGCGTAAGTACACAGATTAGAGGTCAAAACAGTTCTATTTTAAACAATTCAATTTAGTATAAGAACGCAGTTTAAATGCAAACCAGTACAGTCTCTAAACGACAGTTTAGTTCTATTTGACTCACAGATAGGACCCTTATCAGGTGCAAACCGCTCTGAACCAAAGTGGACCTGGGAGTGATGACAATGAAGGGATACAGCACCAAAAAGATAATAAAGATAGAAGAGTTGAAAAAAATATAGATTTGAAAGTAACATGATGAGGAAGAGAGACGAATAAATAGGAAATTAAAGGGGAGAAGATTGAACAAGTAAGGAAAGAGAAATAGAAAGACTTTAAAAAGAATTTAAAAAAGAATTATGAATTACAAAGAGGAAGAATAAAAGAAAGGAAAGACAGAAGATAGAAACAAAGAAATAAAAACAAAATGGAAAGAAATATGAAAAAAGAAAGTTGAAAACAACGAAAAGAAATCATCATCATCATCATGTCGTGCGGCTAGCACGGATATCCCTGACCCTCTCTCTCCACGTCTCCCTATCATTCATCGCCTCTGGCAGGTCTCCAGGGTTACATCCCGCATCATCACATAGCTGCTGTATGTATTTTCGAGCTGATCGTCCTGCTTTTGATTGGCCATATGCGGGGGTCCATAGGAGCACATCACTTACGATCTCGTCCTTGCTTCTTCAGCAGTGTCTGGCATGTCTGCTTCGTCTAGCTTGGATAGTTTTCGTGATAGGTGGTAGGTGACCGTATAGTTGGTGCCTTGTGGGGTGTAACGTAAAGAAATAAGAATCTAATATATGAGTGAGAGTGAAGAAGAAAGCGATAGAAAAAAAAGAAGAATAGAAACAGGACAGGGGAGAGAGAGAAAGAAATAATCAAAGAGTGAGAGAGAGAGAGAAAGAGAGAGAGAGAGAGAGAGAGAGAGAGAGAGAGGAAAAAACTATGAAAAATTGATGTCTGATGAGGGAAAAATATTTTAACGATAGATAGTTAAATAGACAGAGTTAGAAAGAGAGGGAAAGAGACCAATGAATATTGAAAAGGTAGAGAGAGGGAGGTAAAAAGGCAGTTGAATGAAAAATACGAATTAGAAAATCATTTCAAAGATAGAGAGGTCGATATATATATATATATATATATATATATATATATATATATATATATATATATAGAGAGAGAGAGAGAGAGAGAGAGAGATTGAGTGAGTGTGTGAGAGAGAGAGTTGAAAGAATGAGTGTGGGAAGAAAAGTTTAAAAAATAAGGATCAAAGTAAAAAAAAAGATTCATTTAAGCAATAGATAGATAGACAGAGAGAGAGAGAGAGAGAGAGAGAGAGAGAGAGAGAGAGAGAGAGAGTGTGTGTGTGTGTGAGAGAGAGGGGGGGGAATTAGTATTGAAAGAATGAACGACGGGGGAAGAAGACGATTGTAAAAAAAAAGAAATGAAGTAAAACCGTTTTTACTGAGAGATAGGTAGATAGTTGCAGTTAGTGTGAAAGACAGACAAAAAGCGTGCCTTCCTGAGAGATAGATAGTTACAGAGAGAGAGAGACAGACAGACAGACAGACAGAGACAGAGAGAAAGGGAAATGTATATTAAAAGAGTAAGAGACAGAGGAAGAAATTCTTTGTCAAAAAAAAAATAAATAAACAGAAAATCATATTTGCGATAGATAGGTATATAGTTGGGGTGAATGAGTGAGAAAAAGGAAGAGCCAAAGAGAAAGAGAAAGAGAGAATAAGAAAAAGAAAGAGAGAGAGAAAGCGAAAAAGAGAGGGAGGAGAAAGAGTGAGAGATAGAGGAATATATATTAAAAGACTGATAAACAGAAGTAAAGCAGTTGTCAAAAAAAAAAAAAGGAAAAGAGTAAATAAAATCATTTTAACAATTGTTAGTTACATAGATGGAGTGAGTGAGTGAGTGAGAAAAAAAAGAGAGAGAGAGAGAGATAGTGGAGGAAGAGTGAGAGACAG
The DNA here is from genome assembly GCA_963585895.1 of Sepioteuthis lessoniana. Taxonomy (NCBI): domain Eukaryota; kingdom Metazoa; phylum Mollusca; class Cephalopoda; order Myopsida; family Loliginidae; genus Sepioteuthis; species Sepioteuthis lessoniana. The sequence continues at coordinate 70,820,416 of OY757926.1, forward strand.
AGAAAGAAAACATTGGTCCAAAAAGATGCAAAGAAAACGATTAAAGAAAACAATTTTAACCATTGATAGTTAAGTAGATGGAGTGAGTGATGAAAAGGGAGAGCCAGAAAGAGAGAAAAAGAGAGAAAAAATGGAGACAGAGAGGTGGCAACTGTATATTAAAAGAGTGAGAGACAGAGGAAGAAAGTGTTGTCAAAAAGAAACAAAAGTAAAGTGTAAAACAAACCATTTTAACGATTGACAGTTAAGTAGATGTAGTGAGTAAGAAAAAGGGAAAGCCAGAAAGAGAGAAACAGAGACAGAGACAGAGAGATAGAAAGAGAGAGAGGATATATATTAAAAGAGTTAGAGACATAAGAAGAAAACAGTTGTCAAAAAAATAAAAAGGGAATCGAAGTAAAGAAAACCATTTTAGAGCACAAACAAAAACCGATAAAAAAGATAAAGCAAGACAATAAAAATGCGATGAATCATGAAGTCTTTCACACGTGAAATTCCTCAAGACCATCTTTCTTGGTACTTTGGCCTTTTGAACGAGATTTTCTTATCGTTCAATTTCCACGAATTTGAAAGGGGCAACGTAGACTTTGCAGATTCAGCAATTTCTTTGACTAAAACATCTCATAACCCTTTTGATCACAAAAATCCAATAAATAAATATAGTATGATATTTAAAAAATACTCTCTATATATATATATATAAATGCAAATATAATTTTCTGCTGGGTAAACAGGAATTAGAATACGCTAACTGTATCCCTAACTGTAAAGCCAAATCCAAAAAAGGAGTGTTTGGTTTGTTACGATAAACTGCATCTGATGGTGAGGCTCCAGCTTTGGAGGGCTTGGGTTGATGGAATACCATTCTATAGCTATTACTTCCATGTCTTTGCTAACTCAAAGTAAAAGTACCTATCACAGTCCCATCTATGAGTCAAAAATATTTGCCCCCCCCAAAAAAATAAACAAATGAAACTCTTAAAAAAACCAAGAGATAAATGTTCAAAAGAATGTAAAATGAAAGCGATTCCCTAATATATGTCTGCCTCTCTCTCTCTCTCTCTCTCTCTCTCTCTGTCTCTCTCTCTCTCCTCTATCTATCTCTCTCCTCTATCTATCTATCTATCTCTCTCTCTCTCTCTCTCTCTTTCTCTCTCTCTCTCTCTCCTATAACATGAGAGGAACAATACTGAAAATACTGGTTCCATGCCAAAAATGGAATAGCAGTTATAAAAAAAAAACCCTGAGTTTTGTGTTCTCTCACTAACCAGACGGGCAGATGTTCGCCATAAATGGAAGAAATATTTTTAAAGAAAAGGTTCTTATACTATTAACCACGTGCTACTTTACAATCTATCGTTGCCGGAAGTGGACAGAATGGCTCAAGTTCAAACACTGGACCAGGCTATTTGTACTTCATATTGCGCTACTGTCCTTGGTATCGAACTGCTCTTCCTCCAGCTATTGGAAAATAGTAAGGCAGCTTCAGCTCTTTCAACTTTTTGTTCTAATCGGGAGGAAAATTTGTATTGAAACCAAGTTTACTTAACTTAAAAATTGGCTTTGTGTCGCCTCCTTCTTTCAATAACTTAGCTAATTTAATCCTTCTCTCTATTACGTGCGACAGGCTAAATCGTTCGTCATATAGTATGTAGAATAACAGAAGCTACAGACGGGAAAACAAGTTAACTCGTAGGAAAAGAAACCCTATTTATTATTATATATCTTTTAACTCGATATCACAAATGTTCTTAATTTTAAATGACTTCCTCATATGATGTAATATCTCTCTCTCTCTCTCTCTCTCTCTCTCTCTCTATATATATATATATATATATATATATATATATATATATATATATATATATCAATCCATCTATCTCTCTATCTATCTATCTATCTATTTCTTTCCTTCGTAACTTTTTTTCTTTGCAGAAACCTTTCTCTATTTTAACAATTAAAATTCGCTTAAAATGTCTTTATAAAAGCGCAAAATAAATCGTTTCTTTTTCGACCAACTTTGAATTACTTTCTAGTTTTTATCAAAGGAATTCTCGTCTGAATCTCATCAAAGATTTATAGTTACCTCAAAGGAAAACCAATAAACTATTTTTGATTTAACTAATCAATAACCTTGTTAGATTTAGAATAACTAAATCAGTTCTTAAAATGATGGAAGTAGACTCCGTTTGATTTTCTACATGAAGAACTGGTACATTCCTATCAAACAAGTTCCTATATTTTACTGGCATATCTACTGTCTATTATGTGAGGATTATTCCCGAATATATTGACACTTCTAACTGCTATGGGTTTGAATGATGGTGAGATAAGAACGAAAGGGATCCAATCAATGAAAATCCTGTCAAATCAAATTAGTACTGAGATAAAAGAGGAAAGACGAAAATAAAGAGAAAATTTCTTCTTCTTGGTTTGGTTTCTTTGTTTTAATGGTCTATCAACCTTCGTAGGTTATTTAATGCCAAAGCCATTCTCCGAGAAAAAACAGCAATGGTACTCTTTAACCCATAGCTCAAAGGATAAGGAGGTTCATACCTTTTCCAAGGGTATTTGGCCGGAAAGTGAACGTAATAGTGAACTCGCGTACTACGATTCTGCAGTCCATCGCAGAATTTTTCTTCTTCTTTGTTTAATGGTATATTAAAATTATTTTATGCGAAATAGAAGAACAATAGTTATACAATCCATCCATTATTGTGAGTTAAGAAGGTTCATGTCTTTCAAAATGATATTAGTTCAGAAGTAAGCGTAATTGCGGGACAGGATTTAGAACTCTATTAAAGCACAACCCAGCACGTTAGCAACTTTATCATGGAATCTTCTCTAATAAGGATATATGTGAGAATGAAAGAGCAATTGAGAAAGAGGCAAAATACGTAAAGCAGGAGGGTGCATAAAAGGATTTTTTTTCTTCTGGGATAAGAAATATATATATATATATATATATATATATTGAGTCAACGGGCTTCGATCCCAGCTTCGGGAATCTAGCCTGTCTAGCCACACTGATGAGTTCTGATAGAACGAAACAGATCTCTCAGAGGATGACAATATATATATATATATATATATATATATATATATGTGTGCTCCCCTACACGTGTAGGGTTGAGCTCTCTAGCGAATGAAGTAATTATGTTGCTATTAGCGTATATGCAAGGCTCTTCATATGAATCGGGTTCTCAGTAGCCGTTAAGCGGATATATGTAAACAATAACAATTATGATTCATAACTCGTTTAAATTTCCTTCGGCTGCGCTGGTTTCGTAATAGCTGAGTGGTAGAATCTTGTATTGGCGTTTGAGTAAAACAGCTTTCGATCCCAGCTTCGGGTATCAAGCCTGTCTATCCACTCTGATGAGTTCTGATCGAACGGAAGAGTTCTGTCTGTGGATGACAATATATATATTTTCTCACGAGCGTTTGTGTGCGTCAGTTTGTGCATGTGTGAGTTTGTGTATTTCTGTGTATACGTATGTATGATGTGCATATGAATTCTTATGGGTCGGGAGTATGCGTAAGTAAGTTTTTTGGGGTGGGTAGCATTGATGTGTATTCAGTGTGTATTCATTTTTTCTATGTAGCAATTGCTGGAAAAAAATATGGATACATTTGTAATTCTCTAATAAAAAATTTAGTGTGTAATTTCAGGATTTTGGGTTTGCTGACACATCAGTCCTCGATGGGTTTTTTTTTATGTCAGTTCCTGTTCATACAGATGATTTCTAAGTGAATTATTTGTTGGCAACTTTACCTTTAGAGCTCGTTTGTTTACGCACGTTTAAATAGATTCAAATATCATTTTTAAATAATAGTAATTGTTTTTTATGTCAATAATAATCCCTAGTAAGTTAGGATATTTGCTTTTATGGAATTTCAGTAGTTGATGATTATTTAATCCCAAATACTGTTCCCCGCAATATATATATATATATATATATATATATATATATATATATATATATATATAATTTTAACTGAATAGTTTATATAGACCACTATTCATAGATGAGTTAGAGCTCATATGTTTGCAGCATACTGTTAAATGGTTTAATTTTGGTCAAAGTTAATAAGGAGTTTGTGGTATTTTATGGCTAATCAAACATGGAAATTTTTTGTTATTTTATGCCAAACCCTGTTTATATATATATATATATATATATATATATATATATATATATATATATATATATATACATGTGTGTGTGTGTGTGTGTGTGTGATAACGAATAGTTTGTCGGTAACATATTTTTAAACGATTTAAATCTCATTTATTTTCACCCAATTAAATATTTTCAGTTATTGTCATGTGACACTAATTTACGGTTAATTATTCGTTTACACATAGGTAAATGTTTTTTTAGTAAATCAATTTATTGTTTGCACACAGTTAAATGGTTTTAAGTGTTGCTATTGAACATAATGGATTATTTTTAACATTAATTATAGCACCAAGTACAAGATTGAACAGTATTATTTGACCAATAGATGGGTCCATGAATGTTACTACCACTCCAGTTCAGAGTTGATCTGATTGTAATGGTTATAAAGTGGTACTCCACCTTCTCAAGCACCAAAACTGGTACCTCACTTTCAGATGCTGTTTAAGGTGATTCCCAGAACACTAAATGGTTTCAAGTATTGCCTTCTAGCAATGATAATTCTTTTCAAAATTTGTTTCAAGCAATGCTATATAATGCTTATGATGTAACTTAACATTAATCATTTATTTGCCCACATTTAAACGGTTTTATGTATAGAAAATAATTAAAATAGTTCCATTTGACACATAAACAGGGTCCTAACAGGTAGTAAGTCTTTGGGTCAGAGTAGACCTTGGAATAATGGTTATAAACAGGTATTCTACATTCCCCAAAGCTCGAGAATGAGAGCCTCAGGAAGATATGTTTTAGTGTGAAGTACAAGATACTCGTTGGGAGGGAAACTTACTCTTCTGTAGAGGTGTAGTCGTAATATTCTATAGTAACAGATGACTGGGCTAGAGGGCAGAGTGTTTGCCAATCGCCCGGGAGACCTGTGTTCACTTCCAGTTCGCGTCATACCAAAGACTTAAAAATGGTACTTGATACCTCCTTGCTTAATACTCAGCATTATAAAGTACGTATCTAGGGTAAAGTGGAGGAATCCAGGGAAAGGAATAGAGCCCCCCCCACTAAACTTCAGTGTTGTAGCTATTGAAAAGGGAGCTTCCTGGTAGCCCTCGACTAAGGTCACCAACTTTTCTTACTATTACGTTTTTTAGAATTACGCCAAGTCTTATCATAACAATGTAATTGAGGATAAGTTCGTGTTACGACCAAGTCGTGTGAATATATATATATATACATATATATATATATATATATATATATATATATATATATATATGTGTGTGTGTGTGTGTGTGTGTGTGTCTGTGTGTCTGTGTGTGTGTTAATTCACTTGAGGTTAGATATCATTCTTTACATGAACTCTATAGGTTATATTTAACGAATTTTTCCTTTTTTCAAGCATGTAAAATATATGGGACCTGAAGACTTTTAAGAAATTACATATGCTGTCAAGCATGAAAGCCTATTCACTTATTGCTGTGACACCATGCATCTCGAATGAAGTGTTTTAGAAATTTTTTATCTTTCGAAAAAGTTCGAGATTAGATCGAATTTCATGCAAATTTCATGAAGAGACTTTATATCTTTGTAAACCAATTTGTTTCATGTGTTCACTGTTCCAATTTCTTTGAAATGAAGGCAATTCTCAGTATCCATCTATCAATCCACTTTTATATCAAAGCACAAACCACTGACACATTGCACAAAAAGTATAACTACTGAAATATCCGTCAACCTCTATAAAGATTATTTCTGAAATCAACTTAAGAACCCCCCACCAAAAAAAAATGACTACATAATTTGGAAATTACATTTCTTAAAAGAACATTTCCACATTTCACTAAATAAATCTGGTTAGTTCTCGTGGTATATGGGTTAAGGTGCTGACCTGCAACATCGTAGTAAGCGATTTCGATCTGAAATCAACGTCTTAAGTTAACTTTCAGACTAATAATTTTTTGGAAAGGTATGAACTCCCATATGCTCCATCTATGAATTATGCTTTTGGAGCAGGATTCTAAACTTATTTAAGATATCAGGAACAAGCAGTATTGTTATATAATAGCCGAGGGATTTCGGTTCATGCCTTTGAGTTTTGTTAGGCTGAGAACCTTTCGGCTCAGCACATGGATCAGTTGGGTGCAACATTGAGGCAGGTGTTAACGCGGGCGCGCACAGGCGGATGGAGGTGTCACTCAGATGTCACAATACTCCGAGACAAAACGGGTGACGGAGTGCGAGTGATGTCACGCACCGGAAGCGTGCAGAGGTTTGTGGAGATTTGAAGAAAGTTAGAGAGTTGGGTACTTGACGCCAAACGAGAAGGATCGACTTTTGGAGCTCGCAGACGCGAGGTGAACTTGCGCCCTATGAGGGCCGCACGAGATGGGGGCCAAAATGAATAAAACCGCATAGAAGATTGTGTCTCTCCTCCTTACGTCAAGACCTTTAACCCAAATTAATAAAAAAGGTTTCGTACCTGAACAAGAAGTTGTTACGTGTTTTCGAATTCCGTCGTTATGAACATTCGATGTCCATTTCACCCATTTCGCACATGGCTATATTCGTGTATATGGCTATGTAACAGTATTATTAATAAAAAAAAAAAATTCCACTATAACTTTTAAAATGAAATTTATTTTTTTCTCCTTTTCCAAGATATTTTTTAATTTCTAGTGGGACATTATATAGTGAAACATAATTATCAAATTGGTTGGCTGGTTGGTTGGTAGTTTATTATATCATGAAAATGTTGGGTTATCTTACGTTGAAATAATTCGAATAATTATGGCCCCAATTGTCTATTTCTATATATATATACCGGACATTGGCATAATGGTTAGAGTGTTTGCATTGGCCCGGGAGATTTGGGTTCAATCCAAGGTCGAGTCATACCAAAGACTTTAAAAATGGTACTTGATGCTATCTTGCTTAACACTCAGCATTATAAGTCACGTAACCAGGGTAAAGTGGAGCAATCCAGGGAAAGAGTAGCGCCCTCCCCAACACCTCGGTGTAGTAGCTATCGAAAAGGGAGTTTTCGGGTTACCCTCGACTACGGTCGCCAACTTTACTTACTTTATATCAATATAATGACTTTTATTTTGAATTTAAATATGACCTTCAAATGACATCATCTTGTCTGTATCCAATGCTGCCAAACATAACTTAGACCCCAAAAAAGAGTTTGAGAAAAGACTGCACACCATCTGCTAATCACTGAGCTTCAATTACATGTGCAGCGTACATCTCTTTATGTTAATCAAGCAGCAGGTTTTACACTACAATATCCTTCTCTTCAAGAGAAACCAAAACGTTCATGAAACTCAAGTTTATATCGGTGTGTCTTTTTTTAAGAGATGACTTATTAATACGTTAGTTTCTATCATATCATAAGTTTGATATGTGATCGGTAACCCTTCAAAACCGAGTTTATCTATCGTTTGACAGATGAACACTGGTTTGTATGTCTTTTGACAGATATCTTTTTCTTATTCAGATATATATCAAACCACGATATCCAGCTGGTTGGAGACCAGGTTTTGTACCAATTTCTTGACTATATATCAGAAACTAAGAGGTTGCATGTTACCAAAAGCATTCTTCAAGTGACCTCGCTATACATCAATGTACTCAGTGAGCTAAGTTCAAATTCTGAAAGAGGTTTCTGCGTTCACTTCGATCTAATGCCCTCAGAAAGGCATATATATATATATCTTCTTCCTCTACCTATATAGAAATAGCAGTGAAGTCAGTTTTTTACCCTTGATGGGAAAATAATTGAAACAACTTTTACTCTTTTTAAAAACGTATCTCCTACTGTGTCTTACCTTCTCCGGTAGAGAGTTTATATGTATATATATATATATAACCAGTTTAGAAGCGCGATATTTCGTTCTATTATTTTATTTTTAATTTCGATAAACTTTCTCAAAATTTAAAAAAACTTAAAAATGAAATAAAAGAATGAAATATCTTACCTCAAAACCGGTTTAAAGTTTTTGATTTATCTAATTTTCAACATATTTCCATCATTCGCCAATGGCCCGGGAGTCATGGGTTCAATCCCAGGTTGCGTCATACCAAAGACTTTAAAAATGGTACCTGATACCTCCTTGCTTAACACTCAGCAATATAAGGGACATATCGAGGGTAAAGTTGCGTAATCCAGGGAAAGGATTAGCGCCCCCTTCACCTCGGTGTAGTAGCAATTGAAAAGGGAACCTTCTGGTTGCCCTCGCCTACGGTCGCCAACAACTATGTCATAATCCCATGATTACAGGTGAAAAGTTAATGATTAATAAAAAGTACCAAATTTGAACTCTCCCACTGTAAACAATTCTATCCCGATGACCAGAAGCGCAAATTGAAAGTACTTGAACTGTTGAATTATTAACTTTTCACCCATGATCCTTCGATCAGATCGCTTATTTGCATAAAGGAGTGTTTGAGAAAAAAAGAAACTGAACCGACAGAAATACGGCGTCGACATTCTGTGAATGATATGTCACTTCAAACGTATACCTCTTTTACATGTAAACCTCAGGACAAAAATCTTAAAGCAATATGCCTCGCAAGTAAAAAATGGATAACCAAGCAAACGAAAAATAAATGGATGTAAATCGGAATAAATGTTTGTGAGAGAACTGTCAGAAACAGACTAATTAAATGGGTTTTAAATGCAGAAAGGCTAAACGCCAACCGGTCCAAATAACTAAATATGAAAAATATAGTCTTTAGAAATCTAAAGAGAAGAAATCCAGGAGTGAAGATGAAAGGTTGAAAGTAATATTCAGTGGCCAAGGTGATGATGCTTGAACTTTTGTCTGGTGTCGTGCCAACGAAATATATACCGATAACAGCTTGGTAAAAAGTAAAATAAATGATTCGTCATATATTTTATGATGTTGTCTATCGGGTAAAGAACAAGGAGATATGACGATCTTTTCATTTCTGCTCAATACAGAAGTTTAAATTCTAATTTTGGACACTTCTCTTATTCCATCATGGAAAATATATTTGTTGATAAGGAAGTTTTTTAAAAGATAAATTTGCATCTTTTCATTGAGAAAAGAGGGTCAAGCTTTTCCTAAAAATGTCATATCAACTCAATGATTGGATCTGTAAAGAGTCTGGATCTGATTTAGCATTAATGGTGAAAATTTAAAAGAAATAGTTTATGAAAAATGTTTCCACCTGAAAAAAAAAAATTATTCATCAAGTACTTTTCGAGAAAGCTGGGATCCGATTGATAAAAAGTTTTGTTTTTCGTTCGTTATGACCATGCCTCAAAGAACTGAAGCTGTCACAAAAGCAAAATAAGGGTCGAGGAAATAATGACAAGTTTTTTTTTTTGTTTTGTTTTGTTTTGTTGGTGATTCCATATTTCTGTATCAATAGTTAGTGAGAGTAGAGTTTATTCCTCTACTTTATGTTTAAAAATCTCGATTCGAAATTAAAATAAACTTTTTAATCAATTTTATTTATTTTCTATAAATCGAGAATGTTCGGCTATTAGACAAAATAAATTATGATTCAGAATTGTGCTCTGTTAATTTTTCAAAGATTAGAATATGTTTGCAAGGTTATATATGAAGAACATCGACAAAAAGTAATCCAAAATGGATGAATTTATTATAATGAAAAGTCAAAGTTAAAACGTTTCGGTTTTAGCAAAGCTTCATCAGAACCTTAAGATGGTGAAAAATGTTCCAAAAACAACGATGGATGTTTTGATAAAATAAATTAACAGGAGAAAAGGATATATATATATATATATATATATATATATATATATATATATATATATATATATATATATATATATATATACATATATATATATATTTTCTTATACGTACATATATGTGTGTTTGTGTGAGAGAGAGTGTTCATCATTATTCATGTAAATTTACTGATAATCATCAAAAAATATTTCTATATATCTAATATTTTTCAATAAAAACCTTTTATTATTGGTATTACCGGTTGAACGTTATACAGTGAAATTATTAGATCTAATTCAGTTGATAAAAGCATGTCAGGCTACAGACTCAGCGGTTCCACATTGTATATACTATCGTAAGTAACGAATTAAATGGATTGATATAAAAATATTTAAATTCCACCTGAAATTTTGAGGCTGGCCTCTGTCATAAATGTCCAAAACTAAAAGTATACTTGATTCTCCTGATGAATTCATGTCTGTAGAGAGTCTCTGGGAGTAGTATTCGATTCAAAATACCCTAACCATAATCTGATAATCTCCGCAAGTTCTTTCTTTCTATATTTAATCCAACAGATGGAGGAAAAAAAGAGCTACAGAAAATGCTAAACTAGGGTATTAACGGTGGATTCACGTCGTCGTCGGGGAAATATACTGAAAGAGTCTCACTAGCACTCGTGGTTTACTTAAGTGCCTAGCACTCTTTCTTCTTTATCTATCTATCTATCTATCTATCTCATTCTGTTTTTTTTTTTTTTTCAAATTCTTTCTTTAAAAAAAAATCTTAATGAAACGTCTGTAGGGGAATAAACGTGGCGTAAATGGTTAGCTTCATGGACTGCAACATACAAATAGTTTGGTTTGGTTTAGTTGAGTTTTATGGTGTATCAACCATTGTTGGTTATTTAATGCCAAATCTATTTTTATTCATATAAACAATTCTATTTTAAAAAAAAATCAGTTTAGCATAAGTACACTTTTTCAATGTAAAAAACAGTTCTTTTTCATACAATTCGGTTTTGCATGAGTATAGCTTTTTGTTTTCACATTGTTAAATGCCGAAACAGTTCTTTTTCAAACAATTTAATTTAGCATCAGCAGAGTTTAGTTCTGTTTGACCCATAAATAGAACCCTATTAGATGTTACCACTCCAGGCAAGGGTGGACCATGGAGTAATGGCAATGAAGAGGTACTCTGCATTCCTCAAAGCTCTGGAGACTCATCATCAGATTGTTTAGTGTCATACCAGGACACTCGCTGGTTCTTACCCCTTTGCAGAGATGTACTTAGTTACATCTTTAGCCGACTGGGCAAAACATAGTAAAAAGTAAGGTTGACCTTCGGTCATGCTATTACATACACTTTCGGGTTAATACCCATAAGAAAAGTATAAATATTCCCCTAGTTATAGGTTAAATACTACCTCTGCTGTTTTTCTTCAAAGATGACTTTGGCATTAAATAATCCATGAAGGTTGATATACCATGAGACAAAGAAACCAAATCTAACAATTTGTCTATCTATAAGCGCAAAAGTACTGGTTTGCAGCCCTGAAACGAGGAAGTTCGATCTTAAGTTTTGTTTTTGCGTTCGCCGTCGTCTAATACCATTAGGAAAGGTATAAAACCCCTAATTCCCCAACTATGCGATAAATAGTATCACTACTTTTCTACAAAAATGGCTTTAATAACTCACAAAGGTGGATATGGCACAAATAATGATAAAGAAACCCAACCAATTCCTACTTTACCTTTTTTTTTTGTCTATTTTCGATCTTTCTGGCATTCAACGTGTATTTTATTTTGTTTCTATTTATCACAATACGACTTTTCTTTTTTGCTTTGATTTATTTTGTTTCGTTTCGTTTCTTTCTCATGGTTACTAAAATGAGGAGTAACGTAACATTTTTATCGGCAGATACTTGTGGTTATGGTCTGTGGTTGAGTGAAGGAACACTTTTTCAAATCAGTGGTTAATTAATGACCAGACAGCAAAATCAGTAAAAAAAATTGTTATAGTGAATTTTATCCTTATCAGTATCTAATATCCAATTTTTGTTTAATTTTACTTATCCATGTTTGCATTTCCATACGTCATTATATATTAAGGTAATTCTAAACAAATTTCCTGCATTGTTTCGTACTCACGTAGACTCTCTGCAAGACGATATCTATCTATCTATGTATCTATCTATCTGGTTTCTTCATTTTTCTTCGTTTCTGTTGTCAGTAATACAATGTGTTGTTTACAGTTTCAATCAATTTCCATCGATTCATTTTTTCTTTCTTTCTTTCTCTATTTATTTATTTATTTATTTATTTATCTCTGCATGCAATTTGTAACTCATTCCGTTTCTATTCATCTCTTTACATTTCTTTCTTTCTTTCTTTCTTTCAGCAGTCAAAAATACAACATATGGTTTACACTTTTTCCATTTAGCTAAAATTTCTGTCTTTTTTCTTTCTTTCTTTCTTTCTTTCTTTCTTTCTTTCATATTAAGATGATCATCCGAAAAAAACAAGTACATTTCCAAAGTATTTCATAATTTTGGGGTTTATCTCACTTAAAAGAATAGAGGAGATTCTACTCATTATCTCAGTAATCAATGGATATGTATAAATGGGAAACTTTGAACATTTCTTATTCGATTGATAGAAATTTGCTTCTTTTTTCAGGATGATAATGTATTTTGTCACCAAGCGAATGGCATTACTGTTTTTCTTTAGAAAGCCGTATGAAATCAATATAGAGAAATGTCCAGATCTAAACCCACCCACTTTTAAAAATTTTATCGAAATTAAAAAAAAAATGACCCATGAAAAAGCTCCATCAACCAAAGATCTAATAACTGCCAAACAGGAAAATTGGATGTACTTTGATAAAGAATATTACTAAAATTAGTGAAGTCAATACATAAAAAATCAATATACTCATAAAAGTACATGGAGGGACAACTAAATAATTCTAATTTTTGCCCTTGAATTCCAAAAATGGCTTATCAATATTGAGTTACCTGATATCATTTTTCATCAGACTATCTTAGAAAAAAAGATTGATTTGAATAATTCACTCTAGATAGTAAAAATATCTTCATAAAGCCAGAACATTCGACTATTTAAAAACAAATGTGTAGCATCTTATCTGCAATTATTTTATTAGTTACAAATCTACTCAAAAGAAAACGAAGTGAAGATCCTCTACATGTGCTGATTCCATAGGTTTTTCCAAGTGCAGTATTAGTTTCCTTTTCTCTTTTTAATTAAATAGTTTAATCATCAAGGAACGTTGCGTTGTTTGTAGATTTGTTTTACATTGTCAAAGTTTATTATGTTATTCATTGCTAAAGTCAATCTTTTTATTCGAGCAAATATATGTCAAGAAGTAACTAATAATAAGCTTTTGCGGATCATTATTGATTCAAATGACTAATTTTAATTAAGATTTGTAAAAGGTAACACGGATTTAAGTCTTCATATCAAGTACAAAACATTTTAAAACTGATGAATTTGGCACAATGATGATATCTTCAAAATAGTACGAGTCCAGTCAGATAACATTAACAAATAATCTCAACAAAAAGAAAGCACTGTTCACTCCATAAAAAACAGGAGTTTCGCATTAGTTTCATACACAGGAAATCTCTCTTTTCCGAAGGATTTACTTCTAATAGAGAATGCAATCAACGTATTCTAATACAGGACAGTTATTATGCATTAAGTGAATGAATCTATCTATTCAACTTCCTTTTATCCCTAATACTTTCAAAGGTCTCCCATAGAAATGATGACGATACTTCTTCATTTCTGAGCATTTGAATAGTTATCTGTAACACTATATAGGTGGCCAACCAAGCAGACGATTCCTTTGTCTGTTTTGGCGCGAAACCAGACAAAGGGTTTTTGGACTTGAAATCTCGGCGTGGCCGGAAGAGGTAACGGGACGCGAGAAGAGAGTTGGTTGGAGAAAGGAGCTGACGTGGTACCACGGACAGGGGCAGTCGACACCGGACACCGGAGCGGTGAGACCAGGGGTTGGAGATGGGGTCCAGAGGATCGAGTCAAGATGAGTCGGCGTTCCAGTTGCTTTGTGGAAGTTTCGCTAGTAACCCACGCTAGCGTTAGTCTGCACATGCACAAAGTGTTGCATAACTCCCCTTCTGCTCTTAAGTTGACCCCAAGCGTTTTGCAAGTGTTTGTTCGTTTGTCCTGCTTTTCTCGCTCGTATTCTTGTAGTGGCAAGAAATGTGCGTTAACCCCCTCGGAACCACTAGTTGATTACCGGCCGGCCAAGAAGCGAATGGTTAGAAGAGTGATGAACGTGTATGTGGGGGCGAGGGGGGTAACGCTACAATCAAACCTTTTTTTAAACCATTGCATATTCTCATCTGTTTTTCGCTGACCACAATTTGAAGACTTTTGAATCATCAATTTTTTTCAAAACTATTGCATATTTTAGGATACTGATTTTATCATCCTAGGATCTTCAGGATAGCTTTGATCATTGTAAAAATTCGGTGGATTAAGAGTGTTAAATGTGAAAGGGAAATAACTATGTGAAGAAAATAAAAGTGTTGTTTCTGAATAATTTTATTAAACAGATTTTTAATCTAAATATTATATATTTTGAACTACCATTGATATATATATATATATATATATATATATATATATATATATATATATATATATATATATTCCATTTTGGGAAGAACTTTCAGTTCAGGAAATCAACAAATGTTGCACGTTATTGGGTCTGGTGAGTATGGAAAGCGCCGCAACTGAGGGATTATATGTTTAACCGAAAAGTTATGATCAAAATGTATTTGCACTGTCGATCAAAACGTATTGATAATTTGTAATTGGCAATGATACAACTCTTCAAAGTCTACACATCTGATTAGACGTCTAGGTAGGAACGTCGGCTAATATATGTTACTCAATCGAACACTTATATTTTTAAAAAAAGTCTTGGTGCCACTTTTTTTTATGACATCTCGAATAGATATCATATTTTCCCGAAGACGATATGATCTAAAATATGTGACTTTGAATACAATGCAATCGCCGTATACAACTGCGGTTATTAATAAATATTTAAATAACCAAGATAATGCTACTGTGAAATTTAAAACACATATTACATAAAAGCCTGAGAAAGTAAGCGTATCTATTCATTTTGCTGATATTTTTCGTTCGTCTGTCAGTCAGTGTAAAATGAAAGACTGATATCAATAGTTCCATCAAGCATTTTTTCTAAAAGCCAAACAAATAAAGAAAGGGAAGGGACGAAAGTAGACAATTATCATGTCTGCCCTCGCCTTCTCCAGACTTACCTTTTATGTTAGGTTTTATACCGCATCAACTGATTTTACTTCTGTCTTTGTTCTTTTCTTATAAAGCTGTAA
This sequence comes from Sepioteuthis lessoniana, assembly GCA_963585895.1. Classification (NCBI taxonomy): domain Eukaryota; kingdom Metazoa; phylum Mollusca; class Cephalopoda; order Myopsida; family Loliginidae; genus Sepioteuthis; species Sepioteuthis lessoniana. The sequence goes on from OY757926.1 coordinate 70,835,679, forward strand.
AATTTTTTATTTTTTACATATGAGTATTAACATTATATATATATATATATATGTGTGTGTGTGTGTGTGTGTGTGTGAATGTATATATATATATATGTATATATAAATGAGTGTGTTTTTGTGTATACGTGTGTGTGGTACTCATAAGTTACCTTACTCACACACACACAGACACACACACACTTGTATATATATATATATATATATATATAATGCGTGTGTGTGTGTGTTTGTGTACATGTATACATGCATATATATATATATATATATATATATTGAAAATGAATTGGAACGAAGGAAAAGACTAAAAACTGTGAGAAAAATATATGCATCAGACAAAATGTTTTCTATAGAGAAATATATATATATATATATATATGTGTGTGTGTGTGTGTGTGTGTGTGTGTGTGTGTGTGTGTGTGTCCCTCTGTCTGTATGTTTTAATGACTAGAGGTATTTAAAGGAGGTTGAAGGGGGCAAATGTTGAAGTACATCCTTATAGTTTAAATCAATTTGGAAGTGAAATATTTCTTAAATCGTTTGACCAAGTACTCTTCTTAAAAATGGCGTCTGCAATCTGCATGTTTGCTTTTTAGATGCGCGTTTTCGAAGTCATTTTTAAAGTCATATTAGAATTCGTACACACTGCTTAGATCAGCACACTCTCTTTGTCTCTCTGTCTCAGTCTCTATCTCCCTCTCTGTCTGGCTGGCTGGCTCTCAAGCTCTTACATTGTGGACCCATTCGCTATAAACAATGAAAATCAGAACCATAAAAAAACATTTTTGTGACTATATATTGATTCCTCATCAAGTTCATAATCATGGAACGCGGAATAGATAAATGAATGAATGAATAAATAAATGAATAAACAAATGCAAAAAACAAACAATCGATCAAATAAACAAACAAATTAATTAATAGATAAATAAAGAAATACAATGAAGACACAAATTAATAAACAAATGAATAAATACGATAATTATAATTAAACCAAAGCTATCTTCCCACAGTGGTAAAGAGAGATTTTAAAATTTCACGTTTAGCCGATTTACATTAAAAAGGCTTATCCCCATTCGACATTAACTGAAATAACAAAAAGATACGCAACCAAATACGAGGCGCATACAATAAGTTTCCATGCTTTTTTTTATATGAGCACTTTTATTGATAGTACACATATGAACCTCTAGTCCACTTCAAAATAATCGTCTCCGGCTGCAATACACTTGTACTGTTCCAACAACTTCTGGAAGGCCCCATGGAAGTCCTTTTTTGTGAGCGTGTCAATGACCTTCGTAACGGTTTCTTTCATCTCACTTGTCTCATAACGACAGCCTCTGAGCTTAGGGAATAACCAAAAGTTACAGGAAGCAAGGTCTGGAGTATAGGGACGGTGAAGATATGCCTTGATGCCCATCTTGGTCAAAAAGTCAGTGACAAGGATGGAGTTGTTGACTGGTGCATTGTCCTGATAGAAATGCCACTGACCCGATTTGACGATTGCTGGCCTCTTCCGACAGAATCTCTTTCTGAAATCCTTTAAAACCTCAACATAGTAACCGTAACCCTAGTTCTTTGGCCAATCAACTCTGATGTATTGACTTCCTTACTCCTCCCACACCTCTCATCATCCCTCGCAGACTCCATGTCTTCCTCGAATCTCTTATGCCACTTAAAAACTGATGCTCAATTCATGCAAGATGGTCGAAAAGCAGTCTGGAACATCCCATACGTTTCTGTGGCATTTTTCCAAGTTTGAAACAGAATTTTATTGCATATCGTTCTTCTAAAGTGTCAGATTGCATATTTGAAACTCACCAGTTGTGACAATCAGGCTTTAAGGGTGTATTCTAATTGCTGCTGTAGTTGTTCATTTGAATCTGAAATCATAAAAATTGGTCAGTCATCTCATAAGATGTATAGAAATAAGATACTGAATTTTCAAGGGTCAACGACAATTTTAAATGCCCATACAAAAAAAGTCTGGAAACTTATCGTATGCACCTCGTATATATCTGATCGCATATTTTTTCTTTTTAAAATAGCAAAAAATAAGAATAAATAAAAATAAAAGAAACTTTATCATTTTATTCAAAATATTGTAGAATATAACGGAAGTTAAACAATGATGAAGTATTTTAGTCTAGAAATAGCCGGTTAGGTATAGTAAGCAGCCGGGGTTACTAGACATGGTTAATAAAAATTGATGCAAACTTTTTTTTTTAAATAAATTAGAATTTTATACAAATATTTTTATTCCTTGTTACAAATTTTGAGAACGTTATGGTTCCTCCGTGAATGCCGAACACCAAAGATGAACAATTAAATTAATAACAAGGCAAAAACACATGGATTATGAGATGAAAGTTTCAACCTCTACTGCAATGCCACCATAATCTATTTCTGAGGATGCAAGATAAAATAGTTATAAACAGGTTGTCGCATTATAAAACTTTTGCCAGAGAAAACATACTCTTGAATAAATAATGATACTTGCGTTTCAGGAAATCTTAAGAACCTGAACAATGTATGTTGACAAATTTCCAATTCATTCAATAATTCTCGTAGCCGTTCTTTTTGTTTAATTCAAACACTGCTTTTATTCCTGTTAAGTACCTTTCCTCAATATGAATATAATACAGGACGCCTTGAGCAGTTTTTAGTACCTCAGTATCGATATTTCTTTCATTCAATTTGATATCATCTTCAATATCTACGTTACCTCCATTTACTCCTCTCTGCCTATTCCTCTTTTGTATTTCTATTTATTTCCGTTAGTTGAAGACGAAATGAGAAGTGCGATCATGTAATACTGAATGCTTACACATTAAAAATTGAGGAAAAATTTTAAGCGGAGTATAACTTTATCAAGCCCTTATGAATTTTCGAAGTCTTTCGATTTGTAGATAATTCCAGATTGACGTAATGTTTATGTTTAATCAGAAACATTTAAATTCAATTCTATTTATAATCGTGCAATCACCCCCCCTATATATATATATATATATATATATATATATATACATATTATCATACAACGTGTGAAAGCACGTGCGATACCATGTCCTCATCAGCCGCCAACCAGGGGTGATAACACAGTTTCGGTAGCTCAAGGCGGTATTGCACCCCTGGCGCTACCAAGCAGCTTTTGCCACCGGACAGGGTATTAAGAGAATCATATATATATATATATATATACACCAGATCAATTAAATGCAGAGACTACAGTGGACGTTAATCTTCATTTTCTGAGTGCAGTTTGTGATTAAAAAAAACGCGTTTACTTTCGGCGGTTGATATTATTACGCGTTTACAGTAACCGTTTCACACGGGAAAGGTGGTTTCGCGTGTATTACCTTAATTCTGAAAACTTTCTCGCTCTCGAGCAAATCCAACTTGATGCATATCGCGCCGTGGTGTATATATATATATATATATATATATATAGATATATATATATATATATATATATAGTGTGTAATTGGATGGGAAGTCAAACTTGGTTAAGTCGTCATTATAAATTTATTTCGGCAGAGAATATTATTATACTCTCCGTCTCGTCAGATGACTTTTTGCATGCTTTTCTTGAAGTTGCTGAACAGCAAATGTGTACTTACAGTTCTTATTTAAAAAATAGAAATAAAAAAATAAAATAAGAATAAAAATAAAAATAAAAAGATAAAAAAAAATAAAGATAAAATATAAAAACAGGAACAAAATATAAAATATAATATATATATATATATATATATATATATATATATATATATATATATTACTTGTAGTTAAGCAATTGTGGAAATAGCAAAATCTGAGGATTTCAACGGCCATTTTGGTTTAGTAGCAAATAAACTAATAGTAGATAAAACATAAAAAAAAGTTTTCTCTTTGATAGGAGAACATTCTTGCTTCATAAGATAATCTAGTACAATGATATTTTTCTTTTGAGAGTCTCGGCCAGGATATGAACTCGTGTCGCCATGTTCATGTCCTACGACAATAACCATTACACCACGGGCACCTCCATAAATGAATGGTATATAATAAAGCTATGATGGAGGGATCCTTTTCATGAATCTTTTTTTTAAATCGAAGACAGATGCTGAATCTTAGTTCTTTGAAAACTTTTAAAATTTACAACTTAAAACATTTTATGATACAATTCATATATTTACAATTCGAAATATTTTATAATATTATTAATTATTTTTATGGAGTAACACACACCGAATGATGTTGAAATGTTTCTGTTTTATTCGAACTACGTATAACCATTTATCATCATGAAATTCTACATCCTTAACTATATATATATATATATATATATATATATATATATATATATATATATATATATATATATATATATATATATATAATATTTCTTGCCCGTCTTATTTGGATTTTTTGAGAGATGGGAGTTAAGTGTCCTTACAGCTGCCACTTTATAGGATTCTGCATACAGCATTTTTTCAGACAGCACGAAATCTCCTAAAGTAATTTCCTGTCTAGCTTTTTATGATTGCATTTCACATAGCACTAATACCCTTGGGAAAGGTATGAATCCAAGTATTCTCCCTCCAAATAGGAGGACAGAATAGGTTCTTCAGCCTTGGTTAGGCAACTAGTCTAGGAGAAGGAAAACTCTAAATTAAAACCTGTTAAACTCCGCTTAAAAATTGACCTTGTATCATATCCTGCCCGAGCGGAGGGGTTGGTAAATAGTATAATGATATTTTTTTAAGTTATGCAAATGCAAATATTATCGAATAACCCAATACTACGGAAATAATTATAGAATTCTTTATGAAAAAATCGAATAAATATTTATCTGCTTTTTCATTAGTTTTTATGGGCGTCTTAATTCTTTCTACCATAGAGCTTCGCTAATTTACAACAATATTTCTTTTTGTTATCAATGCGGTTTGAACTTTTCTGAATGGTAGATAATCCTATTTACCCAACCCCTCCGCTCGGGCAGGATATGACACAAGGTCAATTTTTAAGCGGAGTTTATCAGGTTTGAATTAAGAGTTTTCCTTCTCCTAGACTAGTATCCTCACCAAGGCTGAAGAACTTAGTCTGCCCTATTTACTCATAGCTGGATGGAGAGTAATTGGATTCATACCTTTCCCAACGGCGTTAGTGCTATGTGAAATGCAATAAGTCTCGTCCAGGATTTGAACTCGTGTCGCCGTGCTCATGTCCTACGACGATAACCATTACACCACGGGCACCTCCATAAATGAATGGTATATAATAAAGCTATGATGGAGGGATCCTTTTCATGAATCTTTTTTTTAAATCGAAGACAGATGCTGAATCTAAGTTCTTTGAAAACTTAAAAAATTTACAACTTAAAACATTTTATGATACAATTCATATATTTACAATTCGAAATATCTTATAATATTATTAATTATTTTTTATGGAGTAACACACACCGAATGATGTTGAAATATTTCTGTTTAATTCGAACTACGTATAACCCTTTTACATCATGAAATTCTACATCCTTAACTATATATATATATATATATATATAATATTTCTTGCCCGTCTTACTTGGATTTTATGAGAGATGGGAGTTAAGTGTCCTTACAACTGCCACTTTATAGGATTCTGCGTACAGGATTTTTTCCGACTGCACGAAACCTCCTAAAGTAATTTCCCGTCTAGCTTTTCATCCAAGCATTTCCTTACACTCCAGGGGCTGCAGCCATACTCTCGTACTGATACAGCTAAAGCTTGGAAGAATTTTATTTCTATTTTATAATTGAGATTAAATAACAGCATAATGAATGACCTATTAATAGCAGCCATGTTTTTTCCTATGCCTATGATGAAATCAATTTCAATAGATGAAATATTGTTACTCGGGTGTTTGAAATAGTCCAAAAGTTCAGAGGCTTGTCATTCAAAATAGAGACGCGATAATCTTGTTTAAACACATCAACTCTGTTTTATCTGCCCTGACGTAGAGGGCAACGTCTCAAGCTGTCTGTTCCAGGCTTAAAAAAAATATCTCATGAACAAGTTAATTTTTTTTTTGTCATGAAGGGTTTTCGTAATATTGTCTACATCTCTATAGTTATTTCCACAACGTTTCGGCCGATATGTCCTCCGGGCTTCTTCAGGTGTCCGTCGAACTCAGGAACCTTCACGGAACTTCGAACTACGTTCTTTATTGAATCCAGGGAGAAAATTATCTGGAGGCTGCAGGTTCAATCCGGACTGCAGGCGAGTAACATTACTTGTACCCGGTTATGGCTAACGGGATCAGAACAGGCGATCGCCGTGGATTCAATAAAGGACGTAGCTTAAAGTTCCGTGAAGGTTCCCAAGTTTGACGAACACCAGAAGTAGGCCGCTGGATATATCGGCCGAAACGTTGTGGAAATAACAATAAAGATGAAGTAAATAGTCCGAAAACCCTTAATGATAAAAATCATTAAGCTTTGTCTCAGAAATTTAGACAACTAAGTTAAAAATACAGGATTTGGGGGAGCATGAAGCCCCAAAGGTTTTGAAGGGGAGGGGGAAGGATGAGGACTATGTTTTATATAGGGAACCCTTGGTAACCACATTCACGGATTCAGACACACTATACAATAACAACAAAAGCCATACATCACCAGGCGCGCAACAATCACCAAAATACAATTATTCACTCAATGAAAACCTACTTAAAACCAGGTGAAGTGAATGAATTATTTACTGTAAAAAAACATATATATACAACATGATGGAGAAATTGAGAAACACCCCAGAAAATTATTTGGAAGAAACAAAGGAAAAAAACCCTTTGGTTCCCCACCCCACGTCTATGATATGGAGAGTCGACTGTTCTCCTGTATCTGAAAGGGCCGAAACAAGCCGAACTATAGTTATGGCAGAGTGGGTCTAGAATAATGGGATAAAAGAAACGCAAGGGGAGTGGGGGCGATTTGACCGTAGCGCGTGCCCCTCCGGGGACTAGACGAACTCCGCTTACCGATAGGGAAACCTTCGCAATTCTTCATTCCTGCATCAATGAGTTACATCTCACGGCATTGTTGGAAACTCTTTTAACCTAGTTCTTACAACAAAACCCTCAAGGTCCCGCCTAGCTAGATCTACTGCTAAGGAAGCCCCCTCCTTCACTGCCCGGGAAAGTTTGAGCTGTCGGCCGTATTTGATGGCTGCATAAAAGACATTTGTCATGCGGACGCGTATTTGTAAGAATGCTTGAATATCTGCGTTATATGCATTGGTTATAGTTTTTGAGAGATATTGTAATATTATTATAAAATGTAACTGTATTATTGGGTATTATTGAATAGAAATATTGAAGCCGTCTGGTCTTATTTAATCTGATGTTTTTTTGATCGAGATCTCTGTTTCCATGACAATTACGTCAACAGACAATGTAATCCCATTCGTTTCAAGTGCGTAACATAACAATGGAATAATACATTCCTCTCTTTCAGCAAAAATTATATTTTTATTACTATTGAGAATGTACTCAACTTTTGTCGGTTGGTTGGTTTGTTTTACACCAGGTCAAACTTAGTTATGTTATTCAATACTGTTTCTTTTCTTTTGAAAACAATTCTATAATAATCAAGAAATAATGGTTTGGTTTGGTTTGGTTTCTTTGTTTAATGGCATATCAACTCTTTTTAGGTTATTTAATGCCAAAGCCATTCTCCTAGAAGAACGGTAGTGGTACTATTTAACCCATAGCTGGGAGAATAAGGGGTTCATACCTTTCCCCAGGGTATTTGCCCGAAAGTGAACGTAATAGCACGACTGGAGTACGAACTCGCGTACTAAGATTCCGCAGTCCATCACTTTAGCCATTACACCACGAGGACACCCCCAAGAAACGATGATAATTGTTCGTAAACAATAATGCTTTTATAACTCTTCTTCATACACATAATTTTCATTATATTATATAGATTCAAGTATTCCATACAATTGCTAATATTTATTATACCATCATAAATATTTTCACAAACTATTCCTATGTAGGCGTAATGCCTGGTTGATTGATTGTTTCGTTTTACAGCGTATCAGCCCTTTCCGGCTCATTTAACCCCGAATAAAGTCATTTTGATAAAAATATCAAACAATTTAGCTTAGTAAAATACAGTTTTTGTTTACATACAGTTAAATGCCAAAACAGTTTTATTTCATACTATTCAGTTTAGCATAGGTATGCAGTTTAAACACACTGTTAAAAATAAAAACTGTTAATTTTAAACAATTCAGTTTGGAGTAATTACAAAGGTTTAGTTCTATTTGGCCCATGGATAAGACCCTATCCTGTGCTACCATTCCGAGCCTGAGTGGACAAGGGAGCGATGGCTATATAGGGGTATTCCGCATTCCCTAAAGCTTCAGTATCACAAGAGCCTCACCATCAGATTGTTTAGTGTCGTATCTTGGACACTCGTTGGGGGAAGATCTTACTCCTCGGCAGATTCAGTCGGTGTATTCTACAGCCCCAGTCGACTGGTACATTTTCTGCTTGGCTAATGTTCTTGACTGAGATATTGTTGTAAAAAAGTTCAAACTTCAGTTGCGCTATTATGTCCTCTATCGGGTTATTAGCCTTGGTTGGTTGGTTGGTTCGGTTTTATGGTATATCAAATTTCGTAGGTTATTTAACGCCAAATCCATTTTTATGTAAATAATCCGTTCTGTTTCATACAATCCAGTTTAGCATGAGTACAGATTTTAATTGTCAAAAACATTTCTATTTCAAACTATTCAGTTCATTCAAACAGTTCTAATTCAGCTAATTCAGTTTAGTGTAAGTACATATTTTGTTTACACATAGTTAAATATCAAAACAGTTCTATATATAACAATTCAGTTTAGTGTAAGTACAGTTTCAATGTCAAAACAGTTAAATTTCAAACAATTCAGTTTAGCATAAGCATGAAGTTTAAATGTAAGTACAGTTTAATTTTCAAAAACAATTCTTTTTCAAACTATTCAGTTTAGTCAAACAATTCAGTTTAGCATCAGTATGCCATTAGTTCTACTTAACCCATAAATAGGGTCCTATCAGGTGCTACCATTCCATCAGATTGTTTAGTATCATATCCAGGACATTCATTGGGGTTGGGTTTTACCCACCTGCAGAGGTGCAGTCAGTGTATTGTACAACCCTATCTGACTGGGCAATTAATAGCCTTGAGAAAAGTGAAATAAATAAATTAATAAATATTCCTACTTTCTTTATTAACATATAGCATCTGAGTAGACCACGTGATGAAATGGCTCTGCTGCGGCCTTGAAATTCGAATTCTACCCGAACTTTTACGTTCACTTTCAGACTAATACTCTTGGCTAAATTATTAACCCCTTTATCCTCCAAGCTATAAGTTAATAGTATCACTACCTTTCTTATACATGAACAGCTTTCGCAGTGGATAAACCACGAAGGTTGACATACCATTAAATAAAGAAACCAAACATATTCCTATTTAATAATTATACAAATTTGCTTACACATTTTAAATAATTTCATTTATTCCTTTCAGATATTCATCATTTCAACGCACATCTATTTGGTTTCAAGTATTTCGAGCGATTAAGTGTTTTCAAGTAACTGATCATACTAATCCTTAGCTAACAATTAGAGCTGAAAGATAACCTAACAAAAATAATTTGTAACAAATTAAAAGTTTGCAATTGTTTATATCTAATACACATGATTTTTAATCTGATCTATTTGAATCGTTATCATTGGTGAGGCCTTGTAGTAATGAAAACGAATAACTGAAACTTGCCAAACAAGAGCCACACAGTGCGATGCAGTTGAATGTTTTACCCAATTGAGGCACTTTTAGGGAAGTCTTGCTCCTCAGCTAGAGATTCTGTCGGTTTATTTTAAGATCCACCTACTCTGAGATATGTTTGTGAGAAGCAATATTTAAAAGAGACATTGAAAGTGTTGCAAATCTTATCCAGAAGAAAGAGGATAGCAAGAATATATTTTGCATCAACACACGTAAAAAGATATTTTTTTCTTTTCAATAAAGTAGTAGACAACAAAAATATATATACTGGCAGCATTTCTTCATTAATACAAATTTCGTTCAACATAATAGAAATTTTTTTGTCTACATATTTTCTTGTTGATCCTTTAATATTGCCGTATTGATTTTATAATATTCCGCGGGAATTGATTGATGTATTTTCCATAATTGTTTATTTCTCAAGTACATTCTGCCCGACTTTGGGCCATCATATATATATATATATATATATATATATATATATATATATATATATATACATAATGGTGAACGAAATTAATAAAACAAATATGAATATTATTTTTTAGACAATGATTTTATGAATATTCCCTACTAATTTCGAACTGAGGACATTATCACGAGAAAAAAAATTGTAAAATTCTACTTGAACATCCATTTAAATTAACTGTGAAAATAATTTTCAAGCAATTTCTATTTTCAGTTTTCTGTATTTATTTACTTTTTGGTGATTTGGGTCAACGTCAAATCTAACCTCACCGCAATTTTTTTTCATTTTTTCGTAAGCAAAAAACAAAAAGAAAAATAATTTTATTAAATTTCATAAGTTGGTTTAATTTTCACATTCTAATTCTATGTAGAAAGATTATCAATTTCCCTGACAGAATGCATTGGTGTAAAAAAAAAGTAACCAGACAACTCGAATTATTTTATTATATTTTATTTATACGTTTACTTGGTGGAGTCGAGGGTTCCTTTTTTATTACTTGTTATTTTGGAATCTTTGCATGTATTCATCTCCTTATACGATGATTTACTCTAAATCAAGTACTTTACCTTTACGTTTTATTTCTAACAAATTTAATCAAATATTCAGTGGGGAAATTTTATTTTCCCTGTTTGTATAAACGTGTTATAGAAGAATATGTTGAAGATATTCAGGAAAATCCGGCCAAAAATCGTTCACTTTTCAATGTAATGCCTATTTGATTTAAACATTAGAAAATAATTGGAATCATTTTGAGATGAGGCTTCTTAATCTGAGAATTATTTTTTTATTTATTGGAGACTTTTTGTCCTCATCCTAGTAGTTTTTGTGTGTTGTTTCTTCTTCTTCACTATGTTTCGGCCAAATTTCACCTCTGGCATTCTTCAGGTGATTTAACCTTCGGGGCCCGGGGTGCAGCGGATAGAGGCGTTGAGTCTCTACGGTTCCAGGTGAGCATTGTCAGAAGATAGCGGTTTTAATTCCTATCCAAGCCGGCCAGAGGTTTACTTGGTCAAAAACGTGGTGCGATAGACAACAACTATGGAAGGCAGTAATTACTGGGGACACGGATACAACACTCAGCATTCCTATCCGAGGTCGCGGTTAAATCACCCGAAGAAGGCCAGAGGGGAAATTTGACTGAAATGTAGTGAAGAAGAAGAAACAACACACAAAAACTACTAAGATGAGGACAAAAAGTCTGCAATAAATTAAAAAAATCGATTCTCAGATTAAAAAATAACTAACGCTTCATCATACACGAATTTTCATACTGAATGATTTATTTATATCACTATAATTTCTAGATGAAAATAAACATTACACTTTTGTTTCGGCGTACAATCGATAATTGACAGTTCCAAGAAAGGAATCAAAGAAAATATATGGGTTACGTAATCTTAAAAGAAAGTCAGGAAAAAGGCCGGAGAGGAAGAATGAAATTAGTAAGTGGACAACTTAGTTTACACCTTTGTTCCGGTAAAATGAAACTGAAAGTAGATACTTTGCCTTCAAAGAGATACATAAAATGTCTAGTCATTATTGACAAATGAACAACGATCCCAGGATTTTCTCAGATCTCTTTCCTTTTGAGTTTAGGTTGAATCATAATAAGTGGGAATCAGACTAACCGGGTCAAACCCAGACAAAAAGGCTCTATTGGCGAAAGTTATAGCATTGTTTTTTTTTTCCGTTTTCTTTTTTTTTTTTGGACGATGTCGCCAAAAAATTTCATTTTCACAGACCTTTACACCAAAGCTTGTTTTACGTACATATGTAAAGACTATATATGACTTTACAATCTTGTTGATATTGCCAGCTGATATTTAAAAAGATATATGGGAACTAAGCGTGTTATAACGGTTAGCAAGCTGGGCTCACATATCATGGTGAGTGAGTTCAATACTCACTGTATTCATGTAACCTGCTAATCTAGCAAATTTTTAAGAAAGGATTTTTTTCATATAAAAAATATAATTGTAAGTACACACTACATATTTTACATAACTTCCCTTAATATTTTAATTAAACTCCTATTTCCACCCCCTATATATATATATATATATATATATATATATATATATATATATAAAGACAGACAGACAGAGACAGAAAGTATTTCCGACAGATGTTAGTCAAAATTTTTCAAGTATAAAATACGCTTAATTCTGTACGTTTCGGAAAGCACAGGGGAATACTGATTTTAGCCACTAGAAACAATACTGACTACACAAAGGCCAACAGAACGGAAATAACAAGAAAAAAAATAGGAAGAAATATAACTATGGACGTTTTAAACGACTTACAAGTGACGTTTCACGCGAGAGAACGTGGATAATGGTAAGAAAGAGAAACTTTAGGAGAGAAACTGATCACTTCTAGTAGCAGCACAAAAGAACGCCATAAGGGGAAAGAATTTATAAGACGCAACAAAACAGCATATGTATGTTAAGTCGTGATAGAAATGAAACGATCAATCACATAATAAGTGAATGCAACAAATTAGCCCAGAAAGAGTAAGGTGATCGACTGGGAATTTATCTAGAAATTTAAATCTTACAATATGAGCAAATAGTATTGGCACAACCCAGAATCTGTCCTGGAAAATGTGACACACAAACTCCTCTCGGATTTTGAGATACAAACAGATCACAAACAGAAAAAAAGGGAGCTTGCACAATTGCGGACTTTCCTTTCCCGGCTGACCACAGAGTAAATTTGAAAGAAAGGGAAAAGAAGGATAAGTACCTGGACCTTGCAGGGGAACAGAAAAAAATTGTAGAACATGAAAGTAAGGACTATACCATTTGTAATTGGTGCTCTAGGTACAGTCACCAAAGGATTGATACAAGGTTTGGAGGACTTGGAAATAGGAGGAGGAGTGGAGACCACCCAAATTACAACATTACTGTGATCGGCCAGAATACTGTGAAGAGTACTGGAGACTTGATATTACTCAAACTCCAGTAAAAGACTATCAGCTAATGCTGATGTGAAGAACTGTCAAAGACTAGCAATAATAATAATAATAATGTGATTGGTGCAATTGAAATAATCCCCAAAGGGTAGTTAAACGGACTAGTAAACATAAAATTCCAGATTTCAGTATTATTAAGATCGGTCAAAATACTATGAAAAGTCCTGGTGACTTGTCGTCACTCAGACTCCTGCGAGAAGTCATAAGCTAACGCTCATGTGGACAACTCTCAAAATATATATAAGGAATCTCATTACATCTCTGACCATTGAAAATGCCTCGTGGAAATGACAGTGCCGCAGAGAAAGTATTTATGCATGACATCCTCTTTTAATAATATTTTTCAACAGCCAAACACACACGCATATATAGAGTAAGTAAAGTTGGCGACCGTAGTCGATGGGGACCCAAAGGCACCCTTTTCAAAAGTTACTACACCAAGGTGTAGGGGAAGGAGCTTCTCCTAGATTGCTCCACTTTACCCTTACCTTATTATACTGAGTGTTAAGCAAGGTAGCATCAATTACCATTTTTTGAGTCTGACTAAACCAGGGACTGAACGCAGGTCGACCGGGCCATTGGCGAGCACTCTAACCATTACGCCAATATCTAGTTATATATAGTGTTAGAATATGTCGATGGTATTGGCAGGCTATTGTAAATTATTTCACTATGTTTTCATCAAATTGGGTGGTGGGAGAATCATAATATTGATGGATTAATATTGGTAACTCTTTCTTTAATATCAGTGGATTGCATGATAAAATATCGTCAGATCAGCAGATAAATGAATTTAACACAGTAGTAACAATCATTTATAGTGAGTACTTCATTTATATTAATGGAATTTTTCATGAATACTGGCAAATCATTTCATGAATATTAATAAGTTCAATAGTTCATGTATATTGGTATAACATCTTTATATACGAAAATTATTTCCGTAAAATCTAGGAATTTAAAGGATCAATTATTTTTTTATTCATTTGTGACCTAAATGTGTTTGAGGAATGAATAGATAATTATATATATATATATATATATATACACACACACACACACACACACACGCACATATATATATATATATATATATATATATATATATATATATATATATATATATATATATACGCGCCATTAGCGTATATGCAAGGCTCTTCGTATGAATAAAGTTCTCGGTAGCCGTTAAGCGGAAATATGTAAACAATAACAATTGTGATTTATAACCGTTCAAATTTGCACCGCTGCTGCTGGTTTCCTCGTGGCTGAGTGGTGGAATCTTGGATTGGCGTTTGAGTCAACCGGGTTTCGATCCCAGCTTCAGGAATCTAGCCCGTCTAGCCACACTGATGAGTTCTGATAGAACGAAACAGATCTGTATGTGGATGACAATATATATGTATTAAATTTTTTAACGATTTTAAATCATGAAGATATTTTTTGAAACAAGCAGGCTTATTTAGTGTCCATGTCATGTTGCTGAACAATTTACAGAATGTGATTTCAAATTGTATTCGCAGTGATTAATTGAATCTGTATTTATTTGAAAACACAAAATGTGAAGAGATAAATGAACTGTAAAACTTGAATTAAAAAAAAAAGTTATTGATCGTACTTCCTGGAAGATGATTTGCTCGCCTCTTCCTTGATGCATATATTTAGTTGCAATAATGCATGTAGATGAGTGAGTATCTATATATATGATGTAGTGGCTGAAATATTGAACTGCAACATCGGAGTAAGTGAGTTCGAGCTCCAGTTGCATTATGTTGTTCATTTTCTAATAACCTTAGCAAAAATTAAGAACCTATTTATCTCCTAGCTATGGGTTACATACAACCATTACTGTTATTCAACATGGATGGATTTAGTACCAAATAACTCACGAAGGTTGATATACCATTAAACCGCACCAAATGGTTTGAAGGAGGTTGCAACAATGCCTCGTTGCGATCTAAAGAAATCGTAGATCTGGTAACCGTAGTGGATAGAAATTGCATTCACATTCTTGGAGATCGAGTTGATATATTGGTACCATTGTTACAAGTTTCCACCCGTATTTTTAATTTTTCGAGATATGGACGAAGTCCTATCTGTGGGTTACTAAGACCACGGACGAATGAGGGTGTTTCAAGGTTAAAGAGGTCAACGTGATATGAATGAACACGTGGGGAATTCTGAACCGGACAAACAATATAACGCGTAGTTGGTTTTCTCCTTTTCTTTATATATGTATCATTCATTCATTTTTTTTTTATTTTAAAGAGAGCACAACTATAACAACAGATAAACAAAGAGCAAAACGAATACAACAAAAAATATACAGAAATGTTGAGGACAAGTCGCTCCCAATAGTATCTGACTAGGTCCTTCCAATAAGACAAAGTATTTTTTTTTCTTTTTTCAACTTGTTTTAAAATCATATCCACATCTTACTTTTCCCTTTACAATTAAAGGGAGGGAACTTCCTCGTTTTTCTTTTTTTTTCTTTGTATTTTTTTTTCTTCTTTCACCGATGAACAAGAGTCTCTCCTCTTCGTCTTTATGGATATACACATTTTTAACAGATAGGTTTTCCGCCGAAACTAGCTGTTGATGAACAGCCTCAAAAATGTTTCTTTGGAATAGTCTTGATACGGACCTTTATTTAGATTACGTATATTATTCTTGATAAAAATTTTTGACTAACCCTTTTTTTTTTATCTTTCCTTTCTTTTGTTAATTTTTTTCTTTTTTTCTTATATTCGTTAATCTCCTATTAACGAGTTGCAAAGCACCAGTTTTTGTTTTCCTTTTCTTTTGCGTTGAGCCTCAAGTTCTTACTCAACGGAGCCACGGCTTCTATTGGCCGAATTTCCCCTTTCACCGGACCCCGTGAAAAGGGGACCTTTCTCTTCCTTGCGAAGCTCGAAACTGACTGTTTGGGTTTTGTTTCTTTTTGGCGGTAAAGCGCCCTCCCTGCCTCGTCCAATGGCATGTCTTCTCCTTATCCGGGTCAAGACCTTTGCCCCTTCCCAGCTGCTTCTTCCACTGTTGCTAGGGCTCGAAGACTCGCTAATCGCCTGCCCCACTTCCGATTCTCATAGTAGTCCTTGCATTATAATCTTACCGTGGCCGGTGGCCGTAACACCATCCAATCAAAAATAGGGTACATATTTTTATAAGTATGGTTAACAACCTATTAAAGAATTCTGTTTCAAGCCGACTAATTTGCTAAACCCGGAATTGGAGGTAAGCACCTTCCATACTGTTTTCTTTTTCTTTTTTTTCTTCAACAAAACAAAGAAAGAAAACCAAAATGTGTCTGTGTGACGATGTGTTTGTATAGGCGTTGCAAATATTGATATTTGTGCATGTACATTGATGCATGCATAATAGTATCAAATCGCTAGAAAACATGTCATGGGGTTAACATAATTTAATATAGGGAGAATAATTTTTAAAAAAGGGCTCCTGTATAACGAAGCAGAAGGAGCATTCTTCAATAGATCTAAAAGGAAGATATTTTAATGACTATTACAAACGGAAGGCTTGGGTGCAAGTACATTCACTGAACAAGTATCACGTTGTTTATGCCTTTAGTTATTAGGTGGTTGAAGTTGGAAAATCCGGGCTCATTAAACCTCATATATTTTGCAGAATTTCTTTGCTGTGGTAGTTCTTGGAAAGTCTTACACAGGATTAGGAATGAGTCATAGCTGCACTGATTCAGATTGAATCCTGAGCAACAACAAATTTTCATTCGCTATCAATATCACTATTAGGATTGGTTTAAAGTTCTATCAATAAATGTCACCATACGATTTTAAACTCTTGTACACTATATGTCCTTGACTTTGCGAGTCTGACCCATTGATTCAACTGTTTTTACTATAACTTGTCGACTTCTTTTAAAAAATGTCAAGCACTGCCTGAAGAGTTAAAGGACGAAAGTCTATGAGCCTCAGACATTCACTTCCATTGTATATCTATATAAGTGTATGTGTGTGTGTGTGTTTGTGTGTGTGTGTGTGTGTGTGAGTGTTTGTGTATATATATATATATATATATATTGTTTGATCGATCACTTAACCTAGTCACACAAAATAATTATCAAGTTTTGATAATGCAAGGTAATACGTAATCTACAGTGTTTATTCATACACACACATACACACAAACACACACACATACAGAGAGAGAGAGAGAGAGAGAGAGAGAGAGAGAGAGAGAGAGAGAGAGACACACACACACACATATATATATATATATATATATATATATATATATATATATATATATACCCAACTCTTCTGAGCCGTGTTGGGGCTATAGAATACTCTGACTGCGTCTCTGAAGAGGGGTAAGACTCTTCCACCACCGAGTATTTTAAATATGACACAGACAATCTGATGGTGAGATTTCGGTAATGCATGAGATTTATGGAATACGGAATACCCTTTCCTGGCCATTGATATTAGGTCCACTCCAAACTAGATTGGTTGCACCCGATAGTTTCCTAGGTATAGTTTAAATAGAACTGTTGGACATTCAAACTGAGGGCAAAACTATTGACTTATGCTGAATTGTATTGTTTGAAATAGAACTGTTTGATCCTTTGATTGTGTAAACAAATAACTGATGTTTAATTGAATTGTTAGTGATGCACAACAATACTTGAAAAAATGAGACTGTGAACAAATGAATGAGTTTTGTTGAATATAATACTTATTGTTAAATAGAAATACATTTAACCACTTCACTGTGAGCAAACAAATGAATTATATCGAAAAGAATTATAAGTCTCAAATCACAATTCTTGAAACCATTTAAGATGAGATCATGCACATTTAAAAATAGTATCAGCAAAATGTGTTTACAAATCATATACATTTAATGTATATGTATAAACACAATTAGGCATTAAATAACCTGCAATGGTTGTTATGCCATAAAAATCAACAAATCAAAACAAATTCTCTCAAACAAGTAAAGTGCGACTCAAAATCTATTTTGAAGTGAATTTAATCAACTGTGAGTTTCGGGTTTTCCTTCTAACTCAATGGCATACAAATGCTAAGCAGCCTAATCAGCAAAACTATTTATTTTTAGCTGGGGAGAGAAAACATGGATTCATACCTTTCCCAAGAGTATGTGAGCTATTTGAAATACAAACAGCTTCGTCCAGGATTCAAAAATAACGATTATACAACGATGAACTACTATATATATATATATATATATATATATATATATATATATATATGTGTGTGTGTGTGTGTGTGTGTGTGTGTATGTGCGTGTCTTTGATTTACTCTTCTCGCAATCGTTTCTTATACCTCACTCTTTTTTTTAATTTTTTGCTGTCATTTTTGTTTTTTCATGTTTATTTTTCTTGATTGACGAATTATTCTTTTCATTCTTATCTTTCTCGATTTTTTCTCTCTTTTTGCTGTCTTTGAGGTAATTGAAGGTGTATAAGTAGACTGAAACACTATTGAACATAGATAAACAACAGTACAAATATGTAGGTAAATAGCCGTCCGTTTATTACAGAAGCGATGATAATATTTTCTGTAAGTTTTGTAAGATTTTCTTTTTGTTGAAATTACCATTATTTGGTTGAAACTTTCTAATTTTAGTCCATTAGTCCCTCGCAGAAATTAGGTTAATTAACTTTATTGATTTTTTTAATATTCCACTCCTTACAATTTCCTTCGGACATCCTGATCGGAATGAAATAATATTACAATTGGTCGGTCATCCAGTGCAGAAACAAAATCAGTAATGAAGAAAGTAAAAAAGAGAAAAAAGAAGAATAAACAAGCACAAACGAGTATTATTATCGACCATATATATATATATATATATATAAATATGTGTGTGTGTGTGTGTGTGTGTGCGCGCCTGTGTGTGTGTGTGTGTGTTTGTGTGCATATTGTCCCGTCTGGAGTAAAATACGACCACAGCATGACAGCAGAAAGGTAAGGTCTCCGTAAATATTGCCCTGAATATTACACAATATTATCGGGTGCGGTTCCAGTCCTGAAGATTTGAATAGTGTAGATGACCACTTCCTTATCATTACTTTCAGGCTCACTATGATCCGGAGTTGTGGTAGCTAATGAGGTCCCATCTATAGGTCCATTAGAACTGTTTAATCATTTACAACACTTGAAATAATTTTACTCTGGTCAAATAATGAAGACCAATTTTTGAAATCATTGTACTATGAGCAAACAAATTTTCTTTGCTTTGTTTACAAATGTTACTATCTAAAAAATATTCGCTTTCGAATTAATAAATAAGTAAATAGATAAAATACAAATCTCTTCATGTAGCTACCTATTTGAAGATATTTTTATTCTCTCTTTGGACCTAGAACAAATATATATATATATATATATACGTATTTAACACCGGCTCTTCATGAAGAACTAGTAGTAGTAGTAGTAGTAGTAGTAATAATAATACTACTAATAATAATGAATAGCACACATAAACTCCTATGGGACCTTCAAATATAGACAGATCACCTAATCTCGGTCAGAAGACAAGACCTAATAATAATCAACAAAAGAAAGAGAACTAGCAAAATTGTCAACTTTGCTGTCTTGACTGACCACAGATTAAAACTGAAAGAATATGAAAAGAAAGATAAGTACCTCGACCTTGTTAGGGAATTGAAAAAAACTATGGAATATGAAAGTGACAATTATAGCAATTGTAATTGGTTCTTTTGGCACGGTAACTAAAGGATTATTAAAGGGCCTGGAGGATTTGGAATTTGGCGGCTGAGTGGAGACCATTCAGACTACTACATTATTGAGAACGGCCAGATTACTGAGAAGAGTCATAGAGACTCGAGGAGACATGCTGTCGCTCAAACTTCAGTGAAAGTTCATCAACTAACGCTGATGTGAAAAACTCTAATGAGTAAAAAATAATATCATTAATCATAATCAGGCCTGGGGAATAAAACGCAGATACTTAAAAGAAAATGAAAAAAGAGATAAATATCAAGACATTGCTAGAGAACTAAAAGACTGTGGAATATGAAGGTGACAGTGATACCAATGATAATTGGTCCACCTGGAACAATCACTAAAGGCTTGGAAAAGGGATTAGAAGAATTGAAATCAGAGGAGAAGTAGAGGCCATCCAGACTACAGTATTATTAAGATCAGCTAGAATGGTGAGAAGTGTTCTGGAGATTGAGGAGAGTTGCTGCCATTCAAATTTCAGCAGGAAGTCATCAACTAACTCTGATGTAGAAATTTTTCAAAAGAGTAAAATATTAACAACATTAATCACATTAGACCAGACAGAAAAAGAATAAAAACAACGAAACACAAACGGATAGAAAATAAATAAAAATAAATGTACGGAGATGTTAAGTGATTCGCTAACGAAGTCATGCACGTGAAAATCTAGACTTGGCTATGCTAGGAAAAGCTTCAAGAGAGAATCTCTTCCAATAATGGCTATAAACAAAACAACGCCATAAGGACCAATTATATTAAACCGAAAATTAAGAATACGCAACAGACTATCAAATTTAGAGTAGATGAAAAAAAAATGAAACTGTTGATAATATAATAAGCAGATGGAGCAAACTAACACAAAAAAAATACAAGACGAAACTTGATTGTGGAGAAAATGTTATCCACTAGGAATTGTGCAAGAAAGTGATTTTGGCAATACTACTAATTCGTATATGCTCAAGCCAGAATAAGTCCTAGAGAACAAGACCCTTTCAATTATCTGGGATTCTGAGATACAGGCGAATCATCCATTCCCAGCCAGAAGACTTGACCAAGTGTTAATTAGCAAAAAAATCCCCTTTTAAAACTGTAGGGGTTAACGCCTTATAGATTTTACCGTTCTGACAGACCACAGAGTTGAAATAAAAGAAAGCGAAAAGTTATACAAATACTTATTCTCTGTTAGAGAAGTAAAATATGTTTGGAACATGAGAATAATGGTAATACCAGTTATAGTTGCTCAAGAAAAAAATGGAAATAGGTGAAAGAATTGCGACAATTCAGATCTCCGCAGTGTTAATATCGGCTATTGTTATGATGTTAATTTGGGGTTTGTAAAGAGAAACACTAAATAACATGTAACAATAAAAAGGATTTATTAGGCTGGTAAAAAAAAGTTACAAAAGTCGCATGAGTAGTAAGACTAGCTCAGCATACTGCCCTATGTCATTTGATAGACTTCTACATAAAGCCTTCAATTATCAACTCCACGAACACAACAGTTCACTTTCAAGAGGGATGGAGGTTTCTTACACAACAGCTATAATATTCAGAAATTTCTGGGAGAACTCTGGAGACTTGCTGTCATTCAGACTCCACTGAAAAATCACCAACAAACGCTGGTTGGAAAAAATGGTAAGGAAGTTCCGCAAAGCTGGATAATAAACTGTCTCAAAATGTACAAAATATCACACGGAATCATAAACTTCATCGAAAAAAAAACAAGAAAAGCTGAAGAGTTAAATAAAAAGCACGGGGGAAAAGATTGGCTGAAACAAAGATCTAAAGAGGTATTTTCCAAGGAGATGCACAGTCACCCCTACTATTCATAATAGCCATGATGCCACTAAGGCACATACTCAGAAAATGCACGGCCGGATACAAACCTAGTAAATCGCAAGAAAAGATCAATCACCTAATGTACATGGATGACATCAAACTATTTGCGAAATATGGAAAAGAACTGGAAACCCTAATACACACAGTTAAAATATACAGTCAAGACATAGGAATGGAATTTGGTATTGAAAAATGTGTCATGCTCGTCATGAAAAGTGGCAAACGACATTAACTGATGGAATAGAACAACCGAAATCAAGACAAGATCAGAACGCTCGCAGAAAACGAGACCAACAAATTCTTAGGAATCTTGGAGGCAGACACGATCAAACAAGTGGAAATGAAAAACAAAATTCAAAAAGAATATCTCAGGAGAACTATAAAACTACTCGAGACAAAGCTCTCTAGTAGAAACCTTATCAAAGGAATAATTACTTGGGTTGTACACCTCGTTAGATATTCGGGACCCTTCTCAAATGGACCAGAGATGAACTTAGACAAATGGACCAAAGAACTAGAAAACTAATGACCATACACGAGGGATTACATCCCAGAGACGATCTTGATAGACTATTTGTACCAAGAAAAGAGAGAGAGGAAGAGGACTTGCCAGCGTCGAAGACAGCGTTGACACATCGATACAACTACTTGAAGACTACATAGAAAAAAACGTATGAATACTGATTACGGCCATCAGAAACAATACTGACAACACGTTAGATAACAGAATGACAATTACGAGGGAAAGAAATGGGAAGGAAAACAACTCTATAGGCGTTTTAAACGACTAATAAACAACATCTAACACCAGAAAAGCTGGACATGGCTAAGAAAAGGAAACGTTAAGAAAGAAACAAACTCTTTCCTAATAGCAGCAAAAAAACAGCGCCATAAGAACCAATCATATCAAGGTGAGGATAGATAAGACGCAATAAAAAGCAAACGTAGGCTATGCAGTGACAGAGATGAAACCATCAATCACATAATAAGTGAATGCAGCAAATTAGCACAGAAGGAGTACAAGGCTAGACACGACGGGGTGGGCAAGGTTATCAACTCGGAAATGTGGAAGAAATTTGAATTTGACCATGCCAATAAATTGTATATGCACAGTCCAGCACCTGTCCTAGAAAATGACACACACAAACTCCTATGGGACTTTGACATACAAACGGATTACTTAATCTCGGCCACAAGACTAGACCTCATAATAATCAAAAAAAAATCTGCAAAACTGTCGACTTTGCTGTCCCTGTTGACCACAGAATAAAACTGAAAGAATGTGAAAAGAGAGATAAATAGCTCGACCTTGCTAGAGAATTGAGAAAAACTGTGGAACATGAAGGTGACAATTATACCAATTGTGAAAAACTCTAATGAGTAAATATTATAATAATAAGCAACAAACAAGCCGAGTATCAAACTAAAAGACTTGGGCATGGCTAAGAAAGAGAAACCTAAATAGAGAAACTTAATCTCTTTCAATAACCTTACAAACAATATCATTAAGACCAACAATGTTAAACCAACAGTAGATACCCAACCCCTCCGCTCGGGCAGGATATGACACAAAGTCAATTTTTAAGCGAAGTTTAACTGGTTTGAACTTAGAGTTTTCCTTCTCCTAGACTAGTTGCCTCACCAAGGCTGAAGAACCCAGTCTGTCCTACTATTCACCCATAGCTGGAGGGAGAATAATTGGACTTAGGGTATTAGTGCAATGTGCAAATGAAATCAGTCTCGTCCAGGATTTGAACTCATGTTGCCGTGTTCATTTCCTACGACGATAACCATTACACCACGGTGATAGAGACGATTAATCACCTGATAAATAAAAGTGACAAATTAGTATTCCCAGTAGATCACTTTCCCAACCAAGCAGTATCTAGTCCTATAATTAGACCCGGCTTGGTTGATCTACTGGGGATTGTACAAGAAAGTTTAATTCGACTATACGAACAAGTGGTATATACACAACCTAGAATCTGCCCAGGAGGAGATGCACAAATTTCTTTTGGATTTTGATATACAAACAGATCACCTAATATCGGCCAGACGACCAAAAAAAAAAAGAAAAGAAAACCAGCAGAATAGTTGAGTTTTCCGTCCCAGCAGACCAATGAGTATAAATAAAAGAAAGTGAAAAAATCGAAATGTACCTAGACCTTGCTAGAAAACTAGAATAAATCTATGAAGGTGACGGCGATGCCAATTAATGTTGCTGCGCTTGGAACAATCACCAAAGGCTTGATAAGGAGACTGGAAAACTTTGCAATCAGGGGGCAAGAGGATACTATTCAGCCAACGGCATTAATAAGATTGGTGAGATACTATGAAGGGTTGTGGACACATGAGGAAACTTGTTATCATTCTTACTCCAGTGAAAAACAATCAACTAACACTGGTGTGAAAAGGTGTCAAGGAGTGTAAATAATAATAGCAATTACAATAAACATTTAAAAACCCGGGGATTAAAGAACATAATTCCTCAATGATTTATCGCAGAATAATATTTATGTTTTAAGTCCTGCAGTTTTTGCGCTTATATTCTGTAGAATTTGTACGTTTAAAATCATGTAGTCGGTGAAATTTTTATGGATTGCAGCAATGTATAAGTTAAAGAAGGTTTGGTTTGTTTGTTGGGTTTTATGGCATATCAACCTTTGTAGGTTATTTAACGCCAAATCCATTTTTATGTAAATAATCTATTCTATTTAAAACAATTCAGTTTAGCATAAGTACACAGTTCAATGGTCAAAAACATTTCCATTTCGAACTATTCAAGCAGTTGTATGTAACAATTCGGTTAAGTGTAAATACAGTTTTAATGTCGAAAAACAGTTCTATTTCAAATAATTCAGTTAAGCATAAGCACGTAGTTTAAATGTAAGCACGGTTTAATTGTAAAAATCATTTCTATTTCAAGCTATTCAGTTTTTCTCAAACAATTCATTTTAGCATAAGTATGCCGTTAATTCTATTTAACCCATAGATAGGACCCGTATCAGCTGCTACCACTCTGGGCCAGAGTGGACCTGGGAGCAATGGCAATGAAGGGGTACTCCGCATTCCCCAAAGCTCCTGCACTGCTGGAACCTCACCATCAGATTGTTTAGTGTCATATCCAGGACACTCGTTGGGGGGGTCTTACCCCTCTGCAGAGAAGCAGTCGGTGTATTCTACCGCCCCAGCCGGAGAGAGAGAGAGAGAGAGAGAGAGAGAGAGAGAGAGAGAGAGAGTATGTCTTTGTTTGTTTGTTTAGGTCACTGTGAAAAAAAGATTGAAAAATAACTTTTGCTACAATTTCAATGAATACGATTAGAACGGATAACCGATAATAGCAAGAATTAGATGAAGTGAACATTTTTAAAATCATTGATAGAGCGAGATCCAGAGTGCATACTCACTAACATCACTGCTACGACATCACAGTTAGCAAGTTCGGGTTTTAGTCACGCAATTACGTTCACTTTTGGACTAATATTCTTGGGAAAGCTATGACCTTCCTTATTCTCTTTACTCTGGGTTAAAAAGTACCACTACTGTCTGTCTATAAGAATGACTTTGGCATAGCATAACCTGCAATGATTGATATGCCATTTAAAAAGAAACCTAAAAAAATATTTTTGCCAATTCGGCTGGGGCTGTAGAATACACTGACAAAACCTCAGCAGAGGGGAAAGACCCACGCCGATTAGTGTCCTGGATATAACAATAAACAACCTGATATAAGGTTCCAGTAATACTTGGGCTTTGGGGAATAAAGAGCACCCCTTCATTGCCATTGCTCCCAGGTCCACTCTGGCCCGGCGTGGTAGCACCTTATAGGGTCCTATGTATGGGTTAAATAGAACTAACAGCATCCTTATGCTAAACTGAATTGTTTGACTAAACTGAATAGCTTGAAATAAAAACGTTTTTGACTATTAAACCGTACTTACATTTAAACTGCGTGCTTGTGCTAAACTGAATTATTTGAAATGAAACTGTTTTTTACATTGAAACTGTACTTACACTAAACTGATTATTTTAATATAGAACTCTTTTGACATTTAACTGTGTGTAAACAAAATCTGTACTTATATTAAACTGATTTACCTGAATTAGAACTGTTTGACTAAACTGAATAGCTTTAAATAGAAATGTTTTTCTCATTTAAACTGAACTTACATTTTAACTGCACGCTTATGCTAAACTAAATTGTTTGAAATAGAACTATTTTCATAAAAATGGATTTGGCGTTAAATAACCTACAAAGGTTGATATGCAATAAAATCCAACCAACCAACAACAAACTAAACAAATTTTGACGAGGCTGTTTGCGTTTCACTTCATGCTAACACCTGAATCATTCTCCCTTCTTGCTACTCTAAA
This sequence comes from Sepioteuthis lessoniana, assembly GCA_963585895.1. NCBI lineage: Eukaryota > Metazoa > Mollusca > Cephalopoda > Myopsida > Loliginidae > Sepioteuthis > Sepioteuthis lessoniana. Next base: position 70,861,878 of record OY757926.1, read on the forward strand.
ATAAAAAGACGAACGAAACCTTTTAATCTCAGTAAGGCAACCAAAACAAAAGAAGAAACCCTTTAAATTTGAAACCAGTAGTATTTCACTTTAAAAATTGACCTTGTGTCACATTTTACCAGTGTTGCAGGGTTTGGATGAATATATCCATGAGGTAATTGAAGAGCAATTAGCCTAAGGGTTATCATGGTATGAAATGGAATCAGTTTCTTAGTTCAAATCCTGGACGAGACATTTTGCGTTTTATTCCGGATTTATGCTTTTGAGAAAGGCATAAATTCATTCATCATCATCATCATCATCATGTCGTGCCACTAGCACGAATATCCCTGACCCTCTCTCGCCACTTCTCCCTATCATTCATCGCTTTTGGCAGGTCTTCAGGGCTATTATCCCGTATACTCACATAGCTGCTGTATGTATGTTCGAGCTGGTCGTCCTGCTTTTGCTTGGCCATATGCGGGGGTTCTTATGAATACATCACTGATGAGTTCGTCCTTGCTTCTCCAGTAGTGTCCTGCGTGTCTGGCTGGTCTAACTTGTATAGTTTTCGTGATGGGAGGCACGTGGCCGTACAGCTGGTGTCTTGTTGGGTGTTGCCGCCAGGACTTGTTCAATATTGCTCTCAACATTCTTGTATAATTGCCGTCTAGCTTCTTCTTCAGCCGTTTAGTTAGCGTCCAAGTAGTGCATCCATATAGCAATATCGATACGAATTCATTAGTATTCTCTTACTGCAGCTATGAGTAAGTTGTTTCGTTGTTTGGGTTTTACGGCGTATCAACAGTTGTAGGTTATTTATTGCCCAATTCATTTTTATATAAATAATCAGTTCTATTTCAAACAATTCAGTTTAGCATACATATACAGTTTAACTGTCAAAACATTTCTATTTCAAGATATTCAGTTTAGTCAAACAGTTCTTATTCAAACAATTCAGTTTAGCATACGTATGCAGTTAAGTTCTATTTAACCCATAGAAGAGGGCCTATTAGATGCTACCATTCGAGACCATAGTGGACCTGGGAGCGATGGCAATGAAGGGCTGTTCCGCATTACCCAAAACCCCAACATCACTGGAACCTCGCTACCAGATTGTTTAATGTCATATCCCTGAAACTCGTTGGGGCGGGGTCTTACCACTCTGCAGAGTGGTAAGACCCCCGACTGGGCATTACACAAAGTTAATGTCAAAATAGTTTTATTTCAGATAATTCAGTTTCTATTTCGAGCAATTTAGTTTAGCATAAGTATGCAGTTTAAATGTCAAAACAGTTGTATTTTAAACAATTCAGTTTAGCATAAATACGCAGTTTAAATGCAAAAAAACACCCAGTAAACTAAAAAAAACACGGTTTAGTTCTATTTCATCCATAGATAGGACCCATATCAAGTGATACTACTCTGGACCAGAGTGGACCTGTGGGCGATGGCAATGGAAAGGTACTCTGCATTCCCCAAAGCTCTAGCATTAATGGAACCTCCCTATCAGATTGTTTAGCGTCAATACAGGACATTCGTTGGGTGGGGGCTTACCCCTCGGCAGAGAAGCAGTCGGGTTATTCTACAGCTCCAGCTGACTGGGCAAATCTATGAGTAAATAATTGGGAAGACTTGCCTCTTTAACCCAGACTAGAAAAATGAAAACTTTGAATTCGACCAAGCTGTAAACCGCTAAGATATTGATATTCTGACGTATCTTCTCCGAGGCGGAGGGGTTTGGTAAATGCATAACTAAAGGTTACATATTAAGCAATTGTAAGAGGATTCCATTTTTTGTGGTTTCACATTAGGTGGTGTTTTGAGGCAATTTGTTTTCTCGTGAAAAAAAAAAAACAGTTGTAATTCAATTCTTGAATTTTCACTGTTTTTGTCGCGGCCATATAAATCTAGGAATCGAAAAGAAAATGGAAAATTGGAATTTAAAAAATAAAAGTGACAGACACACCGAAGTATGTTTTAATAATTACCCAAAGGACGATGTTAAAAAATCTATATTCATGAAATAAACAAAACTATGTAGATGAAATCACTGGGTTAATCCACACACACACACACACACAGAGTCACACACACACACACAGAGTCTCACACACACTCACGCAGCCATACACACATTCGTGAATATGTGTGTATGAGTATGGGTCACGTATACACAAGCTTATATATATATATATATACCCAGACAAAGACATACATAGATTGAGAGATACCCGTCAGTTGCATAAAGCGTGAAGTGAGGTGAAATGTTAAGCTAGTTTAGCAGACCTTTTTTAATGAATTTGCTTCTTACTGTGTTCATAAATTGGTTTTATAAATTAGCTAACATAAATAAATAAAAACTATTTTGCGTGTTTCAATGATTCCTGATCAAAGCTCGCCAAATATTATCAGTGATCTACATTCGACATTAGTTTGGACTGTATGCCCGTTGTCAACCTCCAATCGCTGCCGAGAACGGAAAATACCACTCGTTAATCAGTAATATATTTTCTAAGGTGCCCGAAAGCCAATCTATAAATAAACAAAATTCGTATGCATGGAATGGAATAGATGGCAGTGTTGAGGTAGTTTAGCCATTTTCTTACTATATTTACCAACCCCTCCGATCGGGCAGGATATGACACAGGGTCAATTTTTAAGTCGAGTTTAACAGGTTTGAATTCAGAGTTTTCCTTCTCCTAGTCTAGTTGCCTCACCAAGGCTGAAGAACCCAGTCTATTTACCAATAGCTAGCGGTAGGGAGAATAATTGGATTCATACCTTTCCCAAGGGTTTTAGTGCTATGTAAAATGCAATCAGTCTCGTCCAGGATTTGAACTCGTGTCGCCGTGTCTATTTCCTACGACGATAACCATTACACCACGGGCACCATAGCCATTTTCTTTCGTTCCTTTCTTCTGAACTTAATAGAGACATTCTTTGCTTTTTAAAGATCTCAATTCCATTGCAGCCGATGACTATCCCAGTCGCTTGTTCTTCTCCCTTTTTTTCCTGGTATGCACGGTTATATCTGTGTCCTTTTATGTCTGTTTAAAGCCGACTTTTTCGAAGCTATCCTGAGTCGATCGTCAACAAGTTCATATCGACTGAATCATAGTGAAATAATTCCAGTTCTCAATAATTACTTTAGACATGGTACCACAATAAGGAAAATACAAAGACAAAGAGCTACAAATAACATCTTGCTGACCATTATTTTGCCATCATCATCATGTCGTGCTGGTAGCACGGATATCCCTGACTCTCTCTCGCCACTTTTCCCTATCGTTCATCACCTCAGGCAGGTCTTCTGGACAACATCCCGTATCCTCACATAGTTTCTGAATGTATGTTCGTGCTGGTCGTCCAGCTTTGCACGGCCATGTGTGGGGGTCCATAAGAGTACATCACTTATGAGTTCGTCCCTGCTTCTCCAGCAGTGTCCTGCATGTCTGGTTCGTCTAACTTGAATAGTTTTCGTGATAGGAGGCAGGTGGCCGTACAGTTGGTGTCTTGTGGGGTGTTGCCGCCAGGACTTGTTCAGGATTGCTCGCAGCATTCTTGTGTAATTGCCGTCTAGCTTCTTCTCCAGCCGTTTTGTTAGAGTCCATGTAGTGCATCCATATAGCAGTATCGATGCAACCGCTGCCTGGAAGAAACTGCGTTTCATTTTATCGGTTAGGTCTGATTTCCATATAATCGATAGCCAATTGATAGCTGTCCACGCTTTCGTTAACCTCGTGTCGATCTCCTTTTCGGTTGATTCGACTCTGCTTCCTAGGTAAGTTAATTTGCCTACCAGTTTAAGAGAGGTTCCGTCTTGAGTAGAGATGTTACCCGTGCCTAACTTTTGTATCTGCGCCAGAAAATTATAAGAAGTCAAAAATGGGTATCACTGGTGAAGCAATATACCGATGGAGATCTTCTTATGGAGGGTAGGGAATTGAATCCGCAGAAACTCTGTTAAAAATTCAGGAAACTTTTATTCATCTTTCGATGAGAGACGTATCACCTTGTGACAACGTGTTTATCATTTCAAAGTAATATTTACTAAATTCTTTCCTCCAAGGTCAAATCCCATGTAAGATATCTAGGAACGTGATCTTAGTTCAAAAGAGAGGGATGAGGGTTCGTTGTTTTGTTGACTAACTGATTCTACAATAAAGACCGTAGGTCAAATCACATGTGTTTCTGCATTATCTCCACTGACGTCACCGACTTGACCGATCTCTTTCTCATCACAGTCAAACTGATTGCACAAAACACCTGCACATCCAAGGTCATGTATTTGAATCCAAGCTTCCAGTTGTTTACCTGCAACTAACATGGTTAGAAATTTGGTTTGGGTTTATGCCACATCAACCATTGAAGGTTATTTAATGCTAAATTCATTTTTATACATATCAACAGTTCCATAAAAAAAACATTTCTGAATAAGTACGCAGTTTAAGTGTCCAAAAAGTGTCCAACAAACACAAATGCCCGAAAACTAGAAAAGGCACAATATCAATTAGCAGGATTATATCTAAAAGAACAGGCAGAATACATACAAAATCAGATAGATAAGATTAGAGACTCGGTGGAAGACAGACAATCCAGGGTAGCCTGGCAAAAAATAAATGAAGTAGAAGGAAGAGCACAGCCAAAGCAAAATTGAAAGCTGCAAGCCAACAAGAAAGAGTAAAACTGTGGGAACAGCATTTCAAAAATCTACTAGGAAGCCCGCCGAAAATAACGGATGAACCGTACACCAGAATAATCAGTAAGTAATTAGACATTAAACTAGGTCCTTTCACCGAAGAAGAACTCGACTCTGTTCTTAAAAAGATTAAAAATAGGAAAGCTGCAGGGCTGGACGAAATCCCCTCAGAAGTGTGGAAGACTAGACAATTCGACGATATACTGCTCCGGCAATGCAACGCAGTCTATATTCAAAATAGGATAGAAAGATGGATGAAGGGTTGCATCCTTCCTTTCCCTAAAAAAGGCGACCTCGGATTAGCCAAGAACTACCGAGGGATAACACTTACATCCATAGCAGCCAAAATCTACAATGCCATACTACAAAACCGCATAGAACCCAAAATAGACAACATCCTTAGGAAAAACCAAAATGGCTTCCGGAGAAATAGATCCACAACCTCACAAATATTGACCATCCGTAGAATCCTTGAAGGCGTTCGGGCAAAAAACCTTCAGGCGACATTACTATTTGTCGACTTTACCAAGGCCTTCGATTCCATCCACAGAAGGAAAATGGAACTAATCCTACTAGCATACGGCCTACCAAAAGAAACCGTTGCAGCAATAATGATCCTCTACAGAAACACAAAAGTGAAAGTACATTCGCTGGATGGAGACACGGAATACTGGGTTCTTTTATTTTGGTGTAGGAAGCAGTTAGAGACGAGAAACATTGAATTCAAATCAGTTGGAGACCTAGAGAGGGTAGTGCTCCGTCAGTCTCTTTCTTCATGAGTAGTGCCTCTGCGACCAAGCAACGTTTAAAAAACCAGTAATAATAAAGGAAAAATGTGTAAATATCGTAATATCAATTTAATTACGAGTAAATCGTATCTGTTTACATCGAGAAACTATTCAGCGACGAAGATATTGTCTCCACCCGGCGCAGCAGCATAGGACATTTTCAACTAACACAACTTGAGTCATGTGAGTCATTCATTCATTAGATGTTCTCAACTGACCCTAAATGATGACTGCGTGCTAGATTATAAGGGAAAATCAAAACGTTACAGAAATCTGATCCGAAAAGAAATGGAAACAAAAATATTTTCGGTCAAAAATGAATTTTCCCTTCAGAAAGTAAATAGTCTGATTATTTCATGGTGACAATCCCCCACAAATGTAAGCTAGCCAATTTAATTCATCACCAATTATGCCCAAATCGATCGGATTTGATTAGAGCCCTCATATTTATAATATATGTATCAGTTTATAAACTTCGCGGTCGAACAAAATAAAGTTTATTTTAGTCTCTTGACAATTCAAAACAGCATTCTTTCGTATAAACATTGTTATCTATACCCCTGAGTAAAACTTGTTAACAGTTTCAGTCATTTTTTTTTTGGAAATAGAGTTCCGCCTTGTTGTTAAATTAAATAGAAAAAATTGTAAATGAGAGATATTGATATTTTCGCAGGCATTATTATATACGGGGTGTTTAAAAAAAATTATATCATTTGACATGTGTAAGTTATTTCAGAAAATGTGTTATCATTTCTTAAGATAATAACCAATTCTTGTTCCAAAAACTCAATTTTTAACAGCATTTGTCGAATCAACTCAAGATTTAAAATACGGAACACTCCTTCATTGCCATTGTTCCCTGGTCCGCTCTGGTCCGGCATGGTAGGACCTGAGAGGGCCCTATCTATAGTTTAAATAGAACTAACGGCATACTTATGCTAAACTGAAATGTTTGATTAAAGTGAATAGCTTGAAACAAATGTTTTTGACAATCAAACCGTACTTACATTTAAACTGCGTGCTGATGTTAAAGTGAATTATTTGAAATAGAACTGTTTTTTTGACATTGAAACTGTATCTCTACTAAACTGAATTGTTTAACATAGAACTGTTTTGACATTTTAACTGGGTGTAAACAAAATCTGTGCTTATACTAAACTGAATTAGCTGAAATAGAAATGCTTGGCTAAACTGAATAGCTTGAAATAGAAATGTTTTTCACAATTAAAATGTACTTACATTTAAACTGCGTGCTCATGCTAAACTGAATTATTTGAAAATGAATTGTTTTTGACATTGAAACTGAACTTATACTAAAGTGAATTATTATATATAACTGCTTGAATAGTTTGAAATAGAAATGTTGTTGGCAATCAAATGGAGTAGTCATGCTCAAGTGAACTGTTTCCAATAGAACTGATTATTTATATAAAAATGAATTTGGCATTAAATAACCTACGAAGGTTGATATGCTATAAAACCCAACAAACCAAACCAATCAACCAAGATATAATCTGTAATTTTTGCGTCTTTGTTTTTCATTTTTTAAACTTTTTTTTTTCTGCTTTACCAACATAGAAATTTCACTCACCAGAAAAGAAAAAGTGTTTAAACATTAAACATTCAATTTTAAGTTGTTTCTACAAATGCTGTAAAATTATGAAGACATTTGAACGAGTATTGGTCAAGTTAACGAATTATGTAAAGTAATGATATTTTCTGAAACGCACTGTATTTTTATGAATTTTAACTTGAATTTGCAAAAAAAAAATCGTCATGTTTTCTAATTTAAAAAAATGTTTTAGTCTTAATGCATTTTTTAAAATTTTACTATTCAAAGGAGATTAACAGTAAAAAATGTGTTTTCCTTTACTAAGTCTTTTTAGGATGATTTATATTCTTCAGAGATTCACTTAATAAGAAGTACAAATGGTTTTCATAGAAAAAAAAATATTTCCATAGAAAATAGAATCGTTTCCACAATTGGCTAACTTAGCGCTCGAGAATATATATATATATATATATATATATATATATATATATATATATATATATATATATATATGACAAATAAGGATTATGTTTTGAGATTTTATTCCTCTTTTCCTCATCAACAATGAGATATCATAAATGATGAAAAAGGCTGTTTGATAAATCTCCGAATTTTTTTATGTTACAGCCAGTTTCCATGTAATTTCGATATATGTTGTTCATAGTAGAGGGTCAGGATGCAAACACACTACAGATTATAAAATATTTTATCTGATCAATGAATATTTTAAATGAAAGTATTCATCGCATGCAGTTGACTTTGGTACTTGTTTATATTTGTAAAATTAATATTTTCCCTCCTTGGAATGTGTTTATTATAAAAATTTAAAAAAAATTTAATCTCGCAAGATTTATTCGTTTTAAGCTATTTTGGGAATCGAAGAAAAACAAAGAATTCTGAGAGCTTGACCAAATTGTGGTTTCTATGAAATACAATCCATGTGAAATTTACAGAAGAATGAGTAAATTTCACTGAGAAACAGGCTTTATTTAAAAATGTATTTTAAAAAAACGTATTTTTTGAATTTTACAATTCAGTGTAGATTAACTGTAAAAATGTATTTTCCTTTAATAGTCTTTTTAAAGAATGATTTATATTTTTCAGAGATTTACTTTATGAGAAGTACGTACGAATAATTTTCATAGCAAAAAATATTTCCAATGTTGATTTTTTATCGAAAGAGGAAAAAACAAGACTGTCCTGGTTTGCTGGTACTCATAACTCGGCTTCCAGTGCCCGAATATAAGCAAAATGAAAATTCGCTTTCTTTGCGAAGGAATTTTTGAGCTAACCAGTAAAGAAGCCAGTCTATCCCGTTTTCGCAATCATTCGATGACAAGCAGATTCGTATATTTAATGTTATCATAGGTGACCCATGAACCCGTTGGGTTCACAATGTAATTGATGCGCAAGATAATAAGGATGGTTCTATCTATGAAGGATTTGATTATTATCACTGTTATATCTAGAATTTAGATTTATAGAAATAAAGAATAAATTCCGCCGAGAAAATGCTTCTTTATTTTCTAATTTGAGCAATGTATGTACATTGTTCTAATAAAAATCTCACTTTCTCATAAATATATATGTATCATTGGCCTTGTGGGTAGAGTGTTCGTACATGGCTCGGGAGACCTGGGTTCAATCCCAAGTCGCGTCATACCAAAGTCTTTAAAAATTGTTCTTGATACCTACTTGTTTAACACTCAACAATATAAGATACGTATCAAGGGTAAAGGGGAGCAATTCTGGGAAGGAGTAGCGCCCTTCTCTACACGTCAATGAAGTAGCCATTGAAAAAGGAGCCTTCTGGTCGCCCTCGACAACGGTCGGCAACTTTACTTACTTACTACATATATATATATATATATATAGTAAGTAAAGTAGAGGCTTTGGCTTGGCGTTTGAGTCAACCGGGTTTCGATCCCAGCTACGGGAAGCTACTGCCTAGCCACACTGATGAGTTCTGATAGAACGAAACAGATCTGTCTGTGGATGACTATATATATATATATATAAGAAAAACCTTTATAAATTACTCATATTTTTTGTAATAATATTTATTTCAGCTAAACATATATTTTTAAAATGTTAAATCTGCGTGTTCAGAAAAAGAAATAATGAGAAATTTCTAACGAAAATTTACAAAAAAAACCCAAACGTTTCTCAATGTTACTTTATCTAAAGATGCATATATAAGTAAGTAATTAAAGTTGGCAACCATAGTCAACGGCGACCCGAAAGCTCCCTTCTCAATAGCTACTACACCAGCGTGTAGGGGAGAACGCTACTCCTTTCCCTGGATTGCTCTACTTTACCCTTTTCAATCATACATCTTAGATGCATCAGGGAGGTCTTCAGTGATGCGCTGTCTTCATTGCCGATTTCGGGTTATTTCTGCATCATATCAGCTCTGACAGTAACCCCGGCTTGACTCTGAAAGAGCCAAGCCGCCTCCGTGATCGCGACGTGCTACGCTCGAGCCTCTACCAAAGCAAAGAAAAAATAAATTAAAACCGGACTTCGGCCGTTCTTATAGACATCTGTCTTTTTGTAAACAGCCAATGAAAACATGGCATTCCGCACTCCTCTGCTATATAGTACCATCTTTACCTCATCCGGTTTCTTGAGACATACCGTACATTTGCTGAGTGTTTAGCTAGTGGGTATCAAATACCATTTAAAAAAAAGTCTTTGGTATGACGCGCTGAAATAAATGTTATTAAAAAATATATGAGTAATTCTAAAAGTTGATATTTTATATGGAATTATTTGGTTTGTAATTTAATTTATGATGATTTTACATTGAGCTCTCTTTTGAGTTTCGAATTACATGGATATGGTAGAAAGAAATTCAAAAAATAGAATCGATTCCACCATCTCCTGACTTGGCATTGGCGAATACATACATACATAAATACATACATACACACACACACACACACACACACATATATATATATATATATATATATATATATATATCTAAATTATCCAGTTAGTGTTCAAGGACAGTATTTGTGGATTATTGTTTTACATAGAATATATGAGGGTAATCATATAAATCTATGAGAGTGCTCAATGTATGGCTATTGTTAGTTCCCTATTTATTCTCTAGGGTATAACAAAATTTACATTCAGAGCGGATATAGTGCAATTAAATGGAGACTCAAACTCGGTTAAGCCGTCATAATAAATTTATTTCGGCGGACAATATTGTTGGTATATTCTCCGTCTCGTCGGATCACATCTCTGGGACAATACAGAGCATGTAAAAAGTCATCCGACGAGACGGAGAATATACCAACAATATTGTCCGCCGAAATAAATTGATTATGACGGCTTAACCGAGTTTGAGTCTCCATTTAATTGCACTATATATATATATATATATATGACAAATAAGGCTCATACGTTTTTCCTCATCAACGATGAGATGTCATGAATGATGAAGAAGGCGGTTTGAAAATTATCCGAAATTTTTTATGTTACCGCCATTTTCAATGTAATTAGAGGGTCAGGCAGCAAACTCACAACAGATTATAAAATATTTTATTTGATCAATGAATATTTTGAATGAAAGCATTCATCGCATGCAGTTGACGTTGTTACTGGTTTGATTTTGTAGAATCAATATTTTCCATCCTTGGAATGTTTTTATTATAAAAAAAAAACATTTTAATCTCGCAAGCTTTATTCGTTTTAAGCTATTCATAATCAAAGCAACATACAGAATTCTCAAAGTTTGACCAAATTGTGGTTTCTAAGAAATAAAATCCATGTGAAATTTACAGAGGAATGTGTAAAGTGTACTGAGACACATCTTTTATTTTAAAAAAATGTTAATGAATGGGCAATACATCGGTTCACAATTACTAGTCTGCGTCGAAAAGACACAGTGGCGAGGAAAAACAATGACTGTCCGGTAAAGAAAATTATCTGGGCACAATAATCAGAAAATGTAGGTCATGATGATAGTAATCAGTGACATGAAAGGACTTCTTAGAATTAATTTCCTAGAATTAGGTGCAACACTAAACAGTACGTCCCATTGCCAACTTTAAAAAAAAATCCCCTTTATTTACTTAATACCCCACGTATATGCACACACGCACATAATATATATATATATATATATATATATATATATATATATATAGTTTATCGTTTGATTGTCAGTTATTGTTTATACAAATTTGTCTAAAGATCATGAAATTTTCCTCTCTTTCTGGTCTTATTTTTTACACTGGATCTTGACTGGAAGTTCCCTTTGACATGTCGCATAAGTTGCAGGGTGGGTGGGGGTGTCATGACTGAAAGTTTACCTGTTTCCTAAAGGAAAAATGATTCAGATTATTCCTCAGCAAAAATGCCGCAGAAGTTGCGTGGGTGACATAAGAGGAAGCGCACTTGACTTCTAAAGAAAAGAGATTGCAGGTTTTCTCCAGCGGAAATGCCTCTGAAATCGCGCATGAAGCATTCTAAAGGGAGGCGTGTCCACGTGCAACGTGTTGATGAGAGTTGTGACCAGGATGATTTGCGTGAACTTCCAGGAAATTATATGATTTCGACCCAATAGAATGAAGTAGAAAGGCAAAGAGGCTTCACTGAAGAAACACACTGTCGACCATGTGTGAGTGCATCTCAACTCTCTCACTCTCTCTCTCTCTCTCTCTCTCTCACTCTCTCTCTCTCTCTCACTCTGTACATTCATGTATTTCGGGTTATAAAAGGAAAACAAAAGCAGATTATGTTTTCAGACATCAGCGTTGTAGTCTTTTTCTGCTATAAAACATAAAACATTCCTCTCGCTAGTTTTCTTGTATCAGTGTCTAATTGATGGAGTTTTTCTAGGTGATCCTGCCAAGCACATTTGATCATATCTATTGATCTTCTTTAGGGATATTTGTAGTTTTTCTTTGTTTTAGAATAATATTGGTACGATAATTTTTTGGCTGGAAGTGATTGTTGTTATATAATCAAGGAATCATTTTTTATATATTAATCAATTTTCGTTAATTATATTTTATCATTCAGTTTGGTTGGGTTTTTAACTATTCGGGGTAAGAGTTCCGGTGCATAGTCATCGGGTGCAGTTTTACGCTAGCGTATAAAGGATATGACAATCACCATAGTCATAATAAACCTACAGACAGGAAATAGGGCTGGAGTGTGGATGACATCATATCGGAAGGAGATGGTCCAGAGAATTTGAGGATTTTAAAAAAGAGTCAGTTTCCCGAAAGTGAACGTAAAATCGCGACTGGAGTAGGAACTCGCTTACAACGATTTCTGCATTCCATTGCTTAAACCATTACACCACCCCACGTATATACGGTGAGTGAGAAAAAGAAAGAGGGATAGCGATAAGTAGAGTATTAGTTAACTATATCTAGCTATACGAAATCTTCTCAAAATTTAAAGTTTAAATGATTGCGTTTTCTCAAAGAAATATGGCTTCGCCGACATACTTTTTGAAATTTTCGTCCACAATTAGGTTTTTAAAAGAACATCAGTATGTATACGTGTACGGGTCTGTGGTATGTTCTATTTATTGCGAGTGCATGCACATGAGTATATATTTGAAATTGTGTATGTATCTATCTAAATTTTTGAGTATGTCGATGTGTTTCTTTTCTGTGCCTCTTACACCTAATTCTTGTCATCATGATAATCGGCATCAGGATATGTATTTTGGAATTGAACAAAATTGCATTTTATATAATAAAGACTATAATTAAATATACCTAACATATATATATATATATATATATATATATATATGTGTGTGTGTGTGTGTGTGTGTGTGTGTGTGTGTGTCTGGCAACATCATTTTCAAAATCGCATTATATTTGTAATAACTTTTTTTTTATATTCGAGTTTTCGAGAATTTGATTAAAGCTTCTTGAGAAATGCACTAAAATTGTGGGCTTGACTGTTTTTTTTTTGTTTTTTTTACTTATAATTTCCCCGAAGAGAACTGAAAAGTCAGTAAATGAGAATGCTACATTTTATTTATTAAGAATGAAGAAACTACGACGTAAAATGAGTGGATAGTATTTTAAAACGTTCCTATTTCTCTATTCAGCAAATGTTCATTTTGTCTATATCTATAAATATCGTTCACCCTATTCTATTCATTCTATTCAATCGTATCCTTCTCTCATGGCACACACACACACACACACACACACGCGCGCATGCACTTGTGGACACACACACACACGCAAACACACGCACAGGCGCGCGCACACACACACACACACACACACACATATATATATATATATATATATATATATATATATATATTTGAGTATTCATTATTTCAAGTATATATATATATAACAGTTTTGTTTGTCACAAAATATCTTTGTGGGTTTGTGTCGAACCAAGTGCAGTATAATATGGAGAGTGCTCAATATCTAGGATAGAGCTATTATATAATAATAATAATAATAATAAACCGCAGATATCACTGTCCCTATCTCGCCACTTTTCACTATCGTTCATCTCCTGTATCCTCACAGAGCTACTGTATGTATGTTCGAGCTGGTCGTCCTGCTTTTGCTCGGCCATATGTGGGGGTCCATAGGAGTACATCACTTATGAGCTCCTCTCTGCTTCTCCAGCAGTGTCCTGCGTGTCTGGTTAGTCTAACTTGTATAGTTTTCGTAATGAGATGGCAGGTGGGCCGTAGATTTGGTGCCTTGTGGGGTGTTGCCGCCAGGAATAATTCAATATTATTCGCAGCATTCTTGTGTAATTGCTGTCTAGCTCATTCAGTCGTTTTGTTTGCGTCCAAGTGGTGCATCCATACAGCAGTATCGATACGACCGCTGCCTGGAAGAAACTGCGTTTCTTTTTATCGGTCAGGTCTGATTTCCTTATGATCGATAGCTTATCAATAGGTGTCCATGCCTTCGTTAGGCGCGTGTTGATGTCTTTTTCGGTTGATGAGACACTACTTCCAAGGTAGGTGAATTTGGCTACCAGTTTCAGAGAGGTTCCGTCTAGTGTGGAAATGTTACCTGCTTGATTAAAGCACATATATTCAGTTTTGTGTGCATTGACATATGGCCAATGCCTGCGGCGGCTCGTTCCAAACTATGCAGTAGTGTTTCAACTTGGTTGGGTGTATTTGCCAGTATCGCTATGTCATCGGCGTAGTCGGCGTCGGTAATTGTTTTTGCGGGGTACCTTCTGCTTCTTTTCTTTGTCAGTTCGAAGCCGTTTTCTCTGATTTTATTGATCGATGTTCTGAGCACGTAGTCTAGGCAGATGATGAAGAGGTATGGGGCAAGCGTGTCCACTTGTAGTACTTCTGTTACAATGTCGAAGTATTCTGTGTCTCCCTCCGGTGAACGTACTTTTACTTTGGTGTTTCTATAGAGAATCGTTATTGCTGCTCTGAGGAATGGACAACATCTAACAGATTCCATGATAGAAAATAGATTAATATGCCTTAATACAAACTATCAAAAAAGGGAAGGGAAATTATTGACCTACACATACGCGGACAATAGTAAAGCACAAATAGACTATATTTTGTAGACATGTAAAAATAAACATGTAAATATAGCGTGATGAATTGCGAGGAAGACTCCTCTTTCGAGGGTGTGTCCTCCAATCACCGAATAGTCTCAGCAAAGAAACGACTAAGCCAACGAAAAAACGCCACATGAACAGCGGCCACCAAACACTATGACTGGGCCCTTCTTAACAACAGAGATATTAGAGATAATTATGTATTAGAATTAAGAAACAGATTCGAGACATTACAAGAGAATACAGAAAAAGGTACACCAAATGATGAACATGATAATTTCGTCAACACGCACCTAGAGGCAGCAGCGAAGTGTATTCCAACAAAGCCAAGAACTAAATATGGAGTCCCATGGGAAACGTTAGCGGTTAAAGAAAAAACGTACACATGTGATAACTTCTTCCAAAAGCTATAGAAAGAACCCAACAAACACAAATGCCATAACCTAAAAAAAAGTCACAATATCAATTAATAGGAATATATCTAAAAGAACAGACAGAATACATAAAAAATCAGACAGATAAGATTACAGACTCAGTAGAAGATAGGCAATCTAAGATAGCCTGGCAGACAATAAGTGAAGTGAGTAGAAGGAAGAACACAACCAAAGCAAAGAAAGCTGCAAACCAACAAGAAAAAATAAAACTGTGGGAACAACATTTCGAAAATCTACTAGGAAACCTACCGAAAGTTACGCATAAACCAATCACCAGAATTATTAGTAAACAAATAGACATTAAACTAGAACCGTTCACGCAAGACGAACTCGATTCTGTCCTAAAAAAATTAAAAATAGGAAAGCTGCAGGGCTTGATGAGATTCCCCCAGAAGTATGGAAGACCAGACAATTCGACGACATCCTACTTCGACACTGCAACGCAGTCTATAATAAAAATCCAATAGACAGATGGATGAAGGGATGCATCCTCCCCTTCCCTAAAAAAGGTGACCTCACCGGACATTGGCATAATGGTTAGTGTGTTTGCCAATGGCCCGGGAGATCTGGGTTCAATCCCAGATCGAGTCATACCAAAGATTCCAAAAATAGTACTCGATGCTACCTTGCTTTACAGTCAGCATTATTAGGTACGTATCAAGGGTAAAGTGGAGCAATCCAGGGAAAGGAGTAGCACCCTCCCCTACACCTCAGTGTAGTAGCTATCGAAAAGGGAGACTTCTGATCACCCTCGACAACGGTCGCCAACTTTACTTACTTACTTACTACGAAACCCCATAGAACCCAAAATTGAAAATATTCTTAGGAAAAACCAAAATGGCTTCCGAAGAAATAGATCCATGATCTCACAAATATTGACCATTCGTAGAATCCTTGAAGCCGTACGGGCAAAAAAACCTACAGGCGACATTACTATTTGTCGACTTTACAAAGGCCTTCGATTCCATTCACAGAGGGAAGATGGAACAAATCCTACTAGCAAATAATAATAATAGATAAATATATATGAGATATATATATTTAATTAATGGAATTTAGACTGCAACCTCTGGCTTTCATGGAGTTTTTTACAAAACATCAATCATCAGGCAGTTAAGAAAATGAAATCTTAACTGCCTGATGATTGTTATTTTGCAAAAAACTCCATGAAACCCAGGGGTTGCAGTCTAAATTCCATTAATTAAATATATTTATCTAATATATATGTATTAATTCCTAATATATATATATTTTTTTTTCATTCATTTCGGCATTCTCTTGGATTGCATGGGTCTGTACCTTGAGGCTTGTATTCATGTTTTGGGATTTTCCTGGGCATGTACATTGATATTAAGGGAAAAAAAAAGAAAAGAAAAAGAAAAAACAGATTTATCTGATTTGAATTCCGTCAAAAACGAGTAAGGATTCGAAATCTCGTGATGAACTAACGGAAAGTGGATTCTGCACAATGTTTCTAATATCAGGTGACGTATTTTAAAGAAACGAACACTGATTCATTGATCAAACGGCCAATTTTTCTTGTCATAAACAGCCAACTTTTCTTGTTGTACAACTTTTACAAATTTTTATATATTTTTACACTTTTTATACATCCATCTACACTTAACATCACTAATAATACCCCTCAGAGTCCTGATGATGGTTCAGCAGAACCGAAACGCTATAGTGTCGACTGACTTTGTTTCTCTATTAATCCCCAATTTCTATTTGGATTATTTGTTGTCAATTTTTCTTCACAAATTGTCGGATTACTATCCATTATTTTCTTCCATATATATATATATATATATTTATTCCTGACCATATTTATATCTCATTCGTCCTTTCTCATAATTCAAATCATTCATTTTCTATCTTATTCTTTTCATATCTGTTTATCACACACATATACATATATATATATGTGTGTGTGTGTGTGTGTGTGCGCACGCGCGTGTGTGTGTAATACTTTTAATCTATCTATCTATCCGTCTATCTATTTTCCTGGGTTACTAAGCTCTCAATGTATCTAATCTAGTGTTTATAGCTATCTATTCGTATTCTTACAACATAAATATTATTTAAATTCTCTTTATATTTCTAAATTAAACTAAACAAATATAAAATATATCATAGTGAATTTTCTCTGAGTCAACCATCCAAAATTCTCTATTTTAAAGAATTGTAAATAAAGCATAACCAGAGTGATTTAGAACTTAATCATTTTTTAAAAATCTTTACATTGACAAATCAATAAATTTCACGTTATATCGGACAAAATAATGATTTCGTAATTAGAATCCTTCACTCCTTTAACATACAGGAATCAGTATAATAATGGATCGCTGTAATAATCAACACTTAATGCGTTAAGCTATTGTTAATTTTGTATGCGATTTCCTAGAATTTCTAAATTTATGACAATGTTCTGGAAATTTTTGGATTCCATTGAAATTCTCATTTCTTTTTGGGATGTCCATATGGCGTAGTAGTTAAGCAATTAGTCTGCAGCGCCGTAGTAAGCGAGTTCAAACTCCATTCGTGTAATGACATACACTTTCGGATGAATAACCCAGGGGGCGTTATGAAACCTCTATCCGATGATATGATTTAAACAGTACTATTTATTTTCTTCAACATCTATGGCATTAGATACCTATAGAAGGTTGATATGCAATGAAAAACAAAAAAGGGAATATAATAATTTCTCTTCTCAGTTGATCATCATTCTCTTCTCAACCCCTGTCTCTCTCTCTCTCTCTCTCTCATATATATATATATATATATAGATATTCTTTAAAGAAAAAAACAAAGACCGGTTATTTTAGGATTATAAACTTATTTCCATCCTGTTTTTCGTTTCTGATGTAAACCAAAAACACGAAGAAAAATATAACAGGACTTCTTCAGATCCAATGGATAAATAAGCAGAATAGATAAAAGAACTTATATCGGTTTGTCTTCCACGAAACGGAAAGAGAGGTGTGCAAACCATAAATATACTTTCTCCCACGAACATCCAAAACACCATACGACACTATCGAAGCAATTTTGGTGTTCGAAAAACAAAGGGTTAACCCCTGAGATTGAATGGTCTATTTTGAAAAAATCAAATACTCCAAATAGTTTTGACGGTAGATGCAATTTGTGCTTAGAAGAGTAAATACAAATAATGACGTATAAATTAACTGAAAAGTTATTAAATCAGAGAAGTGAATTAATAGCTAAATGTAGACATAAGACAAAATTTAAACTATAGACTAATCTTAAAAAAAAAAAACAAACATAGAAATAAATAGTGAAACAAGGTAAAAAAAACGTATCCAATATACGCACATGGAAAAAATAGGTGGCTGAAGGAATTGAATCGAATTTAATATAAATAATAATATTTCTGTTACAAAAATTCATTACATTAACAAAGCACATAAAAGGTATTTATCGAACTTAACACAAAAAGAAACTAAATAAAATAATATAAAATAAATAAAAAAGTTAAATTACCCTAATTCCAACTGACGGATGAATTTTGAAAATAAAATAAATAGGTAAATAAAAAAACGGAATTTAAAAAAAAAAACGAGGAGGTAACTCTTCACCTCTCTCCCTTCTCACCCCCAACCGTGTCTATTCTGTTTTATTTATCCATTTGATCTGAAGAAGTCCTGTTATATTTTTCTTCGTGTTTTTGGTTTACATCAGAAACGAAAACAGGACGGAAATAAATTTATAATCCTAAAATAACCAGTCTTTGGTTTTTTATTTAAAGAAAGTATTGCTCTATAAAATTAATTACATTGAGCTTTCTACCAGGAAAATTTAAATGTTCAGCTCTTGAATAATTTTCTTGTCCTGAAGGAATTACTCACAACGCTGGTTTAACTGGACCAAATAATACCCCCCCTCTCTCTCTATATATATATATATATATATATATATATATATATATCCTTGTGCTCACACTGCTCAGAATTTTTACTTTATGGTGACAGTCCGGGAGTTTTTAAATCTTAAGTTGTTAAAGTAATGATAGCTTTGACTCTAGAACGGTCTCATACATTTGAACATCGGAGAATGTTTACATGTTTGACGAGATAAGCAATTTTGTATTTCGTGAGACAAGTGACAAAACTATATGAGTAATTGCCAGATGAAGTAATTTAGTTATCTAAAACTTTTGCTTTCTTTCGCGTACACCTACATCTACTTTCCCTGTCTTGGAACTCTTATTATAAAGTTTATCTTCATAGACAGTGAAAGCAACGAGATGAGTTCAAATCCTAGGCGAGGTTGGTGTTTGAATGTTCTTGAGAAAGGCATAAATCTATCACCTTTTTTGTTGCGCAGACTAGGCTCTTTGTTGTACAATAACAGGTTTACCAGATAAAATTTTGAATTTGAATTAAGTCAACTTTTCTTAACAGCTTATCTTATGTCACATCTTATCCGTGGTGGGGTGGTTGGTTTAATAGCTACTCTTCCGTTTGCGGTAAGTTTATTTAAACCTGCAAAAAATGATTGAAAATTTACTTATAATTACAATAAATCATTTTAGAATTAATAAACATTTTGCTGTAAATAACCCAAAATGATTTAATATTCCATTAAACAAATTTACTAAAACACACCAAATAAATCATTCTTTAGGCCTTGTTTAAAAGTAATCTGGATTTAACGCTTAGACTATTTCAGGGACCAATGTATCCCAGTTGAATTTCATTTTCATTTTAATCCTTGGAAAGATTTTTTCAGAAAATGAAGAAAAATTATGCTCAGTACCAACCTTTATAGATGGATCAACGTAATTTCTCACCCGTTCCTTGGTTGCTCTTTGAGTGTCAATTCTAAATGTTCTTTGAAACCTAAAAGGCAAAACTAAAAGGAATCGGTAATAAAAAGGTTAAGGACAAAATATATATTTTCCACGCCGTCATTAATATAAATGTTTGATGGCAAGAAACTTGGTGGAAAGCATTCCATTGTTCGTGAATTCGATTCTCTTTGTTTGACTGTAAATTCTGGCCTTGTACAATACTATGTAAAATTTGATAAATTGCAAAATACACAATTGTGTGTAATAAGATATGAATGTGTAAGACTAATATTGACATTTTCGTTTCCATGATTTCTTTAATAGTTAACAACCTGTTAGAAGGCCCTTTGCGCGAGATAAATTTTGTTTGTAAAGTCGATTCTCACTGGGTGCTCATAATTGTAACCCTTTCCAAACACTGTGAGGCATAAAATGAATACTTGGCAATCTTAACAATTGCTAACAACACAATTGCATAACAAATACAAATTTCAGAAAGTGTTCGAATCATCAAAAGCATTCTGAACATTCATCGATAATATAATGACTGAGGCTAATATTGAGAACTTTTGCAGACATCTTCTGGACTGATAAGGTATATGTGTGATAAAAAAAGAAATATCAATTTAATTTATTTCCTAAAACTTTTTAATTGGATATGTCGTTGGATTGAACACTCGCGAGGTGTACTATTTAGCGTTTTAGGCTGACAGAACATTGCTTAGAGTACCCAAGAAAGTTTAAGTCAGTAAGTAGATATTTGTTTGTCGCGATGAGGGCCTAGTGTGATGTAATGCTTAGCATGTTAACTAGTTGAACGTTTGATTCCTAATAAATATTGTAAACCTCTGGCTTTGTGCAAAACTAAGTTTGTATTAAAAGATAATAATAAGTACAGCTGAGACGTTGTTATCGGAGATCATATCTCTTAAGGAACCCCAAAATTCTAAACTTGTTTAGTGGTATATCAATCTTTGTAGGTTATTTAATGCCAAAGCTATTCTCCTAGAAGAACAGTAATGGTACTATTTAACGCATACCTGGGAGGATAAGGGGTTCATAACTTTCCCAAGGGTATTTGCCCGAAAGTGAAAGTAATAGCGTGACTGGAGTACGAACTCACTTACTATGATTCCGCAGTCCATCGCTTTAACCATTACACCACGAGGAGAACTATATCGTGTCTAAACTTGTGTCACACTAAGTTGATGTTATAAAATAATAATATGCATACCGCAGATGTTATAGGAGATCGAATCTCATTAGGAAACCCAAAATTCTGGACTTGTGCCCAATTAAATAAAGGTGAGTAAACAACAATGACGGTTAATCATGCGTAATGGATAGCGAAGTAGACTACTAGAATGTTTCTGATGAGTTTTCATCGAATGAGGAACCCCATACTTCTGGCCTTGTGCCAAAATAACTTGTGGTTATTAAAGGACTATATATTGTCGGAATCCCATGCCTTGTAATTCTGCTTTGTGGCCTACCTCAAACAAATCGGAAGTGCTCAGCAGTCTCCATTATCTCTACATGTGTACCGGGTTGATTTTCATCTAGCGTCAGAAGACTATTCTTGTCCTGTCCCGTAAGAAATGCATAAGATGAATTGCCTTTATAACGGCTCCAACATCCCTGTTATTTACTCGTAAGCAGGGTAGAAATAGATCCACGCCTTTTCAATGAACATTACTACGAAGCGAATGCAAAATGTTCCAGATGACTTTTAACTCTGTTTGCCGATTCCGTTCCTCGAGCCATTAACCGGCAGGCCACCAATATATCATTTCTAATAACATTCCGCTCATTATTTTTATTTCATCTACGAGTTGTAGCTACTCGCTGAATAATACATTATAACTGTTTCTTCTTAATTCTCGCCATGAATTTTTCTTTGTTTTCTTTATAATTCCAGGATCCAAGCTTTGTTCCTAAGTTTAAGTCATCGGTACAATTGAAAAAAATAAATTCAAAGAAAATGAAAGAAAACAAAACAAAAAGAAACAACAAATGGAATCATATTTTCATCAAATTATTTCACATAAATTTCGTTTTAAGGATTCATAATGAATGCATCTTTACAGCTTTGAAGAGTTAATCCTGAACGACACTACACAAGAAAATATAACCACAACGTTGGTTAATGTAGAACACATCTTATTTTGTCCAAAACTTTATTATGGTTGGCTGGTTGGCATATCAACCACTGTAGGTTATTTATGCCAAATCCATTTTTATACAAATAATCAGTTCTATTTCAAACAATTTAGTTATGCATAGTACACAGTTTAATTGTCAAAAACATTTATATTTCAATTACTCAGTTTAGTAAAACAGTACTATTTCAAACAATTCAACTTCGTACAAGTACAGTTCTTGTCTTCACACAGTTAAATATCAAAACAGTTCTATTTCAAAAATTCAGTTTAGCATAAGTGCGCAGTTTCCTTCTGTTTGACCAATAGATAGGACCCTATCAGGTGCTACCACCCCGGGCCAGAATGGACCAGGGAGCGATGGCAATGAATGGGCTCTCTGCATCCCCCAAAGCTCCAGCATCACTGGAACCTTACCATTAGATTGTTTAGTTTCATATCGAGGACACTCGTTAGGAGGTCTTCCTTCTCTGCAGAGGGATAGCTTGTGTATTTTTTTGCCCCAACCAACTGGGCAAACTTCGATATAGGAAGAGAATCAAACTGATCTTTTAGAAGATCTATGTTGGTTTTTCTAATTGAATTTCGAAACCAGAAATGGATAGAGTATGTTGCTAGGATATATTATAATGTTGAATAGCCGTGATACAACTATACGTATACATATATATGCGGAAACATAATCTACAATAATGAACAACGAACACACTTCTTTTGAAAAATATACCTCTCACACTTTATACGAATGGGTTGCGAAAGGGTTGTGTGGGAGAGGCAAGTTGGAGACTGAGCAGACTGCAACATATTGACCCCCAAGTTCTTCTGGTCATAGCAGTACTTCTTTTCTCATTCTGTTGGGTTGCTCAACCGGGGGTCCTGAGGGCTCAAACCTTCTGCAGGGAGCTGGTTCTCACTGCCTCGAACTGCAACTCGAACCTCAACTAACTAACTCCAACTCTCTTTGGGGTGTCCTCGTGGTGTAATGGTTAAAGCGATGAACTGCGGAATCGTAGTACGCGCGCTATTACGTTCACTTTCGGGCAAATACCCTTGGGAAAGGTATGAACCCCCTTATTCTCCCTCCAGCCATGGGTAAATTGTAGGACGGACTAGGTTCTTCAGCATTGGTGAGGCAACTAGTCTAGGAGAAGGAAAACTCTGAATTCAAACCTGTTAAACTCCGCCTAAAAATTGACCTGTGTCATATCCTGCCCGAGCGGAGGGGTTGGTAAATAGTAACTCCAACTCTCTCGAACTGTATGTGGCACAAGGTTATATACTTGTTTGACATCCACATGCTTCCCGTGGGCGTCGCAATTGCACCGAATTCAACCCGTCAAGGTGATATCCTGATATCTTCGACCGGATGCACCTGTTTCTTGATTGACGACAGGGTCGAAGGTCAATATGTTACAATTATATAGGGTTCAAAAGATACCAAACTAGTGTCCAAAATGTCATCTAAAAAGTAATGTGAAAACGAAACACCAAAACTGAATTAAACAAATGAGGTCATGCTTGGTCGAATACAGAATACGATTTTTTTTCCCAAACAGAACAATCAACACTCAGACGAAATTGACGATGATAATTGTTCATTGATTGGAATTTTTATTTTCAATTTCAGAGGTTACCATTAACAAAATAAGCAATAAATTAAAAATTGATAGATAAGAAAGAAGAAAAGAAGAAATTCAAGCATTCAATGTAACAATACGCATCAGTTATAAAGTCGATCCAATTTATAACTTATGACAATATGCATTCAGTTAGTAACGCTGTAGTTTTTTCTACAACTATAAAAGTTGGTTTAGTTGTGTTCTCTTGTTTAATGGCGCTTAACGTTCGTAGGTTACTTGATACCATAGCAATCCTTGTTGAAGAACTGTTGTGGTGGTATTTGACCCAGAGATGGCTCTATACGGGGTTCATGTCTTTACATACACAATAACGCAAACGATGCTCGAACTCGGTTACGACGATAAGGAAATCCAACACATTAGTCACTACGCCACCTTAACCCCACCCCCAATCATAAATGAATATGCACTTTAAAAATTTCTTTAAAAAGTCAATTTTCTTCTAAACACGAAAAATCTGGTTTCGATCATTTCTAATAAAAGATTATAAATCAAAACGGATGTAAATTTGAATTATTTGTTACAAAATTTTGTATTATTGAAACACAGAAACTAGAAATACAAAAATATAACAATAAAAAATAAATATTTTGTTTTGTTTTAATGGCATACCAACTTTCATGGATTAGTTAATGCCAAAGTCATATTTGGTACTATTTAATCAATAGCTAGTTGTAAGTTAGTTATTATCTTTCCAAGTGCATTTGTCTGAAAGGGAATGTAATAACACGACCGGATTTTGAAATAATTGACAAGGATGCTGCAATCAAGCATGACACGGAGCACCCCTTTCCTAAAGAAAAAGGGCACACCATATATGCATACTTTTGATTTTGGCTACAGTATAATAATGGTATAAATGCTGAATACCCGAAATACCCGTTTTGGTTAGATAATATTCAATTAGAAATGTTAAAAGTAGTTCATTTTGTTAAAAAAAATGGCAGATGATACTTATTTATTGATTAAAATGTGGTATTGTGTTTTAATGTAAATGAGTTCCCCTTTGTTACCACCACCCAATAAAAATAAGAAAGCAAAGCTTTTAAACGTCAGTGGTTTTTGATTGGCGAAGCACTTCTATTCGGCAACATTTATCACTGATTTTTGCATTCAACGTAGTGGTTTTGACGAATATATACTATTAATCAACCACAAAGCACTGACACTCTGCGGCTTGGAACAAAACTTTACATAATCACAGAAACATTCAAACGTAATTCTATTATCATAATTAACGAAGAGAAAAGCTTACTTATTAATTAACCATCATTTTGAGGATCGTCAAAAAGATAAGAGTAATTTTTCAATTATATGAGAAATCAGTTATGACACTTAATACAATGGCTATCAAAATGAATTCGGTTACTCTGGTCCAAGTCCTCAGAGAGGCTGATAGGATTCAGTATGTGCTAATGTCCTTGAGGAATGATGAAACCATTAGTTTCTCCAAAATATAAGGTAATTGAAGGGTTGGCTTTGTTCTTTAAACTTGGTTAAGAGAAGGAATACTCTGATTTAAAACCAGGTGCACTTAGCATAAAAATTGACCTTGTGTCACATCCCCGCTGTGGCGAACGGTTTGGAAAAGACATACGAAATAAATCAGTTTTAATCTATTTTCATTAAATAGTCATAACCTGTCCAATTTCATCCTAATTTATGAGAGCCTTCTGGAAAATAATGAGACGGAGTTTTTCTTTCTTGCAGGAAAACACGGATTGAAAACCAGCTTATTAATATGGACCTTCATTTCGTTTGAAATTGTTTTGTTTGTTGTATTTCTAAGACTTCATTTTCAGCTGAGTAATCTCATAACAAAGGTGTTTGAATAAGTAAGTCACAAAAATAGATCACATAATTTAATTCAGTGCTAAATCTCGCATTAATGTAACGGAAAGATTTAAGAAGTTAAGACAGCTTTTTGGAAATCAAATATTTTTTCCGCGGTTTTTAGATAGTCCAAAGCATTTTAAGATGGCCGAAGTGAATAGAAATTTCACTCAATGTTGAAAATAAAGCGAAAGTAAAGATATTCATAATCTGATTCAAAATCAGAGTAGCCATTATAAATGCTGTAAAAACAATATCATCTTACTTTCCACGCACAAAAATCCCTCATAAGCTTAGAGACTGTGAGTTAACGAATGTTGCCGATAAACAACATAATTTTGTTATAAAAAAAGGATCTTACTTCTCAGATCTGAGATATTATGGCTATGTTTTCTCACAAAAAATATAACACCAGAACATATCATCGCCATTAGATGAATATTGAATGTAAAAATAAAAAGAGAAAACTGCGGAAAAATAGTGTTCGTTGAAGATTTCCAGTACTATTTCCATGTGCGCATCAACGTCTTTGTCAGATTTTAATTGATAACCCTAGAGTGGAGAGACACAAAAATTATAATATCGCCTCAAGGATTAAGCCTCTGTTGTTATATTCTCTCCGTTCAGTTTGTGAGACTGTAGTGACAATAAAATAATGGACAGAAAATGCGAATTTTTTAATATTCAAGTTGGGACTGAATATTTTCATATCTTTAAATCATTCTTCATTCTTCATTCTTCATATCCTCAAACGCTTGTCTCCTCGTGTCTCAGTTGCCAAAAGAGAGAGGACTCATTTAGAAATCCAACCTCTGTTAACTAACAACCCACCCACACTTTCAACTTTCTTGATGACATCGTTCCGCCGGGCTCTGTTATCACTTAGAAAGCCGACTGCTGATGACTTCGATAAGACCCGGTCTGCAATGCTAGATCAAGCATATGTTGTTACATATAGCCCACTCTGTAATATGTAAAGGAATGTCAAATCGTCTTTCCTCAGGCTGCTGTTTTTTATTGTTGTTTTTTTTTTTATAACTTGACTATACACATGCAGGGCCTGTTCGCTTTCAAAGGTTTGACTTCACAATCGAAGCACTTAAGATAAAGTAATTAAAGGAACTAAAATACCTATAACAGTCCTATATCTTCGTTGTTATTCCCTTGTGTCTTGTGACAAACAATTTAACCATGCGTATGTTTGACCTCTTCTGATCTCGGAAGCAAATGAGAATGTTTCCTTTTCAACGTTTGCTAGAGGAAGTAAAGCGTTGTGAATAGCGTTTCCGATTTAACTAATGGATTGGATAGGAAATATTCCGATACAAATTAAATCATCATTATATTTGCTGCCATAATTAATTTACCATTATTTTCATGCCTTTAATTATTTTCATCTCTTTCACACTTTTCTACTTGCTGCCGTCGTGATGAATCATATACACAGAAAAGGAGATCTAATTTCTCTGTTGGCTAGTCACACCTTTTTATAACACATGACGAATAGAGTAAATTGAGAATAGCTTTAATTCAATTAAATGTTAAGATTCACACGCCAATGTCACCAACAAGATCTATCTATATACATATTTATGTATCTATCAATGCACCCTCCTTCTTGTCCTATGCATCAGAGGGCGTTATATGAATACTACCACATAACCATTTGATTAGTGGCTATACACACACTGAATAATTGGAATGATTTGCCTACAATGACTGTTGGTGTAGCGCTCAATCTAATAGAATTCACAAAAAAAAAAACAAAAAAAAAAAAACAAAACAAGACATTCACCTTTAGAAAGAACAATATGCAATGGAAAGTCAATGAGTGTCATCGTATTATTTACTTTGCACTAGTTAGTTCAGGTATAAAATTGGACTCTGTGAGTCAGGTTCAAGTCCTGTTTTACTTTTGACTTAGCCCCAATGCTCTTAGAAAAATGAGGTAATCCACCTCTTCTCTCACCTTCTTGGACTCAATTGAAATGATGACCTGGATTTTCATCCTTGGTACGGTAATCAATGTAGGAAAGGGAAAACTTCTAAAATTCAGACTAGCTATACACGGCTTAAAATATTGAACTTATGCCGCATTCGCTCTGTGTTTGAAGGGTTTGGTAAATATATACACTGAAATAATTTAACATTGCATTGTTTCATAACAAACAACCTAGACAAGCAAACCATTACTATATCCAACCTTTGGCGAAAATTTAGCAAAGTTTTGTAAATACGTATATTATCTCATTATCTTTTTATGGACACTTCACATGGAACACTGATTAATGGCCTCTGGTAGCGTACCATTACTATAAAATTCAATTCTTACGAGTTGTATAAGCGGTAGCCCTGATATCACTCTACAACACAGTAAGCGGAATCTCAGATTTCTCGTATTAGTGAGCTTAAAATTTGTATACACAAAATGAAATAAAATATTTTTTCTCACTTATGGGTTAATTAGTATCACTCATTCTCTTCTACAAGGATGGCTCCGACAAGAAACTCCTTATGGTATTAAACAGAGATACCAAAAACGAAACTTAAATCTTGTTTTTGTCGTCCATATCTCTTAACGGTAGATTTTGATTCATTAATATTTTTTATACTATTTACTTCTTCATTCCGTTTTCTGCGAATTCAGCTATTAGTAACAGAAAATCTATGCAAGTATTCTTTATATTCAAATTAGAAATATATTTTCTATAATCAGAAGAAACTTCAGTTCTGGTCCCGGAATTTGAAACAGGCCCTCATTGACATTATTTACAGGTCAACTATAAGTGGTAGTACCTGTTAGGGTCGCATCGATGAATCTAAACAGTTTGTTTGGTTTCTTTCTTTATTTAATGGTATATGAACCTTTGTAGGTTATTTAATGCCAAAGCCATTCTACTAGAAGAACTAGTGTTACTATTTAAACCATACCTGGGAGGATAAGGGGGTTCATATCTTTCCCAAGAGTATTTGCCCGAAAGTGAACGTAATAGCGCGACTGGTGTATGAACTCGCGTACTACGATTCCGCAGTCCATTGCTTTTACCATTATACTACGAGGGCACTTCCTAAAAAGTTTGTTTGAAAATTGTCAGTATTGAAAGAAAATGGTTTAAACCGTATAACTGTGTGCAAGAAAAAAAAAGAACGAAAACGAGGAACAACGGCAAAGACACTCAGATAACCGGAACAGTGGCTGGCAATTGTATTACAAAGAGATCAACAAAAGTTTAAACCAAATTAATATCAAGGTCAATCTTGAAAATTTATATACCTCTATAATCTGAAAAGCTAGTTCAAATACAGAGGTAGCGTTTTTAGGAAGAGAAGGTAAAGAAAAAAATGTGGAGGAAAATCCAAGTAATGAACTATAAAGTAGCAACTCTTTTGGGACATCACCAAAATATGAGTGGGTAATGAAGGTCAGATAGATCAACAAAATCTTCATTCCAACCCTCGACTAGAATGATTCCCACAAAAAAAGTAATTCTCTTACATTCTAATCATTTTTTCTTAGGAAAATACACCAGTATTTTATCAATTCAGGAGAAAATTATAAAATTAAAATATACCTAAATTTTAAGTCAATTTTCTTCTACCCACCACCCCAGTATTTTATCAATTCTATAGAACACGGTACCATAAACATAGATGTCATTAGGTGTTATGAATTATCAAACGTTATTGTAATGATACTCTGCTGTCTAGGGCAGTAGAGAAATTCGGCAGCGCCTCTTGAGTCGTGTAAGTCCCAACCCAACCAACGAGCGTTCTGGATATGATACCGAACTATATCTGATAGTGAGACTAACATTTGGATCTTTGGGGGAAGCGGAGAAACGCTTCACAGTCATAACTCACAGGTCCACTGTGGCTAGAAGTGGTAGTACCTGATGAAGTCTCATCTAAGAGTAATATAAAACTATTTAATCTTTCAATATACTCGGAAATACTTAATTGCTAGCAAATAAATTAATAATGTCAAATAGAATTATTAGTATTAATATAAATACATAAAACCAATTAACTCTATGCTCACAGATGAGCTCTAGTTCGTCGAAAAATACTGTAGCATATACATTAGTCGTTTTAGAATTATATATATATATATATATATACACTGTTTGGTTGGTTGTGTTTTATGGCTAATCAACCTTTGTAACGGCAAATTCATTTTTATGAAAATAGTTCTATTTCAAACCATTCAGTTTAGGATAAGTGCGAAATTTAAATATAAGTGCGGTTTAATTGTGAAAAACATTTCTATTTCAAACTATTCAGTTAATCAAGCAGTTTTAATTCAGCTAATTCAGTTTAGTATAAGTACAGATTTTCTTTAAACACAGTTAGATGTCAAAACAGTTCTATATAAAACAAATCAGTTTAGTGTAAGCACAATTTCAACATCAAAAAACAGGTCCATTTCAAATAATTTAGTTTAGTATGAAGACGCAGTTTAAATATAAGTGCAGTTTAACTGAAAGCATTTCTATTTCAAATTATTCAGTTTACTCAAACAATTAAGTTTAGCATAAGTATGGTGTTAGTTATATTTAATCCACAGAGAGGACTCTTATCAGGTGCTACCATGCCGGACCAGTGTGGACCTGGGAACAAGGGCAACGAAGGGGTGCTCCACATTCCCCAAAGCCCCAGCATCACTGGAACCTCACCATTAGATTGTTTAGTGTCATATCCAGGATACTTATTAGGGGGGGTACTCCTCTGAAGAGGTGCAGTCGGTGTATTGTACAGCCCCAGCCAACTGGGCAATATATATATATATATATATATATATATATACATATATATATATATTTATATGTATGTATATTTAGGCAGCATTTCTTCGTTAATGCAAATTTCATTAAACATAATAGACATTTTATGTCTACATATTTTCTTTTGGATCCGTTCGAATTCCCGTATTACTTTTATCGTGTTCTAGGGGAAATGATTTATGTATTGTCCATAGTTGCATGTATCCCTAGTACTTTCTGCCCGACTTTGGGCCATCATCAGGGGAGGATCTATTACAAAAGTGATGTAACTTTTGTTTTAGCATATTACTACTGTGTAAGGGCGTCTTTGCCGTTGAAGGTTATGGTGTTTGTTTTTGAATGTGATTCTATATTTAGTGCCAGTAGCTAAAGACATTTAAGTACATTAGCACTGGTTTGATAATTAATTCTGTTAAGTGACGGCTGCAGGTTTCTGATATGTAATGCTTCGAGAATCTGAAGTTTTTGTTTATTATTTTGATGTTCTAATATTGTTGTGTTGTCGGTGAGAATTTTCCGTAGTTGTGTTGTTGGGCATGAATGTTTTTTTTAAATGCTAAGCTATTGAACTTGTGTCTGAAAGGTGCATTGTAAGTCTCCTCGACAGGGTAGTTGAGGTTAAACCAACATATATATTATTATTATTAGAGATACAATCTCCTAAAGGACATTTAAATTTATATATAACGTTGTTTTTTTGCAAAACTTCATTACCTCCATTTACAAAAAACCCTCTAGTAATAACTCCTGTACCCTCAACTTTAAAAGTGAATGCCCCTTCAGATATAAAAAAGCAATTATTCATAATATAATATCCCGTGCCAAACTAATCTCCTCCTCCAAAACAATATTTTATAAAGAGGTAGAAAATATAAAACAGGCTCTCATCAATAATGGGTTTCCTAACTATATTGTCGATGAACAAATTAAACGCATGATCAAAAATGTTAACCAACAAAATAAACAGTGTACTACTCCATCCAGCCAACAAACATATATCAAACTTTCTTATCGTAACCAAATGCGCTACAATTCCAAATGATGAAAAAATCTTGAAAACATTGATTCACAAAAACATACTCCCCACTGATCCTAATAAAAAAATAAAACTTATTATTTATTATAATATGTTTAAAAACTCGAATCTAGTCATTCGAAATAATTCCTCTCCCTCGATTGGACTTTTGCAAAAAACCAACGTTATATAAACACAGTAGTAATATGCTAAAACAAAAGTTACATCACTTTTGTAATAGATCCTCCCCTGATGATGGCCCAAAGTCGGGCAGAAAGTACTAGGGATACATGCAACTATGGACAATACATAAATCAATTCCCCCAGAATACGATAAAAGTAATTCGGGAATTCGAACGGATCCAAAAGAAAATATGTAGATATAAAATGTCTATTATGTTTAATGAAATTTGCACATATATATATATATATATATATATATATATCCGAGGATCATTAAATAAGTTTCCAGACTTTTTCGTATGGGCACTTTTATTGATAGTACACACATTAAACTCTAGTCCCCTTCGAAGTCATCTCCTTCGGTTCCAATGCACTTGTTGTACCGTTCCAACAACTTCTGGAAGGCCCCATGGAAGTCTTCTTGTGTGAGCGTGTCAATGGCTTTCGTCAAAGCCTCTTTCATATCCTCAATTGTCTCATAACGACAGCCTCTGAGCTTAGGGAAGAACCAAAAGTCATAGGGAGCAAGGTACGGGCAATAGATTGGGTGAGGCACTGTCATGATGCCCATCTTGGTCAATAGTCTGTGACAAGGATGGAATTGTGGACTGGTGCATTGTCCTGTTGGAAATGCACTGACCCGATTTGAAGAGTGCCGGTCTCTTCCGGCGGAATCTCTTCCTGAACTCCCTTAAAAACTCAACATAGTAACCCTAATCGTAACCCTAACCCTTTGGCCAATCAACTCTGGTGTATTGACTTCCTTACTCCTCTCATACCTCTCATCATCCCTCGCAGACTCCCTGCCTTCCTTATGCCAATCAGAAACTGATTCTCGATTCATGCAAGTTGGTCCAAAAGCAGTCTGACGCATTCGATACGTTTCTGTGGTATTTTTTCAGAGGTTAAAACAGAATTTTATATCATATCGTTCTTCTAAAGTGTCCTCCCGTCCAGATTGCATTTTTGAAATTCACCAGCTGATACAATCAGGCTTTAGTAGTGTGTATTCCAATTGCTGCTGTAGCTGTTCATTTGAACCTGAAAAAAAATCGGTCAGTCATATCATTAGATAGATAGCAATAACATAATTTTCAAGTGTCTACGACAATTTTAGATGGCTGTACAAAAAATGTCTGGAAACCTATTGAAGACACTCACGTATATATATATATATATATGAGTATTTTAACACGTGTCGAAAGGTTCATGTATACAGCGTATGCAATGAATGTCCGACATTTTTTCCGTGATAAATTTATTTGGTTGATATAGAATCATGGATAGTTTTCACTATCTTCTTTGAACTTATATTTTTTTGTAGTTTGTATTTGTTTATTTCTTAGGATCATTGTTCTAAACTTATTATTTATTGGCTGTAAGAAGTAAAAATGCTTTAGCGATAAAAGACACAAGTAAAAACAATGAGTTTAGAAGCTTCGCAATTTTCTTTGATTCAGGAGCATAAGAGACAGTACATGTTACAGACGTTTATATTAGTAACGTTTATAAAAACGTAAAAATATTTTTGCTTCTATTATTTCCATTGTCAGAACAGGTTGTGATTTTTTATCTTATCTGTTTTAAAATTCCTTTCAAGCTTAGTGCATGAAAAAAAGATGCAGGACACAATAGTCAGTGGGTGAAAGAGAATCACTGGTAATCAAGTTTAGCAATGAAATGGTTTTAATCTTCCCTGTTTTTTTTTTTATTCCTTTCAAGCTGGGTACGTAAAAAAGAGACAGGACATAGTAGTTAGTATGCAAAAGAGAATCACTTGTAACCAAGGTTAGTAAATGTCATGGGTTCAGTTTTCTCTGTTATATTATTTACTTCAAATTGAGTGCATGGAAAAAAACGAAAAAAAAGGATAAATTGCTGGGTCACAGAGAGATAACCACACAAAAGGAGATTCTTTTTTGCTGGATTAAAAGCCGCCATTATCTAGCAGAGACTCTCTCCTAAAGTGATCTTTCTATTGCCTCGTGAAATTAACGACTTGCCTATTCAAACGACAGATAGACAGAGTTTAAAAAAAAATGAATCATCGTCATCTGAAGAACATTTTTTGACCGATAAACAAAGATTTAAACAGATGTTGATTCTAAATTTGTTGAATCGTTAAATCCGAAGCTTTTAAGGCCTACGAAAAAAAAAAAAACTGATTGAAACATTTTCACCTTCGGATGCATAGAAAAATACTTTGGATCTGAATGGATTGAGATGCGAGCTGAAATCTGTTTATGTTACAGATTTTGAAAAGCTAACGTCAGGCATCCAAAACTCGCAGAAATAACACAAGCGCTTAAAAGAAATCAAACCCTAACAGAAGAAACCGAATTACTGCAACTGATTCTGAACCATACTTGACACACCTGCTCCCGTGATTAATCTTATTCTTTATTTGAACATGTAAACAATTATAAGAAGTGTTAATCAAGTAAAGAGCGATTAAGTAATTTGGTTTTTATATCTATGAATAAAAATCCTTTTTAAAAGATGAATGTAGACCGAAGTGCCGATATTTTTTTTTAAGAAAGGGATAGATTATTTTACAAAAAGAAACGATGAATTGAAATTGATTTAAAAATAAATCTTAATAACTTATTTGTAGATTTTATTGTTTTCTCTCATAACTAATGGCTGCGATCATCATCGTGTAGTTATTATTAATAGTAAAGAGAGTTCAAGTCCTGTGAAGAAGGGTATAAATCAAAAGCAGATTCTGGTGGTAGAACTGTATTTTCTCAATTAAAATCACATCACTTACACACAAAGTGAGGAGACGCAAAAAATATTCCAAGGGCGTAAAGTTGGCTCTCCTTTTCCTTCTCTGCATTGCAGATTAGCTTACATAACAGACGGCATACCCTCATTCCCAAGTCCCACTTCCACACTGATATATATATATATATATATATATATATATAAGTTGAGTGACCATTGTCAAGGACGACCCAAATACTCCATTTTCAATAGCTACTACACCGACGTGTAGGAGAGAGCTCTACTCCTTTCCCTGATCGACTTACCCTAGATACGTAACTTATGATGCTGAGTGTCAAGCAAACAGGCATCAAGTTCCAATTTTTCTTGTTTTTGGCATGACTCAACCTGGAATTGAACCCCGGTCTCCAAGAGTATCCGGTAACGCTCAAACCATTTTGACAATGGTCTCTCTCTCTCTCTCTCTCTCTCTCTCTCTCTCTATATATATATATATATATATATATATATATATATATATATATATATATATATATATATGAGTGCGTGTGTGTGCGTGTGTGAATTGAAGTAAATAATGGAGTGTAATCCGACAATATATAAAGAAAATTTAATAAGGTAATCCAAGTAGAAGTAGAGATTTAATGAGAAGTACAGTCGACACTAGAGCCTTTCGGTTCTAATGAACCATCATTAGGACTATGAGGGATGATATTTGTAATGTTAAATCAACGATGGATGTTTAAAAATGCAAAATACAAAAACCTAGGGAAAGTTGTATAACAAACGCTGATTAACTAATTAAACAGCCAACTTTTTCTGCCAATTTAGAAAAATTACAATTTTCGAAGTCAAAACCAGTTGGAACAAGTTGAACAATCTGGTAATGGATTAAAAAGGCTTCCTTAAAATAAAAAAAAGAGGAGAAAACGACAGATAATCGAAATATAAAACACAGTGTTAGAGGTTGGAGAAAGTAAAAATTTGTATAAACAAAACAATGAAATTTCCACTCATTAGCCACTTTATTATTCGGAGTATTCAATGAACTGCCTCTCATCATTATTCACTTAACAATTTGACTTTTATAAATTCAATGAAGTCGTGCTAAAACGGCAGATTTAAAGACCTTGAAATAAATAATATCTTAGGTGTGGAGAAGTAATGCAGAAATGTGAAGAGAACGAATTTATTATTCCGTGACATTAAAAAAAAAAAAAAAGAAAGAAAGAAAGAAAGAAAGAAAGAAAGAAAGAAAAGAAACCCGGCAAGAACAGCAAATTTATGACAACGGTACATTTGTCAAAATAAACCAGACAAAATATTAGTATGAGTATTTTAACGTAACGCTTAAAAATTCAAGAAGAGAAAAACTAATGATAGATGGCATTGTTTCGTGCTGTCTCGCCAACATTAATATAGTTTAACTTAGTGAGAATAATTTGATTTATTCCTTGATCGATCTTTCATCCGAAAAGAAATGTAATTTCCTATAATATTATTTTAAGGAGCTTACACACACACACACACACACACACACACACACATATATATATATATAGTATTCTTAGTCCAGTTAAACCGGAGTTGGGAGTAATTCCATCAGCACAAGAAATTATTCATGAATGAATATTTAAATTTTCCTGTCATGAATGAATATTTAAATTTTCCAAAAATGCGTAACAGGATGGAAATAAATTTATAATCCTTTGTGATTGGTTTCGTTGTTTTTTCTTAAAGAAAAAAAAAAAAAAAAAAAATATATATATATATATATATATATATATATATATATATATATATATATATATATTTCGTTCAACAATTTCTAAAACTTACCGGGATTTTAGATTTGTAACACACCTCTATGTTTTACATGCGATTCTGCTGCACAGAAATTAGGACTGACATTTGATTTAGTTTTTTTTTTTCTATTATCATAGAAAGGGTTAGCGAGCTGCTAAAACAAAAAAAAATCGACTACAGCATTTCTTTGCATGTGAAGCTTACAATTTTTTGAACGAACATCGAGTATATATATATATATATATATATATATATATAAGCTGTTCTTGTAAAATACCATCAGTGATACTCTATTACCTGTAGCTAGATACGGGGATTCATGCCTTTCTCAACAGTATTTGTCTGAAAGTGAATTTAAACGTGAAACTGGAGTCAATTGCTTACTTCAAGGCTACAGGATAGAACTTTTGACATTATTCCACGGGGACTCACCAATATATATATGTATATATATAGTCATCCATAGACAGACTGTTTCGTTCTATCAGAACTCTTCAGTGTGGCTAGACACCCAGGACGCTCGAAGCCGGGATCGAAACCCATCCAAATTTATGTTAGACCACTCGACCAACTAAGGGAATTTTTAAGGTATTATGTAGTTACAGCAGCCGCCGTTTGTTTACATTTTTTTATAGCCTATCGGCTACCAGAGTGCTCAATTCTTTCGAAGAGCATTGCATTACGCTAGTGGCGGCCGTCTGTATATATATGCAGATGAGAAAAATCATTGTTTTAAAAGCGTTTGAGAAATCAAAAGTGACAGAATGCTACTCAGCAGCGCATTTTAAAAATAAAGGCATTTTGAACCTCATTTTCTTGTACTTGTCTCTTTTCTAATGGCTTTATATTTATTCTAAAAAAAAACAAAAAAAAGCCCACACTGGTTAGAACACAATTTCACAAATTTTTTATTCACTACTCTTGACTATATCTGGCGTGGAGTGTTTCAGTTTAGAGTATCTAAACAAGATTTTTATAAACCAAATAGTTCATAAAAAAATTCATTGTGTTTACTTCTTCATAAAAAAAAAACACATACAACCTTTAGTCATGAGAAAAAAAAGGAGGCAAATGCTTAATACTTTTAGAAGTGCGCACGACGCGCGTGTGCACACACACACACACACACACACATGTTTATTCTTATTTCTGTCTTCTTCACACACACACACACACATATGTGTGTGTGTGTGTGTGTGAAAGAAGGAGATAGAAATCAGAAGAAAAATGTATACGTCCAAAACGAAGGTAATTTTTGTTGTGTATATTTTTTCGTGTATATGTACATATAATTAATTTAAAAGAAAATATATTTGTACCGGTAAGTTTTATTCATTTTTGTAGACCAACACATAATAAAACTGTTTATCTTTTCTTCCGCAGACAAAAATGTATCTCCCCGTATTTGAACTTAATGGTTTACTAGAGTATCTGTCTCTTGACGGACTCAAATTCAATTGAATTGGTTTGTAGTATATTCCTGTGTTTCGCCAAATTTTCCTGTCAAAAATGACTTATTTCTACTGTAAAAAAAAAACTAAGAAGAATTTAGATATCAATCAAGATGTCTTGACATCACCATTTTTATATATAATCAAGTAAACGTTGTTCAAATTTTCATCTTAAATTTTAAAATTAAAAGACATAAAGCTACGATTCTGATAATTTATTTTTCATCAACTGTGGTATATACAGGATGCCACGGATAAATTGCCATCTAAATGACGTAAAAATGCAAATAACATTTATATCTCACTTTATTAGATATATTCACCTAATTGTCAAGAAAATATCTGGAAATAATAAATATGAGATCTATTTAAAGAAATCGTGATTGGCTTTAACTGCAGGTTCCGAGCGAATTTGTAATTTCTTGTGAGCCTTACCAAAGGTCTCCCTTGTTAAATTGTTAAAATTTTACCGTTACCTTGTTTTCACTTTATATTTGGTGTTGCACAAAGTTTTGCTGGTCTCTCTCTCAAGTGAGCACCACAAATTATAATCAAAGGGTTTGCAATCTGCGGAGTTAAACGGCCAGATGTTAGGAGTAATGTGGTTACAAAAATTTTCTAACAGCTCTGAATAGTTTCTTCAGTAGTATTTTCCTATCATAAGGATTAAAGTAAGGCTTCTATGTTGCCATATTTTTGGAATCAACATTAAAATCATCTTTTGCACTGCCCTGAGTAGACTCTCCGAAACACTTTGAAATCTCCCTAATTTAGCTTCTGCTGTTAATACCATGTAGTAGAGTGCTCACTTTCCAACTTTCTACGTTATGGTACTGCTTTACCCACAGACAAACGTCTAGTATGTTATACAGCAGACTAAACCTGAAACACACAATGTTCATGCACGAAATTAACAAATCAAAATGGCAGCAATGTTTTTATTGCACCCTATTGTAGATATTAATTTCTCTTATTATATTATCCTTTTTCATTGCGAATTTTTACGACCTGGTTTAAAGATGTCCACCACAGGGTGTCATTTGCGTTCTCTGATAAGAAAAATCACATAACTGAATATTTCAAATTTGTGTAGTTTTCAATATGTCATGACAGCAAATATCATATTGAACTATAGAGAAACTTTGAAACGATTTCCATTAACATGGCAAATGCCAACCTCCTGATTTCGAGGTATTAATCTGAATAGTATTTCTCTCGTTTATAAACAAAGATGAAGTTGTATTATTTCTATTCATAATTCAAAATAGAGTCTTTAAATAACTAACCTTCTCAAAAGGTTTCTATATTAAACTGTTAAATATTTCTCAGGTAAATCTTAATCTGCCCATCTCCTATCAGTAGGCGTAGAACAAGTCAATCACCTTCCAGGTTGATAAGTAAGACCCCTCCTATAATTTGAAGGGTTTTCTGCGTATGACAATAAATATCATTGCCCGTGGTGTAATGGATATCGTCGCGGGAAATGTACATGGCAACACGAGTTCAAATCCTGGACGAGATTGGTTGCATTTCACATAGTACTAATACCCTTGGGAAAGGTATGAATCCGATTATTCTCCCTCCAGCTATGGGTAAAAAGTAGGACAGACTAGGTTCTTCAGCCTTGGTGAGGCAACTAGTCTAGGAGAAGGAAAACTCTGAATTCAAACCAGTTAAACTCCGCTTAAAAAATTGTGTCATATCCTGCCCGAGCGGAGGGGTTGGTAAATATGATATGATAAATATCATTCTATTGTAAGGCTTCTGTTATTGTGGTTATGGTTTGGTTTGGTTTCTTTGTTTAATGGCATACTACCTTTGTAGGTTATTTAATGCCAAATCCATCCTCCTAGAAGAACAGTAGCAGTACTATTTAACCCATAGCTGGGAGGATAAGGGGGTTCATACCTTTCCCAAGGGTATTTGCCCGAAAGTGAACGTAATAGCGCGATTTCGCAGTCCATCGCTTTAACCGTTACACCACGAGGACACCTCTGGTAGTTGTGGAGTGTGGCGTCGTCTTTTAGATGCCATTCCACTCAAGATCACTCTGACCCTGAGTGGTGTACCAGTCAGGTTCTTTTTTATCACCCAATTAGACTTGTTTAAAATAATGAAGTGTTAAAATGATCGCGAAGATATATGTTTGTATCATGAATAATTCTAGAGCATAAATGTTAAAGACATTTCCTTTGACCGAATAAGAATTGACATGACAGAAAACAAACCAACCACCCATCTTTTAAACCGTTTCATCGTTCCTATTTTGTGTGTTCTTCTTGTGCTTTACTTCGTAACAGATAGATTTAAATTCTCTGTCAACATTATCATGAGAATAACACATGATAAAAAATCGACAATTAAAATCAAACAACTTTGCTTTATTTTGTTACCACTTAATAAAAATATACATTTTTTTTTTTTAATTATATCTATAACTGGAAAGAACGTGTTCGTCTTTCTTCTTTTAATGGCTAAGCAATTAGAAGAGGAAAAAACAAATATGTTATATTGATAAGATAATTTCTTATAGTTTTGTTTATGGTTTGATTTGTTTGGGTTTTATGGCATATGAACCTTTGTATGTTGTTTAATGCCAAATGTACTTTTATCCAACAGTTCTATTTCAAACAATCCAGTTTAGCATAAGTGCACAATTTAATTTTTAAAAACATTTCTATTTCAAGCTATTCAATTTAGTCAAACAGTTCTTTTTCAAACAATTTAGTTTAAATGAAATACGCAGTTTAAATGTCAAAAGTGTTCTATTTCAAGCAATCCAGTTTAGCACAAGCACACAGTTTTATTCTATTTGACGCATAAATTGGACCATATCAGATCCTACCCCTCCGGGTAAGAATGGACCGGGGAGCGATAGCAATGAGTAGGTACACTGCATTCTCCAAAGCTCCAGCATTACTGGAACCTCATCATCAGTGACATTTTACAAATCAACTTTGCGGGTATTGTAATGCCAAATCTATTTTTATGCAAATAATTAATTCTATTTCAAATAATTGAGTTTAGTATGAATACACAATTAAGTCAAACACTTCTAAATTAAACAATTCGGTTTAAGTATAGTTTTCGTCCACACACAGTTAAAAGCCAAAACAGTTCTTTTTCAAACAATTCAGTTTAGCATAAGTATGCATTTTAGTTCTTTTTAATAGTACCTTATAAGGTGCTACCACACCGAACCATCTTTGCATTTTATCTGATAGTGGGTTAATTAGTTCTAAATAAGAAATCTTAGTGAACATTTTCTGAATTGATAATTTCATATATTGTGCCACGGCTGATGGTAATTACTTAAAACGTGATAAAATATGTTCCATATTTTTCGTTTCATGTCATTACTAATTATATTTACCCAACCCCTCTGTTCGGCCAGGATATGACACAAGGTCAGTGATTTTAAGCGGAGTTTAACAGGTTTGAATTCAGAGTTTTCCTTCTCCTAGACTAGTTGCCTCAACAAGGCTGAAGAACCTAGTCTGTCCTACTATTTACCCATAGCTGGAGGGAGAATAATTGGATTCATACCATTCCCGAGGGTATTAGTGCTATGTGAAATGTAAGCAGTCTCGTCCAGGATTTGAAATCGTGTCGCCGTGTCCATTCCCTACAACGATAACCATTACACCACGGGCATCTCCACTTCATGTCATCACTAATGCATTTTCAAAATAGAATTATCTGTTTATGCTTTTTATCGTAATTCCTCAACAATGTATGAATATTAATAATTAGAAAGAGATTGTAAACAAATTTTGAAATTTAATCCGTTTACATTGAAAAGCCGAAACCCTTTTTATTTGCATTAACTGCAAGATTCTCATCTTTCTATTTGCTATAGAAAAGTTGTTCTGTCATTTTCATTAATAATGCAAAAAAGGGTTCTTTCCTTTATGATTAAAATGGCTGACATGAACGCCTATTTCTACAGTCTTTATCAGTTAAACTGTTTGGCTGACTGACGTTTCTTCCTTTCTTCAGGGTATTTCTTTTCCTTTTTGTCTTCCTACTTTTCATCCCTCCACTTTATTTGTTTCCTGTTAACGTGATGGATATCCGACAACCGATCTGAACTCTTGACATCATCTCCACGAGCGACAGAGCGATCACATTTAAAGCTATGAAGCAGTACAATTTTCCCGCCAAAAGCCACACCTACGCGCCAACACCTTCCTATCTATCTTATTACCGACACCAATAACAGCTATGCTGACTCCATCATTCTGACTCTTACTCTCCTTTTTTTCTTATCTTATTTTTGATTCACATGCCCCTTATCTCACACACTCTTCTTTTCCTTTGCTTTACTTTGTCACACGATCTTCGCCTCGGTCTGGTTTTTCCATTTCCCATTGACATGATCACATGGGACAGAGTTCCGAATTTTCTTAGCAATGATCCTGAAAGGGGAGAGCGATCTTGGCCAATAAATCTGACTGTCATTCCCATCGTTTTACGGAGCAACAGAGCAGTCAGGTGTAGGTGAATGGAAAATAATGACCCGTCTTTCTTAGTGGCTTTTAAAACATGAACTCGCTTTAAAACGACCGATCGCCTGAATTTGCCAGATTTTATTAGTTTTACTTCTTTTTTAAAACTTACTTAGAAGTGTGTAGGTGAATACTTTCTCTCTCTCTCTCTCTCTCTCTCTATATATATATATATATATATATATATATATATTTCTACATATTTCTAATATATATATATATATATATATTTATATGTATTTGATTGAGTCTTTAGTAATGTTTGTTTTAGTGGAATATACTTTTTTTGTGAATAGTTTAACAATGAATAAATTTCACTCAATATTACAT
The DNA here is from genome assembly GCA_963585895.1 of Sepioteuthis lessoniana. Lineage (NCBI taxonomy): Eukaryota > Metazoa > Mollusca > Cephalopoda > Myopsida > Loliginidae > Sepioteuthis > Sepioteuthis lessoniana. Next base: position 70,904,127 of record OY757926.1, read on the forward strand.
TGACCGTTATTCTGAATTACGTTTCGCAATTTATCAGATTGCTTGTTCATTCCTGTCAAGTAAAGGGTAGCTGGTCTCGAGATTAGCAGTTTTCCACAAATGTTTTAACCTGATCTTTTAAAGAATTTTTTTTTCTTGTACAGAGTATTTTGTAAAGAAGGAAAACGTGGAAATCACAGAGTGCAAGATGGGGTAAATATGGTGGATGGGGTTGAACAGATCAACCTAAATCCAGTATTTTGTGCTGCGTAATTCTTGCGTTATCATGAAGAACCACATTTCTCCTATTGATGTCTGCGAAGTGTTGTTTTAGAAAATGTTCATGCAGTCTTTTCGGTGGTTGAGATTATAAGTCTGCACTGAATGTCTGATTCCAGTTTACAGCACTCATTATGATTTTGAGAGCGGTTTGCTAGCATAACTTTTCTTTTTTTTTTTGGGGATTGGCGGTTGAGATTTGTTCTCATCAGCCCTCTGCTTTTTACATAGAACACGGTCATATATGACCCTGTTGTCGTCAACTGTAATATCTTTTTTTTTAGGAATTAGGCATTTCTCTGACATCAAGGAAAACTTGCCACAATGGATATGTGATCTTCCTCATTTTTCTACGAGTAAGAAGGATCCACACGCCAAGAATACTCACTTTTCCTGTCGTGGCAAGATTTTTACTCTTCCTGTTCTAATTTACTGCATTCTCTTATCATTTGATTCATCGTTTTGTCTCAATCTCTACATAACGTACGTCTGCTGTTTTGTTGCGTCTTATTTTTGCTTTCATAAGATTGGTCCTTATAACGTTATTTTGTTCTGCTATTAGAAGAGATCTAATTACTCTTTCAAGGTTTCCTTTTTCGAGCTATATCAACGTTTTACCGTGTGAGACGTCACTTGTTAAGAGCTTAAAACGTCCGTAGAGTTGTTTTTCTTCCCGGTTTCTGTTGACTTCCGTTCAGTTGATCATCGTGTTGTCAGTATTGTTTCTGGTGGCCGTAATCAGTCTTCTTTCGTGCTTTTCTATGTGTTGTTGAATGACTGCGTCAATGCTGTCTTCAATGCTTGCAAGTCTTCTTCTTCTTCTTCTTCTTCTTCTTCTTCTTCTTATTATTATTATTATTATTATTATTATTATTATTATTATTATTATTCCACTCCTTGAGATTTTTTCACACAAAAGTTTACTCGTGGTCTTTAACTTTCTTGTAATAAACTATAGATTCGGTCTTGCAGGTGGTGCGTTTGTATCTTAAAAATCCCAGAGAAGATTCTGCATCTCATTCTCCAAGGCGGATTCTGGTTTGTGCATTTGTTATTTAGTAGTATTGACAAATTAAAATTTTTGTCCTTAATACTCAGTGGCCCACCTTTGCCAACCAGTCATACCAAGTCTTGTAATCTCTTTGTGCCAGTCAGTAGCATTTGCGTATTTGGTAGTAACTATTTCATCTCTTTCTTCAATTAACCAAGATTTGCTATTCTGCTGCATATTCTCAATTTTCCTTCTAACATAATGAGTCCCATGACTTTTTTTTATGCTTGGCGTAATGGTTAGAGTGTTTGCCAATGTCCCGGAAGACCGGGGTTCAATCGCAGATTGAGTCATACCAAAGACTTAAAAAATAGTACTTGATTCCTCCTTGCCTAACACTCAGCATTATAAGGTATGGAACAAAGATAAAGTGGAGCAATCTAAAAAACAAACCAAAAAAAAAAAAAGGATTAGCGCCTTCCACCACACAACGGTGTAGTAGCAATGAAAAAGGGAACCTTCAGATCGCCCGTGACTCTCTTGGACTTATCTTCTCGTAGTCGAGTCCATGTCTTACTCTTAGGCAATTACATCGGTTTGTCGCTTGTAATATACATTCAATTATTTTTCACACGTTTTGTCCTAGTTTTTGTTGTTCTAGGTTTTTTTTTATCATGTTGCTAATGGGATTACTAGCCGTTGTATTAAGATATTCTTTGCTTTTCTTCATGTAGTCCTCGACTCTTTTTATTGTCTGATCTACGAAATACTTACTGCTGGCGAGTCCTCTTGCTCCTCCTTTTCTTGAGAACCTTTCTTTGTTATCTTTCAGATGAAAGGCCTTGCGCAAAGTCATCATTTTTCTTGTTCATTGGTCCATTTCCATAACTTCCTCCCTTGTCCATTTTAAGAATGGTACTGAGTATCTTACGCGGGAGACGCCCCGGGTGTTAATCTTTTTGATGAGAGTTCTACTGCAGAGCCTAGTTTTGCGTTGTTTTCCCGTTCTTTCTTATGTACCCTTTTCTTATTTCTTCTTTCATCTTCGCTTGTTTGTTGATCTCTGCTTCCAATATACCCAAGTACTTGTAATTTTCTTTTTCTCCAGGCGTTCTCATTTTTTCTTGATTCCGTAGTTCTATTCCTTCCGCCTATTATTTGTTCCGCTTCTCATTATTAGCATGGCACATATTTCTCTGCTAAATTCAATCCTTATATCCTGATTGTAAATTCTTATCGTTTGTATTTGGATCTATATATTTTTTTTTATTCACTTGAGTGTTTTTCACGACAGCGTTAGCTGATGGGTTTCTACTGAAGTCTGAGTGACAGCAAGTCTCCTCAAGTCTCCATTATTATTATTATCATTATTATAATTCATTAAAGTTTTTCACATCAGCGTAAGCTGATGGTTTTCACTGGGGATTGTGTGACAGCAAGTTTTCTCAAGTCTCCAGGACTCTTCTCAGTATTCTGGCAGTTTTCAGTAATGCTGTCGTTTGTATGGTCTCCACTCGGCTGCCAACTTCTAAATCTTCTAGGCCCTTTAATAATCCCTTACTTACCGTGCCAAAAGCAACAATTACAATTGGTATAATTGTCACCTTCACGTTCCATAGTTTTTTCAATTCTCTAGCAAAGTCAAGGTACTTATCTCTCTTTTCAGATTCTTTCAGTTTTATTCTGTGGTCTGCCGGGACAGCAAAGTCGACAACTTTGCAGATTTTCTTTTTTTTTTGTTGATTATTATAAGGTCTGGTCTTCGGGATGAGATTAGGTGATCCGTTTGTATATCAAAGTCCCACAGGAGTTTGTGCGTGTTATTTTCTAGGACAGGTTCTGGTTTGTGCATATACCATTTGTCGGCATTGTCAAATTTAATTTTCTTGCACATTTCCCAGTGGATCACCCTGCCCACCTAATCGTGTCTAGCCTTGTAGTCCTTCTGCGCCAATTTGTTGCATTCACTTATTACGTGATTGATGGTTTCATCTCTATCACCGCAAAGTCTGCACTTGCTATTTTGTTGCGTCTTATCTATCCTCGCCTTGATATGATTAGTTCTTATGGCGCTATTTTGTGCTGCCATTAGGAGTTTGTTAACAAGACGGACATTATCAAGGTTTCTTTTTGTTCAAATTTTATTGCATTGAAACAACGTAAACAAAAATAAAATTGCACACACACACACACACACACACACACACACACACACACACACACACACAGATATATATATATATATATATATATATATATATATAGTTTATTACATTCTTTTATATGAAGTTTTGTTTGACTTAATTATTATAATTTTTACTGGTATTTTTGTTAAGTTTACATTTGAATTTGGGATATTAAAGATCGTAGATACAGTTGTATTTTCGCAGGAAGGGAATCATTTAATTTCATAATAATACAGGAAAATGTATAGTATTTGTTGTGAAGAAAATCAATCCAAATTAATGCTATAGAGAATATATTTGTATAATTTAAATAACTATTAAAATAGTTGCCTTCATAAGTTAAACAATTGCATAGTGTAATATCAAAACAGAATAACTCCGTCAGTACGGACAGCTAATCTGCCTCGATAATGACGATGGCATTTTGTTTGAAGATATGAAAAATAATGGGACTGAAATGGTTGGTGGAGTGTGTAAAATACCATAAGCGGTATGTAGAACAGAGAAGTCGCCAGGATAGTCTAGTCAACTGTCAGATTGCAGCAATTTACAAAACGCTAGTTTAATTTGTGTACGGGTACCATAGGTTTTTTTTTTATTAAAGTTCAACCTTTTTATTCAAGATAAAGGAGCACATGACATCATCGACAAAATTGAAAACTTCCGGTCCCGAGTTCTGAATCAAATGCTCTCTTTCTTACCCAAGGCTTGTGTGCTCTGTCTTATCTACTGTTGTATTGGTATAGTTTCTGTGGACGAGTTTACCTACCTCAGAAGCAGCGTCTCATCTACGGAAAATGAGATCAACCACGACAAGAGAAGGCATGGATAGCCATAGATAGACTATAAGTCATATGGAAGTCAGACCTGTCATATAAAATAAAACGAATTTTTCCAAGCAGCGGTGGTGTCAATACTGCTCTATGGATGCACCACATGGACGCTGACTAAGAGTGTGATGGCAATTGCACAAGAATGCTGTGATGGTGGCAGCATCCCACAAAGCAGCAGTTGTACGGACACCTACTACCAATCTCGAAAAAAACATCCAAACTAGACGAGCAAGACATGAGGGACATTGCTGGATAAGTATGGGCGAATTAATAAGCGATCTACTCCTATTGGCGAGCAAGTGTTGGGTTACCAGCTAGAAGCTATGAACAACAGCTCTATGCTGGTACAGTATGTAGCATAGAAGACCTGTCGATAACGATGGACGATAGGGACAAGTGGAGGGGGAGAATCAGGGAAATGGTGATGATGATGATATTGATTATGAAATTTTAATGAGTTATTATGCCAAATCCTTCCTTGCAGAAATTTAGTGGTTCTATTTGACCAATAGCTGGTAGAATAAGGAGGGGCCATACCTTTTTCAATAATATTATTCCAAAGTGATCGTAATAACGAGACTAGAGTTCAAGCTTAAACTCTACGATTTCGTAGTCCAACTTGTTAGCCATTACGCCACAGGTCTTTCTCTACCGCTGTATACACCGATGTAGAAAGAAGAGATAAATCAATGCTTACCCCAAGGGACTTAATTTGAAGTGAACATATAAAACAACTGACGGTAACTCACAGAGTACCGTATTTATTTGACATCTAAATCGATGAATAATAACGAAATAATCAAGATTGTTGTATTTTTTATTTATTTCAACTCTCTGACTATCATACGATCGCATAGTATTTTTTTCTTTCAGTTCCACACGTGCTACGTGAACTACTTGGCCTAGTAAGGGACGCTCGTATCAGTCACCATTGGCTACATTAGGGTAAGTCATCATACATACGTAATAGATTTCATATTTGATACAGTTCCCTTTCACCCACGTTGCGTTGAGAGAAAATGTTTCTAGGATAGAAACGATCAATATCTACCATGACTCGGAGCGTTTTTGTGACTTCCTTGATGAAAGTCCACACTCCTTTGTCATATCTAGCATCTTCCAAACTAGGGAAAAACTCTTCCAATAAGCGAATTCTCCATATACCTTTTACAGCCGTAGGTGTACCAAAAACTTTTTCTAGCATTTGCAGTAGCTGATTTTATTACGTGTATCTGGTATTCAGGTAGTTTTTAAATCATGAACTAAATATCATGATACTGAAGAATATATCATGCCATTTCAACTTCTGCTAGTATCTCAGAGAAAAGTATTTATATATACATAGTTTTTAATATTTTTTCATCAAAAACCTGAATTTTAGCAATGTATCAGGGGCTATCTAGAATGTTTGATATAAATAACGATAGTCATACTTTTCCCATGTCTTTGTCTCTCTCAAAATTTCAGTAATTCCTCATATCTTTCAATATAAACACTGCGAGACTACTTAAAAAAAGACACATATATGAATATGTGCATTAAATTCAAAATCAGAAAATTCTACATTGATCAATAACAAAGCAACAAAGTCAGGACATCAGAAATTCTGTTATTTTTTCAGTCTGCGAAACTAAAAGGGATTTTCTTAATTCTTTTTGACTTATGCAATACTTACAGAATGTTACGAATTTTTTCTTTTAATTTCGCTGCTTATATAAATCTGTACAGGATTATAAAAAATATAATCCTTTACCAAACTTTGTATTTAGATGGAAGCATTTATGGCGTAACTTTGGAAATGGAAACGGTGACCGGAGTTAAAAATCTTGGACAAGACTGTTTGAATTTAACATATCGCTAATACTACCCCAGCTATGGTAAAATAGTAGGGTAGACTTGAACCTAAGAGTGGCAATAGTTTTTTTTTAGAAAAATCTCCAAAATTGTTATTCTCTGCTTTAAATATTGTTATATTGTTTTAGTTTGGTTTGTTTTTACTATGTCATATCAACAATTGCTGGTTATTTAATGTCAAATCAATTTTATTCATATAAACAGTTCAGTTTCAAATAATTCAGTTTAGCATATGTACAGTTTTTGTTTACACACAGTTAAATGTCAAAGCATTTCTTTTTTAAACAATTCCGTTAAGCCTAAGTACACAGTTTAAATTTCAAACAATTCTTTTTGACTAAGTGATTTTACCTTATTATCTGATACCACTTCCGGTTAGAGTAGACCTGTAAACAATGGCAATAAAGGAGTACTCCTCGTTCCTCAAAATCCTGCATTACTGACGCCTCACCATGAGATTGGAGGTGCCCGTGGTGTAGTCGTTATCGTCGTAGGAAATGGACACGGTGACACGAGTTCAAATCCTGGACGAGACTGACTGCATTTCACATAGCACTAATACCCTTGGGGAAGGTATGAATCCAATTATTCCCCCTCCAGCTATGGGTAAATAGTAGGAGAGACAAGCTTCTTCAGCCTTGGTTAGGCAACTAGTCTAGGAGAAGGAAAACTCTGAATTCAAACCTGTTAAACTCCGCTTAAAAAAAATTGACCTTGTGTCATATCCTGCCCGAGCGGAGGGGTTGGTAAATAGTACCATGAGATTGTTTAATGTCATATCCAGGTCACTGGTTGGGGGAGTCTTACCCCTCTGCAAAGATGCAGTCTTTATATTCAACATCCCCTGCTGACTAGACCACCATCTTGTTGAGTAAGAACTAATGCCTGTACTTACTTCTCCTTGGTTTATATGAGGTATATCCAAACGAAATACAGAAATATATTAAAATAACTATTGACATATTAATACTTCCATGCCCAGTTTTATATCAAAACACTTTATCAAAAAGATTATCATAATGTATATTACTCAACTTACCGTGAATTGAGATTATACGAAACAATAAACCACATCGAGGTGAAGATATATTGATGCAATTTGTCAAAAAACTGACTACGACCATCTTTTATGCAGTGTACTAAGAAGTTGGTCGGTTGGTTGTTTGTTTGGGTTTTATCGCATATCAACCTTTGTAGGTTATTTAATGCCAAACCTATTTTATACAAATAAATAGTTCTATTTCAAACAGTTCAGGTTAGAATAAGTATCCAGTTTACTGATAAAAATCATTTCTATTTCAAGCTATTCAGTTTAGTCAAATAGTTCTAATTCAAACAATTCAGTTTAGGGAAGTATTGTTTTTGCTTACACACAGTTAAATGTCAAAACTGTTCTATTTCGAACAATTCAGTTTAGCCAAAGTGCAGTTTCGATGTCAAACAGTTCTAGTTCAAGCAATTCAGTCTAGTATAAGCACACAGTTTATTTCTATTTTACCCATAGATAGAACCCTATCAGGTGCTAACACTCAAGGCAAGAGTGGACCAAGGAGAGATGGCAATGAAGTGGTACCCTGCATTCCCCAAGCCTCCAGCTTTACTGGAACCTCCCCATCAGATGGTTTAGTGTCATATCTAGGACATTCGTGTGGGAAATCTTACCCCTCTGCAGAAGTGCAATCGCTGTATTCAGTCTCAGCCGACTGGGCAAGTATTAATTAGTGTACACATGCCACAACCGAAAGTTGTAGTACTAACGCACAACAAAACCGTATACCTTGATTTTAATATCTATCTATTAATATTATACAATCTAAGTGTTATATAATATATATATATATATATAATATTATATAATCTAAGTGTTATATAATGATTTTTTTTATATTATTATTTTTCGATGGTTATATCTTATCATTCGGTTTAGTTAGGCTTAGAACTATTCGGTGCACATGCAGGTACACACATTGAGCGCAGGTGTTAAAGCTCGCCCGCGGAGGATGTGATAATCACAGATGTCATAATAAAATCCCCAGATAGAAAATGGACTGGGGTGCGTATGACGTCATGCCCGGAAGCGATGGGCAGGGATTCTTGGTGATTTTTGAAAAAGCAGATAGTTGAGATCCGAAGCTAGGCGAGGCCAGTTGAGATTTGAAGCTGGACAAAGCTAATCCAGTTTGTGGCCTACGGGATACGTAGTGCAATGGTTAAAGCGATGGACTGCGGAATCGTAGTACGCGAGTTCGTACTCCAGTCACGCTATTACGTTCACTTTCGGGCAAATACCCTTGGAAAAAATATGAACCCTCTTATCCTCCCAGCTATGGGTTAAATAATACCACTACTGTTTTTCTAGGAGAATGGCTTTGGCATTAAATAACATACAAAGGTTGATATGCCATTAAACAAAGAAATCATACCATATTGATAGAGTTGATATATCTATACTCACAATATAATGAAAGATTACAAAAATACTATTTTCTTTTCTCCAGAACGAATTTTAATAAATTGTTAATTATTCAATTGCATATCGTTCAATAAACATTACTAAAGTTGAAAATATTCAAGAAAATCCTTTAACATTTACTAGTTGTAAGAGTCATTGTATTTTTCCTGGCTATATTTCTTGGTGTTTCGTCTTTGTGTCTTTGATTTTGATCTCTGTGGAAGTTTTTGCTTCAAAGTTTCATTCTCACATTCATTTTATAATTTTGTCTCGCAGAAGCAGCATTAAAAAAAGGGACGATTAATTAGCAAGGGATTGTTTTGTGTTAAATTAATAAGAAAGATGTCTAATATTATTGGTATTTGATATTTTAGGTCTTATCTGTCAATCTACTTATATCCTTCTGTATGATTAAGAAAAAGTATGTATTTCAATCTTTCCGATGCTCCAGAAATGTTTAAAAAAACGTGTTTTTCTGAAGCTTCTTATTTGTTTCATGATTAAGAGAAAAAAAACAACAGCAAATTCATAATAAGGTAACAAAAAATGAAATAAAAAGGAAGAAAAATGCTAGAAAACTTCTTCTTTAACCTAAGGTTATGAAAGACACATAGAAAAATCGTTTTTTGGATTTTTTTTTTTAGTTTCAGAAGATGTTCGATATGACCTAGCTCTGGTGTTTTTCTCCAAGGAAGGCACAAAAATGCTCTGAGGTATGGTGAATATTGATCCATTGAGCCCTGGAGACATTTTCTTTCTTTGTAGCTCGGTGAAAGGAAACGATAACAAATAGGAAAAGTGTTGCACACATAGAGGGACGTATTCTATTGTATGTGCGTCGTAGTTCAGACTGAAGGGATATATTGTGTGTGACACTAAAGTTCTGGTAGTGAGACTCTATTTTAGGATATTTCGTAAGTGTGGAGTCACCCTTCATTGCAATTATTTCAAGGTGCACTCTGATTTGGAGCCGATATAGATTTTAGGTTCCCATGTATGGATAAAAAAAAAAAGATCAGTTGCAAGTTATTTTTATCATACAGGAATACTTGATATTATATAACCGTAAGAAAAAAATCCTTTAGAACCGACTCAAAATTTTAAATATGAACGTAAAATGAACAGAATTGATGAACATTTTTTTAAATGAAACGAACCCAGACGGGTTAATTCCCCATTGAAATCAATCAGTCGATGTTCCCTTAGTATTCATCAATTTAGATGATTCGGTTTTGATTATTTGTTCAACACCATATCAACTCATTTTAGGTTTGTTAATGGAGGAATTGGATTCATTGGTAAATTTTTGCTTACAATCATAACAATATTTTCAAAGTTTCATTGGAATCATTTTTAGACCATCCGTTTTATCTGACTATTACATTTATTTAATAGCACAGTTACATGGTACAAAGTATTTCTATCTAATACTAATAATATATAAACAATTATATGGTCTAAAGTAACTATTCCTATTTAATCATAGTTTTTGTTTGCTCTTATATGGTTTCACGTATTACTATCTACCACTGATAATATGTAAGTTGTTATATTTTATCAATTGACTAATATTAATAACCTTTCAAAAGCAATTATAGCTCCAACTGAATATTGATACAGATAAGTTTCACAACTATATATTATCAAGTAATCCTATTTAACAATGACATACGAGGGGCATACGATAATTTTCCAGACCTTTTTCGTATGGGCATTTAAAATTGTCGTAGTCTCTTGAAAATTCATTAGGTTATTACTATACATCTTATGAGATGACTGACCAATTTTTATGATTTCAGATTCAAATGAACAGCTACAGCAGCAATTGGAATACACACTACTAAAGCCTGATTGTATCAGCTGATGAATTTCAAAAATGCTATCTGACACTATCTGACAATTCTATTTTAAACTGAAAAAATGACGCAGAAACGTATAGAATTCGCCAGACTAGTTTTGGAACAACTCGCATGAATCGAGCATCAGTTTTAATACCATATGAGATTCAAGGAAGCCAGAGAGCCTATGAGGGATGATCAGAGGTGTGGGAGGAGTAAGGAAGTCAATACACCAGAGTTGATTGGCCAAAAGACTTAGGGTCAGGGTTACTATGTTGAGGTTTTAAGGGAGTTCAGGAAGAGATTCCGTCGGAAGACCCCAGTACTCTTCAAATCGGGACAGTGAAATTTCCACCAGGACAATACACTAGTCCATAACTCCATCCTTGTCACAGACTATTAGGCCAAGATGGCCATCAAAATAGTTCCTCAGCCTCCCTATCGTCCAGACCTTGCTCCCTGTGACTTTTGGTTATTCCCTAAGCTCAGAGGCTATCGTTATGAGACAATTGAGGAGATGAAAGAGGCTGTAACAAAGGTCATTGACACGATCACCTAAGAGGACTTCCATGTGGCTTTCGAGAAATTGTTGGAACGGTACAACATGCACATTGCAGCCGGAGGAGATTACTCCAAAGGCGACTAGTGTTTCATGTGTGTACTATCACTAGAAGTGCCCATACGAAAAAAGTCTGGAAACTTATCATATACCCCTCGTACAAGTCTATTTAACCGATAGATTGGACTGCAACAAGTACTACAACTTTAAAACAGTATGAAACAGATTAATGGCAATAAAGATGTATTCGCCACTCGTCCGAACATAAAACTCATCTCGGCATGTTGGTTAATGTCATATCCAGGACATCTCTTTTTTTGGTTATCAGGGGGTCTTATCTATATAAAGAGGGATGCAATCATCGTACTCTACCGAATAATCGATCAATGATTTAAAGGACGAGACAATATGGAAGTTGGAAAGTCACCATCGCCTCACTACGGCAAGCCAATTGTTCTTCAAATTGAGTTAATATCGTAGGGAATAGCATGACGCCACCAATCATTTTCCTGTTAAAGATTACAACATTATTTTCCGTTTAAAGATTACAACATTTGATAAGAGTAGTCTTTGGATGGGCAACCTGTGTCCTAGAAAAACCTTCTGAATTGAAAATCCGTGACTAAGATCCCTAATCCCTGCCCTTCTGGCTTCTGGCTTTATCGTAGGAAAAAGAAGGTTAAAGCTATCGTAAATTTATGTGGAATTAGATTCAAACTTGGAATTTGGGGCAACTGATATTCCGCAACTTAGTCAGCTGGCACAATTAAAGATAAAGTTTATGGTATTTTACGCAACCAATCTAACATTCTAATCTCTTCATAAGTGTCGATTTCTTTTTCCATTTCCTAAAAGGAAATGGTCTCTTCTTCATCGATATCGATTAGCTGCCCGGACTGTAATGATTCAAATTTTTCGATATAATACTTATCTGTATTATACATAGATGCAGCTTTCTGTTGTTATTTGAAGATTATTGATTCATTATCTTTGTCAGTCATTCATTTGAAATTTACTTATAACAAATGGTGAATATTTACCCATATAAAATGTAGAATAGTTTTTCCTTTAGCAGAAAAAAATAATTATTATCGTCCTGCGAAAATATAAACGAATCTTTCATCGTTCATAGTTAATATTCAAATAAAGATTTTGAAGAAAATAATATTACAAATTTGATAACAATTAGGATTAGCAATGCTTTATATAGAATTTTTAATTGGTCAATGATGTTTTCCACACACACACACACACACAAACACACACACACACACACACACACACTCTCTCTCTCTCTCTCTCTCTCTCTCTCACACACACACACACACATATATATATATATATATATATAAGTCGGCGACCGTAGTCGACGGTGATCCAAAAGCTCGCTTTTCAATAGCTACTACACCGAGGTGTCGGGAAGAGCGCAACTCCTTCCCCTGGATTGCTCCACTTTAACCTTGATACCTACCTTATTTTGCTTAGTGTTAAGCTAGGAGGTATCAAGTACCATTTTAATGTTATTGATATGACTCGACCTGGAATTGAACCCAGGTCTCCCGGACTATTGGCGAATACTCTACCCACTATATATATATATATATGTATATTTCTTTTTGTTAGCCCAATGAGAGAAAAGTAAATATTCTAAAATAAATAGGTCCGCTAGTGAATTTGGTATTTTAAATTCTATCTTTTTATAACTTCGCTCAACACATCTTTCAGACTTTATTGTCATTTTCTAAGGCAAAGTATTGTTACTGTCGTCGTTTTGGATCTCATAGCGGCTTTTTTATAATGGTTTTGATTATTTTTAAATGTAAAGTATGTGTCTGTGAATTTCTGTGTTTCATTGATTGTCCTCTTAGTATACTAAGGTTAGAGTGGTGTATGTTAGTGCCATTTTAGTACCCATTGCTGTTTCTAGATTTTGGATGTAATTTATATTACAGATTGGAAAACATAATCAACATGAAATCATTGATAAAAAAAGACTAAATTTATTGGATCGTTGAAGAGATACCTAGATGACTGTTTCATGTTTTGTAAATGGCCATGAAGCAACATTAACGATTTGCATAACTTACTCCCAAACCTACACCCCAAAATAAAATTCACTATGGAACATAATTTTAAAGATCTACCATTTTTAGGAATCCTCATTAAAAAACAAAATGGCCCATCTAATATAGACGTTTACCACAAATCCACTGAAACCCAACAATACCTCCTTTTAAAAAGCCATCACTCCAAAAACTGCGTAAGATCTATCCCTCACATACTTAGTACATAGAATATACAACATAGTCACTTACAAAACCTCAATCGAACTCACCTAGAAGAATTACGCTTAACCCTCCATCAGAGAGGTTACCAAGCTACACAAACACATAAGGGATTCAAATTACCAGAACAGTACCATTAAAAGAACTACGAACCCGGATAAACATAGTAAAGAAGAACTATTCATGTACATCTCAACAGACAACAAGAACAAACCAGAATTATGCACAGAAATGACAAAGTATCTCGAACAACTTAAAAACAATGATAGAACCAAAAAGGAAAATCAACAAAAATCATTAAAAGCACAAAACACACACACTAAAAAAATAAAACACATCCTCACCTCGTGTACATTTCGGGAATACACAACGCGTGGAGTCTCAAAATACAAGTATAAAGGATGGGGAGTATGTAAAATATTCATAGAAGGAAAATCCTATTCGTTGGAAAGCCCCAAAATAACTTTCATAATAAAAAAAAAATCTTAGCTGCAATTAAAAAAAAAACGTACTCTACATAATCGAGCGTTGCAACTATAAAAACTCAGGATCAACCGAGACTCTGAACGACATAAAAGTAATATTAAATCATAAAAAATTTAAAACCTTTATTTAAAAACGAATACAGTTATCGAATGTTGAAAATAATTCTGATTTACCAAACTACTACTCATTTCTCCAAAAAAGAGAAAAAATTCCATAGAAAGTTTAAACCCACATTAAACAGAACTCATCTTCTTTCTCTCTCTCTCTTTCTCGCTCTCTCTTTCTTTCTCTTCTGCTCTCTCTCTCTCTCTCTCTCTCTCTCTCTCTCTCTGTCACACACACACACACACACACACACACACACACACACACACACGCACACACACATCACACACAAAAACAAAATCAAACTTCCTGTACAAACTCAAAAAACCATCTTATATTTAATTAAAAAAAGAAGAGAGAGAAAGAAAAATACAACCACCCTGAAAATATATATGTATACGTGGATACACACACACACACACACACACACACACACACACACAGTGCGTATACTCTTGAAAACATATACAAGTAAAAAGCAATTAATGGGATTAACGGTTTTAACGGACAATTAAATCCAAAAGTGCATTTAAAGACACATATCTAGGAATTAAAAGAATTACCACCACTTCAAAACAATTGGCACTATTAAAGCAAAATAAAAAAAAAATGCCCTAATTTTTATTAGCCCCCTGAATATAACTATAAAGTCTAAAACACTTATAGAGCCAAGTTATAAAAATTAAAATCTAAAATACTAAAATTCATTTGCGAACCTATTCATTTTATTACACGCACGCACACACACACACACACACACACACACACATATATATATATATATATAAACATCTCCAAATTTGGATAAATGCAATGGCTTCAGAGGATGATATTATTTAATGTTTCAATCATTTACAAACATTAAAATTCTCAGTTTTTATTGGCCTCTGAAGGCCTTGTGGCTCTTTATATTTGCAGAATTACATAATGTCGGATTATTTTCTCGGTTTCTCCAATAAATACACACACACACACACACACACACACACATATATATATATATATATATATTGAGAGAGAGAGAGAGAGAGAGGGAGAGAGAGTCATCCCTAAACAGTTACATTTCTATCGATAATATAAAAGTTATTTTTTCAAACAAATTATATTATGTCTGGTGTAAAATATATAGTCAAAACTTTTATAATGGTTACCGTCGTTAGAAATGGACACGGGGATCTGACTTCAAATGCTCTACGAGGCTGGTTGAATTTCACGTACCACTCATACCCTTCGGAAAGGTTGGATTATAACGACTCTACTTCCAACTATTAGTAAATAAACTGAAAACTTTAACCTTTGTACGGCAACAGTTAAAACCTGCTTAAAATTGACCTTGTGTCGCATCATACGCATGCGTAGTGCTTATAGTCACCCCAGTGTGTTGAGCATACGAGTGAAGGAAATGCTTAGTGCCACGTCCATGTAAATACAAAGCTCTTCTCATGAACTGACTACTCCGGTAGTCGAATGCCTATTCCCAAGTATATGTATACGTAAAAAATTCCTGCGCTTACGCTGAGAATTACGATGTCTCTGCGGAAAGATATCTGGCTGACTTAACGTCAGCCGGTTTTCGAGGTCAGCTTGAATTATCTCATTGTGATACAACGAAACAGCCTGTTTGTGGGTCAATTTCGCCAATGGTCCGGGAAACCTAGGTTCAATTACAGGTCCTGTCATACGAAAGACTTTAAAAATGGTACTTAATACATCCTTTGTTTAACACTCAGCAATATATGGTACGTATCACGGGTAAAGTGGGGCAATCCAGGGAAAGGAGTACCGACCTCCTCTACACCACGGTGATGTAGCTATCGAAATGGAACCTTCTGCTCTCCCTCGACTACGGTCGCCAACTTTATTTTACTTATATACATACATATATTCAGTGATATTTTTGATGCAGTAGTTTCAATGTAGTGTTGGCGAATATGAAATGCTTGCTTTATATCTGGATGCGTGTTTGTGTATGTATGCATATCCCTATATGTGTACGTGTGTGAATGAGCGAGTAACACTTACTATTAAGTTGCTGCCAATGGAGCGATCAACGAAATAAGCAATGCTTATATATTTAATCTTCTTCTCTAACAATAGTTTTTGTAACGTACTGGGTGAAACAATTGTTTTATATTATGCTTCTCTGGAGCAAAATCGAAGATGAGGCCGAGTCATATTGAAGGCAAGTACAACATTTTCATCGCTGATACACACTTTTTTCTTTCTGTTGTAGAAATGGTAACTTTATTGATTTGCCCTGCAAAGAAAACGTCAATGATGAAAGAAAATACAAGTCAAAACCTATAAGAAAACAACTGTATGGATCCTTCAAGCAACAAACTGAGGAATAAGGATATGAGATGACCAGGATATGGCAAATGAGGGGGAAATTTAACAGAGAATCGGAATGATTTTTATAGCAATGCAAAGCAATACCACAGGATATGATCAGATCAAATAAAAAAAGTACACTGAAGAATGGCACGTATAGGTTATATAGGGAAAGAAATGAAACATTTAATCATATATTCTGTGAAAGCAATAAAGAAGCACATTAGGGATACAAATCGAAGCATAAATGAGTTGAGCGAAGAGTTTCTACTTGTAATTGGGTACCATATGAAAATTGTGTCCTATCTGACATATCGTATATGCATAAACGAGAATCTGTTCTAGAAAATGACACCCATAAAATTATCTGGTTCTTTGAGATACTTACAGATCACTAAATCCAATCCAGAAGATCCGAACTATTATTAATTAAGAAAAGGAAAAAAACATTGTAAACAAATCATGGTAAAATTCCTGGATCGTGTTCGAGGATTGAATTTGACGGCGATAGCAATTATAGTGGTTCTTGGAAAATAGACGGAAAGCATTATTCAAAGTGAGAATCTAGATCGTACAGCATAAAGTACTGTTAAAATCAGAATACTTAAACGAGTCCTGGAGACCTAAGAAGACGTTCTGTCACTTAGGCTTCAGTATGAAATAATTAGTTCAAATACGAATGGAAAACTAATATAAAGTTAAAATAAACTTTTGTAAATGCTTTTGGAAGACTTCTCCTGATATTTTGTTGAAATTTACATACATTCTTATCTGCCATGAGTGAAAAATGAACACAATTCCTATATAATTTCACTCAGAATTGTGTAATTGTTTTATCATGTTTTCTTTCTTTCAGACAACTTTACAAAAAGTTTTTTTTTTTTTTATTGAATTTAGAATGATAACATTTCCCACTAAAATATATCTTAGGTCATGTTTACTGTTTCAACACATTGATGACCAAACGTTCAAAGAATGAGAGCTTCTGTCACATATAAATTATGAACGCTCGTTTGTGTAGTGTATTAAGTACATAAAGTTCGAGAATATACTTTTCATGTTATAGCTGTTGCAGTAGGTTGGTTAGGGTTTTATGGTATATCAACCATTGTAGGTTATTTAATGCTAAATCTTCACACACACACTCTCTCACACACACACACACACACACACACATATATATATATATATATACAAAAATTATTTATACTTTGCAATGAGGAGAAATTGGCTATAGCTTCATAAAATTATAGGGATTTGTAATAGCTTCTTATAATAATAGGGATTTGTTAAATCAAAGGTCGGAGATATTGAACGCCTGTAGACACAAAAGAAATTGGCTCCTCTATAATTAGTTTTTTTCTACTTTATACCATGCTTTATATATATATATATATATATATATATATATATATATATGTGTGTGTGTGTGTGTGTGTGTGTGTGTGTGTGTGTGTGTGTGTGTGTGTGTTTTATTTAAATATATTTCTTGATAATAAACTTGTTTTTTTGTTGTTTTTTAATGCAAATTTTCCGTCTGGTGTGATTTTTTTTGTTCGTTTGTTTTTATATGAAAATAGTTTTTCTCTGTGCTTTCTTAGTCAGGAATAAGTACCTTGATGAGCCGCTTAGGCGAAACTGTTGTAGCTTAGTTCCTGACTCACGAAGTAATTTTTGTAACTATTTTGCTCTACTTAGTATTGAGCACTTTTTTGTACTTGTGGCTTAGCAGCAATTTACGGTGTTTTTTTTTTCTTCTTTTGATCAATCGATTGCGTATCTGTTGATTTTCTTCAATTGGTGTGACAAGATTGGCCTTTTCTTTTTTCACCAATATATATATATATATATATATATATATATATTCTCCTGGACAGTGATTCGTTGTATATTTCAATCTTCGAATTACTGGCATTTTTTTTCCTTTATCGTAACTGCTTTTATTCAGTAAGTTATTTAATATATATATATATATATATATATATATATATATATATATATATATATATATATATATATATATATAATTTGGAAACAAATATTGGAGATAACATTCTTCAACGAGCATGTGCTCATTTTTTGGTAAATAATAAAACAATTGCAACCATTTCTACCACGAATAATTTTATTTATTATTAGCTATTTCATTTCACATATTTAAACAGATAAACCTATTATTTTTATGTAAATAGTTTGTAGGTCATTTCTCTTTTAAATGAGTTGGGATTAGGTTGTTTGCACTAGAGTATTACTATTCATTTTACGCAGTGAAATGATTTGAATTTTCCCTATTCACCATTAATAAATTTATTCAATATTAATCATTTGTTTGCCCACTGTGAAGCAGTTGCAAGTATTGCTATGTAACACAAATTACTCTATTAAACACTATCAATTAATTTACACAGTCAACTGTTTCCTGGCCCAGTTGGTGGGGGCGTCTGAATACACCAACTTCCAGCGACGAGTTTCCTACATATGAAACTAAACAGTCTGATACTGAGTGTTAACTAATGCTGGAGCTTCGGAGAAAGCAGAGTACCCCTTTATTGCCATCGCTCCCCGGTCCATTTAGGCCTGAGTGGTAGCACCTGACTGGTCTTCACTGGGGGTTAAATAAAACAATTTGACATTAAAACTCTACTGATGCTAAACAGAATTGTTTGAAATAGAACTGTTTGATCATTTAACAGTATGTAAATGAAAGACTGATATTTAATTGAAATTTAGATAATACGTACCACTGCTTGAAAGCATTTAACTGTGTGCAAACAAACGATTTTTAGTGAAAATAATAATTCGTATAAGATATGAGTGAAACCATTTAACTGTGAAAAAAAATGGTCTCAAGCTCGTTTAAAATGTTATCCAAAAAGGTCTTTAGAAATCATATATAGAACATACATGTATAAAAATGATTTAGCACGGAATAAAGTACAATGGCTGATATGCCATAAAATCAAAACTAACCATCAAATGGTTCCATGTATTGCCAACTAATACCAATAATTTAATTTTGGTATACTTTTTAAGAATTTCAAGTATTGCAAATTAACACTAATAATTCTGTTCAAATTTAATCATTTGTTTTCACAATCAAATGATTCCAAGTATTGCTATGTATCAATTAACAATTAAATTAACCGTCAGTCATTTGCTTATTCACAGTTCTATCTCTGATAATTCAATTTCGCAAAAGTCATTGGTTTGTACTGAGTTTAACAGTCAAACAGTTCTTTTTGACTCAGAGATAGGGTCCTATCAGGTGCCACTACTCCGGGTCAGAGAGGACCTAGTTGCAATGTCTATGAACAGCTACTCCATTTTCTCCAAAGCTCTAAGACTGGAGGGTCACCATCAGATGGTATTGTATCATATCAGGACACTCAGTGAGGAGGTCCTACCCCTCTGCAAAACTGAATTCGGTTTATTCTACAGCCACAGTCCGCTGTGCTGACTATAACAGTGATGACCAAGAACAAATGATAATAATTATTATTAATAATTATTATTAAACTTCATAAACTACTGCTTTATATTAATCTATTAATATTTATAATTATAATCGTTGTTCATCTTTCAAAGTTTAAATACTTTAAGTACAACACGCTGAAAGACGAGACACACTCATCTATTAAGTTTTGTTAATACTCTGAATCGGAGATCCTTCTGCCAAGATATGCCTAAGATCTGAAGAGATCTCTGGGTTCAGTGTCGAAGTTTCCTACACAAAAACAGTTAATTGATTTTAGCTACTTCAAGGATATCGAATTGAAGACACAAACGGCCAGCCGACATTCAACAATATCGACTGTGTGCCATTTACCGATGTTGGATTTAAACTATTTGGATTTACCTTTCCCAAGGGCATTAACATGAAGGGAAATGCAAACAGCTTCAATAAGAAATTTGAAATAGTGAATCCGATACACTTTTTATGACAGTAACCGTTACGCTAAGTGCATCTCTTAATTTTTATATCTCTATGTTCAATCAGAAAGATGTAGTACGTTGTCAGGCTTCTCGGGTTGATCAAAGTTTCCTCAGGAACAAAAAGACATCCCTGCTCAGCCTTTCACAGTATGAACAGATGTTCTAAACTGATATTTGAGTAACAACAATTCTCCACCGTTCTCTAGAGGTCTCCTTAGTAGTTCAAGTGATTTCCGCTATGCTGTCCTTCCTCGGATCTCTAGTTTGTGACACGATGGATGACATTCGTTTCTGTGGGTGTAGGTAAGTGCCAGTCGGAAGATTCCTTTGTTTTAGCGCGAGCCCCACCCAAAGGGCTTGCTCGCGAGATCTTCCAAGAGAAGGAAGGTCCCACAAACGAAGAGAAGGAGTCAGTCAAGAGAAGTGGACAGAACAGACCAGTCGAGAGAACGGAGCAGTCAACTGTAGTCGGGAGAAGTTGACGGTCGAGGAAGATATGTGAAGATGCCGGGTTGACCAACGCGTGAAAATGTCAGCAATCCTAGTGGCTTTGTGGGAATTTCGCTCGAGTACACGCTCGCATTAGCCCACAAAAACACAGAATGCACAGGAGTGTCACAGTCTTCTCCCTTCTTGCGCTTGGAGCTAACCCTGGCCCGTGATTGTTTGTTCTTTTCTTCTATCCTCTCGGTTGTATATCTTGTGAGTTGGTAAAGGAATGTAAAAGACCCCAGGCCAGAGATGAGAAAAAACACGACATTATTCTAATGGCTATAAGTTGTTTGGTTGGTTGAGATAATGGCGGTCGGCCAGATGCGTATTGTCACAGATCCCGTTTTTTCGAGACTATTTCTGATTATGGTCAGTATAACTGTCAATCGCAGGTTTACCCCTCTGTGTTTTTTTTTTGTTTTTTTTTTTGCAGTCCCAAACAAGTTTAATGTATTGATCTACCTTTTTCGTTTTTCTTTAATCTTAAATTGAGGTTTGCTGCCAACGACTTTTTTCCTGTAAACTATAACAAGGTCTCACCTTTTGTAAAAAAAATGTATTTTCCCGTATGGGTTCAGCGATTGGTTTGTATGATTAAAATGCTGTCGATTCAACGCTTTCTTTTGGATCAACCTAGTTATGTCTGTAATTCTTCTCGTTTCGTAACAGTTTGTTCCATTCAAATATTTTGTGATTGATCGTCAGCTATTCTCCCGAGGCATTTATGGCTCCTTACGAGTTTTTCACACCAGCTTCAGGTGATGGTATTTCTGTTGTATCTAAGAAGAGTCCTGGAGACCTGAGGACACTTGAAACACTAAGTGTTTCAAGTGTCCTCAGGTCTCCAGGACTCTTCTTAGTATTTTGGATGATTTCAACAACGCTGTAGTTTGAATGTTTTCCTCTGTTCCTCCGATTATTATTATTATTATTATTATTATTATTATTATTATTATTATTATTATTATTATTATTATTATTATTCACTCATTAGAGATCTTCACATCAGAGTTAGCCGATGGTTCTTCAACGGAATCTGAGAGACAGCAAGTCTCCTCAAGTCTCCAGGACTCTTCTTAGAATTCTGACCGTTCTCAACAAAGCTGACGTTTGGATGGTCTCTACTCGTCCGCCAACTTCCAAGTCCTCTAGTCCTTTTAGCAATCCTTTAGTTACTGTTCCAAACGCACCAATTACAAGTGGTATAATCGTCACCTGCATGTTCCACTGTTTTTTTTTTTTCAATTCCCTAGCAAGGTCGAGGTACTTACTCCTCTTTTCACATTCTTTCAGTTTTATTCTGTGGTCAGCCAGGACAGCAAAGTAGATTATTTTGCAAGTTCTCTTTTTTTTTTTTTTTTTTGTTGATTATTATTAAATCCGGTCTTCTAGCCGGGATTAGGTGATCCGTTTGTATGTTAAAGTCCCATAGGAGTTTATGAGTATTATTATTATTATTATTATTATTATTATTATTATTATTTCTAGCTTTATTTTTGTTTTCTTGTAATACTTCATCGAGTCTTTACCCAAGATTTAGCGAGATAGATTGTTTTGATTATTTGTATTCTGTGTAGCTTTATTTTATGCTTTTTGGATAATATTTTTCACTCACTTTAAAAGTAGTCTCCTAAAGAGTTGTACAATTCTGCAAAGTGCAATTCTTGCATTTCATACAGGCTGGGACAGCCAGATATCATGTTTATGGGTTTATGTCTCCCTTTCTTATTAATAACCAAGGATCCCACTACTACTGATATGACGGCGCCAAAATCTTCTTCTTCTTCCTCTTCTTCTTCTTCTTCTATCATAATTATAATTGATAATATTTTTCTCAAGCTAGAAAGGCGCTACCACAAAGGTATTAAAGTTTCGGTTGGTATTACATTAAACAAATAAAACAAACCTATTCAAAATAGAGTAAGATGAAAATTTCTTCGTCCTTTTGTTTAGGAACCTTCAGGTCCCCAACATGCAACAAGTTACAAAACATCGTTACCAACATCTGTGATACATTTCAGCTTCCTGAATACCACCCACGGAATAATTTGCAACGATGATGCTAAACGTATTTGCAAAGAATAATTACCTTTGTAGTTCATCTTTCACCGGCCGACTTAGTCTAGATGATCCGAGTGAGATTTTCCTTAGGTTATTAGTTGACAGCTGTATTAAACGTTGCATATGATTTATATTTCTTTCGACTCTAAATAAATACATCACACATAACCTAAAGAGCTCATCTTTACTGTTTGAGAGGTCTTTATATATCTCAGTACACGTCTAAGAATGAAGTACTTTTTTCTGCGCCGTTGAATTCAGAGATACACCCGTGCTTTCATACTGTTAACCATTCCAATAAACTGCTGCTCAGTAGCTGTGAGTATCTAGGCAAAACGATTATGGGTTATTGGTTGTAATATATATATATATATATATATATATATATATATATATATATATATATATATATACAAATTTACGTAAACGCAGAGCAGAATTGGATAGAACTGAGGTACTGATGAAATCAAACGGGCTTTTTTTTTAAATCAATGGAAATAGAATATTATCAAGCAATTCAGAATAATCAAGAAACATATGACTAAAAGCATTTCAAAACATTTCTGCTATTTTAAAAAATTATTGATTTTAGTCATTTCTATTTTATTAATATATATATATTTTAAATTTCTAAATGTAGAGCTTCTAGGGTTTGTAGTTTAGCTTATTAATTTCGTATGCTATTATCGTGGTGTTTTCCGAATTTTTCGAAATTTGAATTTGGGAACAGAGTGGGTTTTAAGGTGTAAGGCTAAGGAACTAGAATTATTAAAGTGCTAAGTAAGCCGTCATGAAAGAGTTGTAGAGGTACGAAAAACATACGTATTATTTTCGTTGGAGACGCAAGAGCTTTTTTAATAAGTTTTTTTTTCATAATATTACATAATTACGTAAACACAAAGTTGGAAAAAACCGAGATGCTGATGATAGCGAATGTATCTAAAAAACAGAACGCTGTCAACGGCGATAGAATATTATCATGAAATCTTGAATATTTAGGAAAAAATGATTAAAGGCATTTCAAAACACTGTCGCTATTTGAGAATAGAGTGGGTCTTAAGATGCAAGGCTTGGTAATTGAATATATATATATATATATATATATATATATATATATATATATGTGTGTGTGTGTGTGTGTGTGTGTGTGTGTGTGTGTTATTGGTAAAGACATGATTCCTTTTGATTCTCCTCCATCTATAGATAAATAGTCCAGTTCACTACTTTCTGTAGCCTTAGTAAGATAACAAATATAAGAGACTAGAAGACTATGAATTCGAACGAGTGATGAAGTGTAGAATGTTTAAATTCTGGCCTTGAGTTACATGTAGGTCGTAGTGGACGAGTTGAGCAAATACAGACATTCTGCACTTTTAACTTGATTACTCTACAACTAATGCCAGCTGTTGTATTTTGCCTATAGAAATAAATGTTGTTGGTATGGCATGAGAGGATGAACGTTTCCGTAACCAATGCATGATGCATTGACACGATGCAGATTGCAGCTGAACGATTTATGGGCACAATATCATCTGACATGGAAGCAGAATCATATCATTAATGATATTTCATGACATTAATTATATTTCCTGTCATTAATTAAATTTCATATATATTTCACTCATTAGCATTCATCGATGCTTGCTGAAGGGTTTCTGAAGACGAAACACCGTAAAAAGGTAATTCTTTTCAGCTGAATTTTCAGTGATGGGAGTGAAGTCACTTGTACTGCACAACTCTTCAGTTACGAATTAAAAAAGCACCCGAATTAGGCGATTCATGGGATTAGGACCAAGTGTACTACCTCTCTTTTGAATATACGAAACCAATAGGAGGGACAATTTGATAAGCACTTTTTGCCTAGCTGAAGACATGCTCAAGCCAACACTGGTATTATCTGAAATATGGCTTTAACTCTTCACTGGAAATAATTTGGACGCGGTACTTTTGGCACACTGACTCGTACACTTCCAAAGTATATATACGCGGTGCCTTCAATAAGTTTCCAGATTTTTTCGTACTGGCATTGAAAATTGTCGTAGACACATGAAAATTCAGTATGTTATTGCTATACATCTTATGGGATGACTGACCAAATTTTATTATTTCAAGTTCAAATAAACAGCTACAACAGAAATTGGAATACACCCTACTAAAGCTTGGTTGTCACAGCTGGTGAATTTTTAAAATGCAGTCCAGACGTGAGGACAATTTAGAAGATATGCAATAAAATTGTTTTAAACTTTGAAAAAATGTCACAGAAACGTATGGAATGCTTCAGACTGCATTTGGAGCATTGTGCATGAATCGAGCATCAGTTTTTGAGTGGCATAAGGATTCAAGGAAGCCAGGAAGTCTGTGATGGATGATAAGAGGTGTGGGAGGAGTAAGGAAGTCAATACACCAGAGTTGAGTGGATAAAGTGTTATGGTTAAGATTACTATGTTGAGGTTTTAAGGGAGTTCAGGAAGAGATTCCGTCGGAGGAAGCCAGCGCTCTTCAAATCGAGTCAGTGGCATTTCCACCAGGACAATGCACCAGTCCACAACTCCATCCTTGTCACCGACTATTTGATCAAGATGGGCATCAAGACAGTTCCTCAGCCTCCCAATCCTCCAGGCCTTGCTCCCTGTGACTTTTGGTTATTCCCTAAAGCTCAGAGGCTGTCGTTATGAGACAATTGAGGAAATGAAAGAGGCTGTCACGAAGGTCATTGACACGCTCACCTAAGAGGACTTCCATGGGCCTCCCAGAAGTTGTTGGAACGGTACAACAAGTGCATTGCAGCCGGAGGAGATTACTCCAAAGGGGATAGTTTTTCATGTGTGCACTATCAATAAAAGTGCCCATACGAAAAAAGTCTGGAAACTTATTATATACACCTCGTACAAGTCTATTTAACCCATAGATGGGACCGCAACAAGTACCTCCACTTTAAAACAGTATGAAACTGAGATTAATGGCAATAAAGATGTATTCGCCCCTCGTCTGAACATGAAACTCATCTCGGCATGTAGGTTAGTGCCATATTCAGGACATCTCTTTTTGAGGTTATCAGTGGGGGCTCATGTATATGAAGGGGGATGCAATCATCGTACTCTTCCGACTAATCGATCAATGATTTAAAGGACGAGACAATATGGAAGTTGGCCTCTCTACGGCAAGCCAATTGTTCTTCAAATTGAATAAATGTCCTTGGGAATAGCATGAAGCCACCAATCATTTTCCTATTAAAGATTACATTTGATAAGACTAGTCTTTCTAGCTTTGGATGGGCAACCAGTGTCTCAGAAAAAAATTCTGATTTAAAAAATCCGTGACTAAAATCTTCCAAAAAAAAATCCCGAAAAAAGTCTGTAAACTTTTTAATTTTATATATATATATTGTAGAAGAATGAACCTGTATTTAGTATTTAAGTTCCCATACTATTTTGATGTTGAAGTTTGATATAGAAAGTTTTAGTTTAGAATTAAAGGTGGAATAGGGCATAATATAGGCATAATATAGGCATATGGATAAAGTAGTAAATGAATGAAGCCAATGAAACAAATGAGTAAAATATATGAAACGAATGAAACGAGTAAAAGTTGTAAAACGGCGCGGACAAAATGAACATTTAAAACAAGGCCTGGAATAAAACAAATTTATATACTATAATAATAAAACTTACTTTGATGCATAAAATATATAACTAATTCTACTAACAAAATAATAGTGTGCGTATATGCGTGAGCTCGTGTGTGTGTGTGTGTGTGTGTGTGTATCACAACTAAGCCATAAAAGAATTACATGTTTAAAATGTCCTTTTTTTATGATTAGAAACGGGCAGTTTCACTGAGGCTGGAAAGCGTCTCATAGTCATTGTATATGAATGTCTGTGAGGCCCATTCATGGTGTTGCTTTTCTCTCTTGTTGATTCACGCTGAAGGGAGTGTGTTGCTGCTGCTGCGAAGAAATTTGGTAAAAAAGCGTGTTGCTGCTGTGAAGAAATTTCGTAAAAGAGAAAAAAGGTGTTTGAAGAGGACGTATTTATAGAAAATACGCGTCTTGTAGGTGGCTCAAAAACGCAGGACTTAAATTTACGCGCGGACGTAGTTTTAGACATGTCACGTAGTTCTCCTGGCCAATGGTTTCCCGAGACTGAATATTGAGCGTCCGCCATCTTTGTGGGAACCAGTGGCATACCGCCCAAAATAATTTATAGGAGTGTAAAGTCCTATATATATATATATATATATATATATATATATATATATATATATATATATTAATTAGGATCCACTTGAAACTTGTCCTCGGAAAGGATTGGGTTTAAACAACCACTTCCACTGTTGATCGATAGCATTGTCATTGACAATTTTATGAATTCTCTTTTTTCAAATAACACCAAATAAATGAATGAAAATATAGTGATATACTGATATACTGGTAAATTTTGAAAAATGATGAATACAAAAAAAAAAAATAGATTAAGAAAAAAGGAAATGAATGAAAGAAGGAAGAACATTAACAAAGACAACAATAAATGAAATAAAAGGACTTTTTGTTGAAAAGCAATGGTTTGCATATTGGTACCTCAAATCAAGTAGTAGTGAGTGTTAAGTTTGATCCTCACTAAGTGACTTATAGAGCGAGAAAGTGTCACATTTTAACTATACCAAGATGAAATAACTAACTGTTAAATCACGCTTAAAACCTCAGTTTCCGCAAGATAAGCAGCTTTGAGTCTTGTCTGAAGTTTGATAAATGACAAGTTGTGTGCGGAGGCCTTTATGTTAAATTAGGTAATTTTTTGTTCAAGAAAATTACGAGTCAGACTAAACAACAAACATAAAAACAGATAAATAAATAAAACAAAATCAACGCAAGAAAGGAATTTATAAGATATTTGAATAATATCTGACGGAGATTCCATATACATAGTCCTTAGTAAGAATCATGCCTACTAATAGAAATGATTGTCTGATGCGAGACATTGATCAAAATTTCACCAACTGCGTCACAATATCTTAATACTGGTTACAAAATAAACAAAAGTCATTAGAGATGGATATGTTTTGCAGGGGGGATGCTTAATTTAATGCTCACAAGTAGATGCTGATTACGAGCCTATAAATAAAATTAAAAAATAACGATAATTATTGTGTTTTTGAACAGATAAAGCAATCTTACTTAAAAGAAGAATGAATAGAATGATTAACCAAAGAAAGAAAGAAAGAAAGAAGCAAAACAAACAAACAAATAATAAATTAAAAAGAAATAAAGAGAGACAAAAGTAAAGGGAGATAAGGTAGAAAAAAAGAAGGGAGGAAACAATCAAACAAACGATGGAAATATGAATGAATAATTGTTTGAATGAAATAAGTAACGAAAAAAAAATGCAAGGTGAAAGAAAAATATTAAAAAAAAGAAAGAAGGAATAAAAAAAAAAAGATAGCAGAAGAAAGAAAGAAAGAAAGAAAGAAAGAAGGAAAGATAGAAGCGAAAACAAAAACAGGTCAGAAGAGGGATTGATAGATGAAAGTAAACAAAAGTAAGATAGAAGGAAAGAACGAAAGAAAGAATGATTTAATCATCAAAGAAAAGAAGAATTAAATTACCGAAGGGAAAGTAGATATCCTTAACCAAAGCAAATAGGAAAGAAATATAAAAACACTAAAAGATAAATACAAATATTGATGGATATCAAAATATGGTTCGAGTCAACTTTTCCCTAAAGATCTTCTGAATGTCCACCAAAAGCTTCAAGGGTTTTCCTCTCCCCACTACCCACATTTTTTGTATTTTCCTGTTGACAGTCATCGTTCTCAAGTGTTATTCTATCTAAAAATGGACGCTTTGTACTGAGTCTATTGAAAAAAAGTAAAGAAGAAAAACACAAAGTCTCGGCAGAGACAGATCCTTTTATTACTGGCTCTGGAGATACTTACAGAAGAAAGAAAGAAAAAAAAACTAGACAAAAAGAAGTCTGAATAGTGGACAATAAAAAGAATATATAACAAAACGAAACTTGACTCAGCAAGCGGTATGATGCAAAACACGGAATAGAAAGTGTCGGTATAAGACAATAACCATGAAGACTATTTTTCAGAGGAAACCACTAAAATACCCATAACAAAGGAGAAAAAACTATATATATATAAATGTAATGGGAAGCCTCAAATGCAAAAATCTATGCTTTATCAAATAGAACCGGGTATATGACGTCAAAGAATAACCTGGACAAATAGAGAAAGTTTTATACGAATAAACAAAAAACTTTACCATGAATGACTGCGAAAACATGTATCAGGAAAAGAAACTCAATATCGAAGATTATATATATATATATATACATATATTACAGATTTATCTATACATATAAATATACATATAAATATATACATATGTTATTTCGTATGTGTATCAGCGTTTGTGCGCGTGTGTGTATGTGTGCGTGCCTGTGTGTGTGAGAAAAATAGAAAGTATATATATATATATATATACGAACACGCACACTTGTTGGCTGCCACATTCACGAATAAGTTCTTCATATGAACTGAGTACTTCTGTAGCCGATAGTCTATATGTAAAATATATACGAAAAATCCCTTCACTTACGCTGAGAATGGCTATAGCTCTAAAGTAAGATATCCGACTGACGTAAAGTCAGCAAGGTTTCGATCCTAGTTTGTAACATCTCATGAGTCAATCCACACTGAAGTGTTGTAATACAACTTAACAGTCTGTATGTGGATGAGAAGACTTTATATATATATATATATATATATATATATATATATATATATATATATTATAGTCAGTTTCTTAATTTGACTATTGTTTAACCTTCAAAAGGGTAAGATGCAAACGAAAAAGTGCTGTCCCGGCTATAACAGAAACCTGGATTTCGTGTTGCTGTTCCAGTTCCGGACATAGGAGAAGAGTGAAATACCTATTCCTAGCCATTACTCACAGGACTTCTCCAACTTGAAGATTAGTTAGGCTCTCATGTATTAAAAAAAACTTGTGTTCACTTGGACAGTGACAAAAATAAAGACTTTAAAAAATAAGACAATTACATTAAACATTTGACAATCAATGGACAATGATGCGATTCCCTAATATCTGAGCATAAAATAAACTTAGGTGGGTTAAAATATCGTTAAAAGAAATCAAGCAAGCAAGCAAAATAGTCAGAATTTTTCTTTTTTATGGAATATGTTTGTATGATTTGCTTTTCCAACAACAGTCTTATTTTGCTCTCCCTTTTAAGATAATTTTGTTATAGCATTACTCTAATTTAGTTGTTGATAATCATTTGTCTGTTATGTCTAAATGGCCATGCATAGATAAATATAAACAAGCGAATATATGAAAGAAATTGAATTGGCAGACGGATATTTCGACAGGTATTAGATAGATATGACTGACAATTAATAAGTGTATTTTGCACTCCTACCACTTCTACACCACACACACACACACACACACACACACACACATATATATATATATATATATATATATATATATATGTGTGTGTGTGTTTGTGTGTGTGTTTAAAAGGGAGCCATCGGGTCAGCTACGACTACGGTCGGACAACTTAACGTATATATCAGCAGAATTATTTCTCCCTGATGCAAATCTCCTAGCCTTGGTCTTATCTATCCGTACCTCCCACCAGGTACGATTTGACAGAAGATCTTTCTTAAAGTCGGCTGGTGCTGGTTAGTGGGTTTGTGTCTGAGAAGCATCATCAATGTAATTCAAATTGCCATCGTGTTGGGAAATGATTCAGTGATTTCCTTTTCATGTGCGTCTCATTTCATGTCAGAACCGGCCTTTCACTATATCAATCCTTTAATGATTGCTTTCGCTGGGATACATGAAGAAAGGAGTACGGTTGACATTCAACTTTGCTCTATGCATTCTTTGAGAAGTCTATCATAAACAATAACAACTGTTCTCCTATTAACCTTTATTTTGCCCAGAGCATTCCGTGGTATATGCGTTATTAGATTTTATGTCAACTAATGCTATAAGTTTAAAATTTTTTTAAAATTCTAAATAGAATTATCAAACAAATAATTAATAATAATCAATTATAAAATTTAGTAAAAATTATGAAAAATAGATAAGATGACATGATTCGTGAAATGAATATGAAAAAATATAAAAACAGAATTACCAGTGTGGAACAGTTCAAAACTAGAGAAGACACGTGGTTATTTGATCCTCATATAATCTAATCGTACTTGAGAAAATACGGTAATGTTTTAAGAAATTAGAAGTGGATATGATGTTTGGCTTCTTTGACAAAAAACCTGTCGGTTGCGACCAAAAAGAAAACAGAACGATGAAAATGTCTTTGGTTGTTTTCATTGTATAAACATTGAGTGACGAGGGAAATGAAGCATTTGGCGTAATAAAATAACAGTAATCATTTCAAGACAAAGAAAGCTGATGATCAGGGGAAGTCTTAAGTAGATTTTTTATTTATTTATAAGTTTTGCTTTTATCCCTAGAGTTTAATTACGATTTTCAAAAAAAAGCATAAACATCACAAAAGCCACAACACGTGCAAATAAACACTGGTGCTTGCAAAAGAAAATCCAAATATCCCAAAATATAAATGGAAATAAAACTTGAGGTGCTCGTGGCATAATAGTTTTGGTCGATGG
Organism: Sepioteuthis lessoniana; assembly: GCA_963585895.1. Lineage (NCBI taxonomy): Eukaryota > Metazoa > Mollusca > Cephalopoda > Myopsida > Loliginidae > Sepioteuthis > Sepioteuthis lessoniana. The sequence continues at coordinate 70,935,455 of OY757926.1, forward strand.
AAATAGACACTGCGACACGAGTTCCAGGTCTACGCTAGGTTTTCCGTATTTCACATAGAGCTAATTCCTTCAGTAAAGCTAAAAATCCAGCAATTCCCCCTCAAGTTATGATTAAATAGAATGTAGACTGGGCTCTCTAAGCTTGGTATGGCAACCGGTCGTAGAGAGAGAAATATCTGAATTGAAGCCAGTTAAAACCCGCTTGAAAATATAACTTGACTCACACTTGCTCGTATGGCAGGATGAGTTAACTCTTACGCAGAAAAAGAGACATATATATATATATATATATATATATATATATATATACCCAACTAGCCACACACACGTGCACACACACACATATATATATATATATATATAGTATTATATAGTATAGTCACCAACCACTGCGATGTTTGTGAGGAAATACGAAAGACAACGGGCAAAGAATATAGGGCTTTAAACATATAATCAGTACGTAAAATTCTGTTTTTAGACATATTTCAAGTACTTTAGAAAAAGCTATGAAACCAACTCTGCAACAAATATTGTTTTGCTAAATTAGAACCAAAGGGATATTTTTACAAGGCTGGGACCCATAAACAAACGAGTACTGGCAATACAAAGGGAATCTGATTGAAAATCTTTTTCACCCGCTGTAGCATATCAACAGTGGCTGCTATTCCAGTGATGCCTAATCTTCTGATGGGTGAGGGCAAATCTAGGATATCGATTGTTTTATTTCCTCCGTTCAGTTTCTGAGGCTGTGGAACAATATAAAAATGAATGACATAAACAACGAGAGTGGTATATTCTTCATTATAAAAGGAACCAATTCCACTCGTTGGTTCAGTCACTTTCTGTTCACGTTATTGTTTATCTTCAATCACCAAGAGACAGACAGACAGACAGACAGAGAATGGGAAAATTCAGCTTCTTTTATTGAAGTTTATAGAACACCCAGCCCTTACTTCCGCCTTGCGTGGGCATCGTCTTCCGATCAACCAATACTCACATGACTGATTGAGCCAGGTAATCTTGGCAGTCCTCTGTTCGGAATACTCCATCAAGTTCATCTTATTATACCAAGCCTACCGGATAACCGTTCAAAATGTTTACTTCATTTTACACCTGGCTGTTGGATTTTATAAAATTTATTCGCCCCCAGCAACCACTCGCAAATAATCGGAGTGGAACAGACAGAGATTGTGATTGTTAGGTAACTGAGAAAAGATGTTACAGCGTCCGGGAGAATATTGGCTCAACAGTGGCGCTTTAAGAGGTGAGGTAATGATGGGAAGAATGTCCTTGTCCAGTAACAGCTATGCGATTTCAGTTGACATAATGGCGCAGAATGGTGAACATCTTGCAATTATACATGAAACTCATCTCTTTCCGAGGTGATATCTACGGGGTGGAACGATAAAATTGCCGTCCTAGGGAAAACAACACTACAACTTTATTTTAAAACTTTTATTGAAAAAATCAGTTCAGGTAATTTGATTATGTAGTAGAGCTGACATCTATTCAATGTAGCTGCCTTCACTCTCAATCACCGCCTCGATACGGATCCGGAACTGGGAGCATGCTTTTTCCACAAGCGCTGGCGGGAGCTCGGAGAATACTCGGCGGATGGCGGCGATCAGGCTTTGATGATTAAATCATTCTTTTTTTCGTTCTTTCTTTCTATCTTACTTATTTGATGGCTTGTTTTCTTTCTTCTCACTCGTTGAACATTGTTTAGTTTCTTTGTCTAATGGCATATCAACCTTTGTTGGTTATTTAATGCCAAAGCTATTCTCCTAGAAGAACAGTTTGAACATTTTGTCACTTTCAGACATGATAGAAGGCTCCTATCGCTCTTGGGATTTATACACAGCCGGCCGACTAGTAGATACTATTTACCAACCCCTCCGCTCGGGCAGGATATGACACAAGGTCAATTTTTAAGCGGAGTTTAACAGGTTTTAATTCAGAGTTTTCCTTCTCCTAGACTAGTTGCCTCACCAAGGCTGAAGAACCTAGTCCGTCCTACTATTTACCCATAGCTGGAGGGAGAATAAGGGGGTTAATACCTTTCCCAAGGGTATTTGCCCGAAAGTGAACGTAATAGCGCAACTGGAGTACGAACTCGCGTACTACGATTCCGCAGTTCATCGCTCTAACCATTACACCACGAGGACACACCCGTCCGACTAGTAGATGGTCTGCAACAGAAAAAAGAAAACCGGTTTTCATTAAACGGAGATGGAATCATGTCGTCTTTTTTAGGGCGACAATTTTATCGTTCCATCCTGTAGTGACTTGCTCGATACAAGAAACTATCCTCTTCAAAGTTATATACCTATACAATCTATTTCCTAAAACCATTTGCATGCATCTATCTATCTATCTATCTATCTATTAAGATAGATAGAAATATAGATAAAAGGAAAAAATAAGGATGATGAAGGAGTAGAATAGATTCGTTCTTTCTATCCATTCATCCATCGATCCATTCACCTATTTTTTGTACTGCAAAGCTCAATCTATCTATCTATCTATCTATGTTATATATCATGATTTATAATTTGATGGATGGAAAGAAAGGAAGATGATACAGGTGTGGAATAGATTCTACATCTCTATTTATTCATCTATGAATTTATCTATGTTTTTGTATAGCAAACTTCATTGTTTCTATCACATGTAAAGAAAACTGTATGTGTTCGCCACTGGTTAAGGACACCGAGGTTCAATCCCAGGTCAAGTCATGCTATGAGTCAAAATGTGGTACTTGATGCGTCTTTGTTTAACATTAGATATTATAAGGGACAGATCAAGGGTATGTAAAGCAATATAGAGAAAGAAGTGGCGTTCCTCTACATATCGCTGGTGTAGCAATCGGGTCCACTCGTCGATAGTCCGCCGTCTTACGAATATATGTATAACATACCACGTCTTAATGTTTCAGTTTTTGAAAGCTATCTTAAGAATGATGTGAGAATTCTCTGTTATGTATAATTCAAAATATGATCGGGAAGAAATTAAAAGAAAGGAAACGAAAAATAAAAAAAGGATTATCGTTTTTTTACCGTTTTTAACGTTCTATCTATCTATCTATCTATCTATCTTTTTCTACCCACTTAGATAGATAGATAGATAGAGAGAGAGAAAGAGAAAGAGAGAGAGAGAGAGAAAGAGAGAGAAAGAAATGAAGATAAGAAAGGAATTATATATATGTATAAATGAAATGCTTTTATTGTTTTCTCTCTCTCTCTTTCTATCTCTCTCTCTCTTTCTCTCTCTCTCAATATATATATATATATATAAATATATAATTGAAATAGGTACCTAACTCTTTCCAATATCTATCTATCTATCTATTTGTTTATATGTGTGTCTTTGTGTTTGTACATATATAGCTAGCTAGCTTGCAAGATAGATAGATAGATAGAGAGAGAGAGAAAGAAATGAAAATAAGAAAGGAATTATATATATATATATATAAATGAAATGCTTTTATTGTTTTCTCTCTCTCTCTCTCTATCTCTCTCTCTTTCTCTCTCTCTCTCTCTCTCAATATATATATATATATATAATTGAAATAGGTACCTAACTCTTTCCAATATCTATCTATTTATCTATCTATCTATTTGTTTATATGTGTGTCTTCGTGTTTGTACGTATATAGCTAGCTAGCTTGCAAGATAGATAGATAGATAGATAGAGAGAGAGAGAGAGAGAGAAATGAAGATAAGAAAGGAATTATATATATATATATAAATAAAATGCTTTTATTGTTGTCTCTCTCTCTTTCTATCTCTCTCTCTCTTTCGGTCACTCTCTCAATATATATATATATATATGCATATATATATAATTGAAATAGGTACCTAACTCTTTTCAATATCTATCTATCTATCTATTTGTTTATATGTGTGTCTTCGTGTTTGTACATATATAGCTAGCTAGCTTGCAAGATAGATAGATAGAGAGAGAGAGAGAAAAAAAAGAGAGAGAGAGAGAGAGAGAGAGAGAGAGAGAGAAAGAAATGAAAATAAGAAAGGAATTATATATATATATGAATGAAATGCTTTTATTGTTCTCTCTCTCTCTCTCTTTCTATCTCTCTCGCTCTCTTTCTCTCTCTCTCTCTCAATATATATATATATATATATATATAATTGAAATAGGTACCTAACTCTTTCCAATATCTATCTATCTATTTGTTTATATGTGTGTCTTCGTGTTTGTACATATATAGCTAGCTAGCTTGCAAGATAGATAGATAGATAGATAGATATTAGTACGCGTAGACATGGAAAGAAATATATTGAAATACAGACAGATAAAGGATAGATGTTTAAATGTAGATATATTGAGAATAAGATATCCATATATATATTTGCTGATATATAGACTAATAGACATGCGTCTCTGTTAACTCTCTTGGTTAATTTGAAAGAATCATTAAGAACATTTTCTAGCTCTTAAACATTTGAAACAGAGAGCAGATTCAATTGACAGTCTGTCGGACATTATTTCTTGCCAATATCTCACGAGAACCTTCATCTATTAGACTTTCATCTGTGCTCTCGTTTCCTGTTTAATAGAAATCTTACAACAATATACGCGTCGCAGATCTTCGAAGTCTTCTTCAGCTGACACAATGCCGTCTAATAGCTGCATTATCCATCCGGGCACCTTTGCAATTCACCTTATGATCTTACTTCCGTCTGTAATAAGAAGCGCATTCATTGAGTCCATTTAACGATTTGAGATTCTTGGTCAGACTCTGTGCCGCATACCGGCTATAATGAATTATTGTTAGGTTGGGCGGACAACACTTTTGCAAAGTGAAAAGTCCTATGTCTTCGTTAAGATATTTCGACATTTAATATGCCCCATATTATTATCAGTACACAATAAGTCGAACTGTCAAACCATCTATTAATAGTTTGGAAACAATTCGAGTATTGATCGGCTGAAGCATTTTAAAACGAATTAAAGTCTAATTGAGACAAATGAAGTATTTGCTGAAGCATATATGAAGACTGATCGAAAAATTCGCAGCCAAAAGAAAGACTAGATATTTGGGACTGATTAATCAATATTTTGGCGTAAGTCTACATGGTCACGGCCGTTAAAGCCAATTTGGTTTTGTTAATCTGAATAAAGGATGTTGGCAACTTGAATGATAACAGCAAAAATGTCGGCTAGTGAGAAAGATTGTACAGTACTTGACTAATTACTTGATGCTCTCCTTGTAAGCAGAAAACTCATTTCTCCTATGCTTATCCACACTAAGCTATGTAAAGGTGTGTAAATTATTTGCATTAAGAATATTTACTTGAAGTTGTAAATGTTTAAAAATGATTGTCATTAGTCACTCAAAGGAAATTTCTTGCCAAAGACAGAAAACAAAACAAAACAAAACAAAACTGGCTTCGGCATAAAATAAACCTACAAAATTTGACATGCCGTTATATCAATCAACAGACTGATGACGAAACTAACCAAGACCAGAAAAATATAAGTATCAACTTATATATTTAAAGCACAGATGCAGAAATACATGCAACATGCAAATAGTTTATAATTATAACCAGTAAAACAAACTAAAATAAACAAAAACATATTATTCCTGATTGAACGATATTCAATTTTAGATCTGGGCTTCGAAATCATTTTTCTGGGTGCTCTACTTATAAAAAACGTAATTCCACTTCATTCTCAAATAAATTAGTTGAATATTGCCAAATATTTCATAATCTCACTGGATCATATAATTAGAGGAATTGATTTTTAAGATTTTTTTCTGTTTCAATATGATTTTTTCACAAGAGGCAGAAAACCAATTATGAATAGAATATTGAATCATATAATAACACTAGACCGTCAAGTACATGATAATAATGAAAATCACTTAACAAGGAAAGATGCAGATATCTTCGGCAGGACACAATATTCCGTTAATTAAAATTTAATTCTAATTTTATTCATCAAAAATGTGTTACCATGGATAATAATTTTCCTTCCTTTTTGAATGTATACATTTATTCATAATATTAAATGATTATCCTTTTTTTCTCAAGACATTTCATAATCTATTAAATAGTGATATATATTGGAACTCAGTATTTTTATAAAATAATATGTCTCAAATATTAATGTTGTTAGATATTTGCTTTCGTGAAAATATGATTATCTATTTTCTTAACATCACTGAACAGATCCTACTCTTTTCCTCTGGCCCTTATCATTGGTCTAATGATATGATTTCGAGTTCATTTAAAGGACCTGTAATACAGGTGATCAACCCATTATTGGTGGCCTTCAAATCCGATCAGGCATTCTGCTAAATGTGAATTAGTTACCCGACCTATAAAAGGTTGGGTAACTAATTCACATGTGTCTGCAATTTTTATCCACCTGTTATTTTAAAAAAAAGTATTGTTATACCTCTCTTTATTGTTGCAAGAAATAGTGGTATTAATAAATGCATGGTCAGTTTATGCAAGGACGGGAATAAATAATTCATTTTTTCCCGCTTGGTTTTGATTTAAAATTTTGAAAAACGAGATCAACGGGAACGAAAATGGATATAGGAAGCCAATTTTATAATAATACTGACATCTGTCTGTCTCGAAAAAATACATGGATCTACACCTAATTGTCTGCATAGGCTTATAACGCCCAGGCAGCTGGTCTTTCTTCTATATCAATGGTGTTCATATTTGACGTCTCAGAAGTTGTCACAAAACGTTACAAATAGATTGAAACTGTCTCACAGACAATTCAGAATTTTCGATCCATTAGACCTGTTGTATTTGCAAGACTTGATAGAACGGTGCTGGTTGGGTGTACTTGTAATTTGCCCGAAATCATATTAATAAGACTAATATCTAAAAGTTCAGTCTGTTTTACACACAATTATCTGATTTCAAGTGACATATGATTATGATTCATTCATGAAAAATAATTGCTTCAAATACCTATTCTTATTATAGATTATTTGGGTTTATATGTCTTCTAATATTCCTAAAAAGACAAATGATTTAAACGCATAGTTTTCAGTATGTATTCATATTTAATGATACTATTTACCAACCCCTCCGCTCGGGCAGGATATGACACAAGGTCAATTTTTAAGCGGAGTTTAACAGGTTTAATTCAGAGTTTTCCTTCTCCTAGACTAGTTGCCTACTCAAGGCTGAAGAACCTAGTCTGTCCTACTATTTACCCATAGCTGGAGGGAGAATAATTGGATTTGTATTAGTGCTATGTGAAATGCAATCAGTATCGTCCAGGATTTGAACTCGTATCGCCGTGTTCATTTCCTACGGCGATAACGACTACACCACGAGCACCTCCAAATATTTAATCATATTTAATGATTATAGAAATAAACTTTCACACATTTATATGGTTTTAAATATTCCTATCAAATAAGACTAACCTATGCACATATGATTTTAAATATTTCGATGAAATACTAATAATTTTCACAAAGTAATATCATTATAAGAAGTCCTATCTTATTCAAATAATTTTCAAATATATACACTTGACCCAAAGTTGAAACTTGAACATTTTCTACAAAGTCGTATGAAATTCAGTGATTGATGTATTTTAACAGCATTTTTATCAGTCTAGTTTTTACAGAGCCACAATTAACGCCATGTGCGAAATAGACATATAATGTTCATAACGATAGAACATATAAAGAACATAGCAATCTCGAAATTCGAAAACACGTAACGACTTCTTGTTCTCGTACGAAACATTTTTATTAACTTTGAGTTAAAGGTTTTGACATAAGGAGGAGAGACACAATCTTGCTGTGTTGTCTTATTCATCTGGCTCCTATCTCGTGCGGCACCCATGGCGCGCAAAATCGTCTCGCCGCTGCGAGCCCGAAAGTCAACCGTTTCCGTCCAGCGTCTAATATCAACTCCCTAACTTTCTTCAGATTCTCACCAACCTCTTCGCGCTTCCGGTGCGTGACGTCACTCGCACTCCGTCACCCGTTTCGTCTCGGACTATTGTGACATCTCTGCGTGACACCTTCGTCCGCCCGCGCGCAACAATGTTAACACCTGCATCAATGTTTGCACCTAACTAATCCATGTGCTGAGGCAAAAGGTTCTCAGCCTAACTAAACTCAAAGGCATGAACCGAAATCCCTCATAGTGTTATTTTATGCCGACAAGCTTAGTGGAGGCGCGTACATTTTACATTTCTATATACACTTTGATTCAGTTGTTAATTATTTGTTGTGCCTGGCCCTATAAAACATGAATGAATTTGAATAGATATATTTGACCCATAAATGGGGCTCTTACAAGTCTTACCGGTCCGGATCAAAATGGACCTGGGAGTAATGACAATGTAAACTTAGGCCACAATCAATTGAGCGTCAGGACTAGAGAATCACAATCAGGTGCCATTGAGTCAGAATATACTAAGTCCCACCGACTTAGCAGTTCGAGTAGGACTACATTTGGGGGTAATGTCACCCGGTTGTCAAACTCTATTTCAGGAGTTCAGGAAAAATTGGAGACTTACTCTTATAACTAAGAAAAAACATTTTTGGATGGCATAGTTTTGCAAGGGTAACATGTTTTAGGTCCCATCGACAAGGTAAACTCGAGATTGATTTCTGGAGCTCAGAAGAAATCGGAGACTTACTCTCAGGTTATGGCATAGCTTTGCAAGGGTAACATGTGTTCGGCCCCACCGACAAGGTAAACTCAAGATTGATTTTCCTCATGGTTAATCAGATCAATAATGATCACAACTGGGAATATTAATATCTAGATAGAAAATATTATAGTTATTGTAAGATGTATTTATCGAAACTTAGAGATAAGCAAAAAAAAAAAAATGTTATTGTTTAACATTCTGTTGTAAAGAGAAAAATATTGCTATTTAATTCATTTTCCGATTCGCATTTTCTCCCAATCAAAATGTTTGGATGAAATTACTTATAATTTACTTTTCCTATTCCCGAGTCAATTTATTTATGATGGAAAGAGGGGCCTTTTGTACACCACGCTAATATTGTAGAACTACCGCAGGATATGATTATTGATTTTTTGGTTCATAAAATGAGAAAAAGGCAAAGACAGAAATATACCAGTCCGAATAAATCTATGAACTTGAGTTTATAAGTGTTTATTCAAGGGAAAAGAATTGCGAACTCTAATAAATAAAAGAAATATAAATTGACGAACAAGAAATTAAATAAATAAATTGTTTTTCTTATCCTACACCCAATTCACTATCCTCGTAATATGTTTCCAATGAGTTATATTTTAGAGCAAGACATCTGCAAACGATTTTTAGTCTAATAATTTCTTCGATAAAATAAATATCTTACTGAAAAATGATCCCCGCCCCACCAAAAAAGCTAAAAACTCTTGGTCCAAATAAGAAGCGAATAATATATAATAGATTACTTACATAATCAATAAAACTGTGGAGTCGATGTATAACGTGTGCGAGATAAATACATAGAATAACATAAGTTCCGGCTGCTGGAACATTCCTTTTTATAGCCAATAATTTAAAGTATCCCACACCTTTGTCATACAGGGTGGGGCCTACGTATTTTGGGGGTTAATAAAATTACACAGTTCAAAACACTGCCTTATTATTTCTGCTCCAGCCTGAATGTTTTTGCTTGTCTGGATAGAAATAAATCGGTATTTCCACCTAACAAGTGCGGTTAGTTTGCGAGCCTAAATAAAAGCTGTTTACATCAACTGTGCTTTTCAAGGCAGACAGACAATGTGAGTCGAAGAAAGATGAAACAGAGATGTTCTCTTTATTATGAAATTCTTGCACCAACCTTGGTTCAACTTTTCAAATATTCACTGATTGACAACTTATAACATAAGTATACGGAAATATCATTATCATCATGTTACGCTGGCAGCACAGACCTTCCTGACCCTCTCTAACCACCCGTTTTTATCATCCATTGCTCCTGAGAGGTTTTCAAAGCTATATCCTATATCGGCAAAGAGCTGTTATATATAGGTTCTAACTGATCCTCCTGCTTTTGCTCGTCCATGTGAAGGGGTCCACTGGAGTGTATCGCTTATGAGTCCATCCTTACTTCTTCAGCAGTGTCTCGCATGTCTGTATCGTCTAACTTGGATTGTTGTCGTGATGAGAGGTAGGTTGCTGTACAGCAGCTGGTTTTTGGGTGTTGCCTCCAGGACTTGTTCAGTATTGCTCCAAGTATTCTTGTTTAATTGCCCTTAAGCTTTTTCTTCATACGTTTTGTTAGCGTCTATGTAGTGCATCCGTATTGTAGTATCGAAACGACCGCTGCTTGGAAAAAAAAGGCGTTTTATTTTATAGGTCGGGTTTGACTTCCATATGACCGATAGCTTATCGTTAGCTGTCCATGCATTTGCTTGTTGTGTGTTGATGTCATTCTCGGTTGATGAGACACTGTTTCCTTGGTAGGTGAACTTGTCCACAAGTTTCAAAAGCCCACCCTTTAGTGTGGAGATGTTGCTTCTTTGATTAAAGCACATATATTCCACCTTGTCTGCGTTGACATTGAGGCCTATGTCAGCACTTGCTCGTTATAGACTATATAGCAGGGTTTCGGCTCTGGCAGGTGTATTTGCCAGAAGCGCTATGTCATCGGCATAGTCCCTGTCCGTAGTGGTTTGTGTGGGGTGTCGTCTGCTCCTTTCCTTTGCCAGCCTGAAACCGTTTTCTTTCATTACATCAATTAACGTTCTAAGCACGTAGTCTAGGCAGATAATATATAAGTATGGGGCTAATGTATCTCCTTGTAGCACACCTGCTGCAATGTCTACGTAGTCTGTGTCAAAAACACGAAAGTTAAAGTCTGCTCATATATAAGAATATATTTTGAAAAACTTTTAAAAGGACCAATACGAAACAAATCTATCAATCTATCTATCAACCCATTCATCTGCAGGTTAATGCTGATACATATATATATATATATATATATATATATATATATGTGTGTGTGTGTGTGTGTGTGTGTGTGTGTGTGTGTGTGCGTGTGTGTGTGTGATTCACTTTAAAAGAAATACCGCTTGTTTAAAATAAAATAAACTTAGTTTAAAATCCGTAAAGGCACTCTCACCAGTTGTGAATAAAATAACGACGAGTCAATATGAAAATAATATCATTAAACAAAAAAATAAATACATTCACCAAAATCACAATTTAATTTTCGATCATTTCGATGAGAAATAACTTAGGCTGAGAAGTATTTACAAGTTGTGTTTTTAGAAATGTAAGACAAAAACATACACGTAGATAACATTCACTAGCGCCAACAGTAACGCAGTGGGGTGTAAGCTCATCTCACATATCTTTCAATAATGCATGCCTTACAATTCTCAGTAGATGATTCCCAATTCTGAGCAGGTGTTACAACAAAGTAATCTTTGTAAATAAATATCTATTCGTTTGAGGTAAAAGTAATTCGCTTGCATATCTGACTTAGAACGAGGTCTAGTTAGTTCAAGCCACAAACATCTAAATAATACACTTGTATTGAAACTCGTCCTATTCTATAATAATATTATTTTCTTTTCTTTTCATTTGTTTTAATATACGATAAAAAAGTCAATTTTTAAGGTCTTGTACTCAGCAAAAAATCGCCGTATTTTCTAATCAGCTCTAAATATATTTTATGATTTAGCGTTTCGTATTCAATTTTTTTTTTGTTGTATTTTCACATATAATAGCACCGAGAAATGCCCTTCATTTTAATTACAGTTATTTGGCAATTTATTTATTCTCTGATTGTATTCCAGTTTGTTATTTTTAATTTATATAGAGTTTAAGTGACGGCAAATCTCCTCAAGTCTCCAGGACTCTTCTCAGTATTCTGGGTGATCTTGGTAATGTGGTCAGTTCAATATTATCCAATCGTCCTCTTATTTCCAAGTCGCTGTGCCAATCCTTTGGTGACTGCACAGAGTGCTCCATATACAATTGGTATCACCATCACTTTCATGTTTCATAGTTTTTCAGTTCTCTAGCAAGATCTTAGCACTTATCTCCCTTTTCGCTTTCTTTCAGTTTTACCCTGTTGAACACAGAACGGGAAAATCCACTATTCGGCAGGTTCTCTTTTTCCTTTTTTCCCACTTTTTTTTTGGGGGCGGGGAGTTGTTGTTGACTATCACTATGTCTGGTTGTCAGGCATTTAAAAAAACTCATTTCAACAGTGTTGAGCAACAATCTTTATGGAAATAGTCGATCTTAAAATTTTTTGAGATGATTCATCGGATGTTATAAATGATTACAGTCTGTATATATATATATATATATATAGATAGATAGAGAGAGAGAGAGGGAGAGAGACAGAGAGAGACAGAGAAGTAGAGAGAAAAGGAGAGAGATGCAAGACTCGTAGGGTTGTCAAAAATTCATTGGACTTTTTTTTTAGATTAAAGAAGGTTTTAAAATGAAATAAGCAAAAGTGCGTTGGTCTGCATGATACATTTTTTTTTGATACTTTGCTTCATAATATATCAAACTAAGTGGGTAATATAATGCTAAATCCATACATATAGAGGGACAATAAGTATTTATTACAGAAAAGCAATATTGAATTTAACAATCATATCACCAAACTATTTTCATGGTTGGGGATACGGTGATTCACAACTTTCCCGATGATCATAGTTCGAAAGTGAACGTAACAGCGCAACCGGAATTTGAACTCGTTTAATAGGAGGACACAGTCCAGCGGTATGAATGTGGCGTGAAAAAAAAAGAATATATATATTTGTGTGTGTGTGTGTGTGTGTGTGTGTGTGTGTGTGCGTGTGTGTGCGCGCGTTGTTAGGCAGTAGTCGTTCATTTAAGCATGTGTCATTAGATAATAAAGAGAAATGTTGTCTGTATAATTCATTTAAGATCCTTTTAAGTGTCCGGATAAGGGTCTTAGTTTCAGATTGGAATTGATAGATGAATTTCCCGAAAATGTCCCGAGGGCTTTCGGAACCATCATAGGCCATCATCAGGGGTTGCTTGCTTATGTAAGGTGTGCTGTTTTGAAAAATGACTTTTGAAAGTTTTTATAACATAATAAAAATATGCAAACACAGAGTTGGATAAAAACACGGTAACTGATGTATTTAAAAAAGGGAACGCTATTCAAAAAGAGAACGATATTTAAAAGGGAACGCTATCAACGGAAATAGAATACTATCACGGAATACGGAAAAAATAATAATACTAATGGTATTTCAAAACATTGTCGCTATTTTCAAAATTAATTCTATTGTTTTTAGTATTTTTTTTGTTTTTATATGTAGGGTTCTAAGATTAGTAGTCGTAGCTTCACAATTTCGCGAGCGATTATAGTGGTGTCTTCAACTTGAATTTTCGAAAGTTGGATGTAGGAATAGAATGGTTCTTAAGTTGTAAGACTAAGGAACTAGAGTCATTAAGGTGCATTGTAAGTCGTCTGAAAAGAGTTGTAGGGGTAAGACCAACATACGCACTACATCTTGGAGGCTGACATCATCAAACAAGTGAAGATGAAAGACGAAATTAAGTAAGAATTTCTAAAAAGAAATAGAAAGTTACTTGAGACAAAACTACGTTGCAGAAGCCTTATCAAAAGAATGAATAACAAAAAAGGTTTTGAATATCAAAAATGAATATCAAAAATGAATATCAAAAATGAATAACAAAAAAGGTTTTGAATATCGAACGAGGGTTACCCTCGTTCGATATTCAAAACCTTTTTTGAAGTGGACCAGAAAAGAATTTTAGCAAATAGATCAAATAACAAGAATACTAATGACCATGCATACGGCATTACATCCCACAGATTACGTTGACAGACGATATATATCAAGAAAGGAAGGAGACTGAGGACTTGCCAGCAGTGAAGACAGTGCTGACACATCGATAAAACGAGAGGAGGACTACATAGAAAAGCAGGAGGGAAGACTGATTACAGCCATCAAAAAGGATACTGACAACACGAAGAACAACAGAATGACAATAACTAGAAAATAAAAATAGGAAGAAAATCCACTCTATTGGCGTTTTAAACGACTAATATGCAACATCTCATACTAGAAAAACTGGACGTGGCTAAGGAAAGAAAAGCTTAAGGGGAAACAGGATTTCACCATAAGTAGCACAAAACTACGCCATGAGAACCAATCATATGAAAGCGAGAATTGATAAGACGTAACAAATAATAAATATTGGTTATGTGTGCTCGAGACGAAACTATCTATCATTTAATAAGCGAGTGCAGTAAATAAGCTCAGAAGGAGTATAAGACTAGACACGACTGGGTCGGCAAGGTGATCAACTGAGATATGTGCAAGAAATGTAAATTTGACCATACGAACAAATGGTATATGCACAACTCAACATCTGTCATGGAAAATTACACACACAAACTCCGTTGGGACTTTGACATACAAATGGATCACTAAATCTCGGCCAGAAGACCAGACCTTATGATATGAAATCAACAACAACAAAGAAAAAGATCTAACAAAATTGTGGATTTTGCTGTCACAGCTGACCACAGAATAAAACTGAATGAAAGTGAAAAGAATGATAAGTACCTCGACCTTGCTAGGGAATTGAAAAACTAAGGAACATGAAAGTGACATTTATATCAATCGTAATTGGTGCTTTTGGTAAGTTAACAAAGCATTATCAAAGGGACTGGATGGCTTGGAAATAAGAGGACGGGTAAAACAACAACGTCACTGAAAACGGCCAGAATAGTGAGAAGAGTCCAGGAGACTTGATGAGAATAGCGTTCATTCAAACTCCAGTGAAAAACCATCCACTAAGGTTTATGTGACAAACTCTCAAGGGACTAAATAATAATAATAATGATAACAATAACAACAATGATAGATAATAATAAAAATAATAATAATAATAATAATAATAATAATAATAATAATAAGTGAGTGCAGCAAAGTAGCACAGAATGAGTACAAGACTAGACTCGTCTGTGAGGGCAAAGTGATCCACTGGGAAATGTGCAAGAAATTTAAATCTGACCATACGAATAAATGGTATATGCAAAACCCAGCAGCTGTCCTAGAGAAAGACACAAATAAACTCATATGGGACGTTGACATACACACAGATCCCTTAATATGAGCCAGAAGGCCTGACCCTTAAATAATCTATAAAAGAAAGAGAACTAGCAAAGTGAAAAAAAAAGTATATGTACCTTGACCTTCCTAGTGAATTGAAAAAAAACTGGAAATGAAAGTGACGTATATAACAATTGTAATTGGGGCTCTTGGTAAAGTTGCCAAATGATTGTTAAAGGGACTGGAGGACCTGGAAATAAGAGGAGGAGTGGTGACCATCCAAACTACTACATTATTAAGATCGGCTAGAATACTGAGAAGAGTCATGGAGACTTGAGGTGTCTTGCAGTCATTCAAACTTCAGTGAAATAACATCAGTTAACTCTTATGAGAAAAACTCTCCGGGAATAATAATAATAATAATAATAATAATAATAATAATAATAATAATGAACAGAAGGAATATAAGACAAGACACGACTGGGTCGGCAAGGTGATTCACTGGGTAATCTGCAGGAAATTTCAATTTGACCATACAAACAAATGGTATATGCACAACCCAGCAACTGTTTTAGAAAATGACTCGCATAAACTTCTTTGGGACTTTAACATACAAACGGATCCCCTAATCCCACTCAGAAGACCAGGCCTCATAATAATCAACAAAAAAAAAAAAGAGAATCTGCAAAATTGCCGACTTTACTGTCCTGGCAGACCACAGAATACATCTGAAAGAAAGTGAAAAGAAGGATAAGGTTTGGTTTAGTTTCTTTGTTTTAATGGCATATCAACCTTTGTAGGTTATTTAATGCCAATGCTATTCTCCTAGAAGAACAGTAGTGGTACTATTTAACCCATAGTTTGGAGGATAAGGGGGTTCATACCTTTCCCTAGGGTATTTGCCTGAAAGTGAACGTAATAGCACGACTTGAGTACGAACTCGCGTACTACGATTCCGCAGTCCATCGCGTTAACCATTACACCACGAGGACAACCCCAAAAGAGGGATAAGTAACTCAACCTTGCTAGAGATTTGAAAAAGGCGTGGAACATGAAAGTAACGATTGTGCCAATTGTGATTGGTGCCTTAGACACAATAACTAAAGGATTATTAAAAGGCCTGGAGGACTTGGAAGTTGGCGGACGGGTAGAGACCATTTAAACGACAGCATTGCTAAGAACGGCTAGAATCCCGAGACGA
The DNA here is from genome assembly GCA_963585895.1 of Sepioteuthis lessoniana. NCBI lineage: Eukaryota > Metazoa > Mollusca > Cephalopoda > Myopsida > Loliginidae > Sepioteuthis > Sepioteuthis lessoniana. The sequence continues at coordinate 70,951,718 of OY757926.1, forward strand.
GTCTTGGAGACTTAATTTGCTGTCAATCAAACTCCAGTGAAAGACTATCAGTGATGTGAAAAACTCTAAAGGATAAATAATAATAATGTGACGATGATACTAATTGTAATTGGTGCGCTCGCAACGATCAAAAAAGGTTTAATAAGGTGTCTGGACGAGTTAGAAATCGGAGAAAAAACCGAGACACTTGAAACAGCAGCATCATTGAGAGCAACCAGAATACTGAGAAAAGTCCTTGAGACTTTTAGAGACTTGCTATCCTTCACTCAAATGAAAGACCATCAGCTATCTTTACTGTAAAAAATTCACGATAATAATAATAATAATAATAATAATAATAATAATAATAATAATAATAATAATGAGGAGACTTGCTGTCCCTCAAAATCCAGTGAAAAACCATCAGCTTGCACTGATGTGAAAAACTCTATAAGAGAAAATAATAATAATAATTGGCGAGACGCACAATCTCCTCAGAGAGTTTGAGATACAAACGGATCACCTAATCTCTGCCAGACGACCAGACCTTAAAATAATCAACATGCTATAGCAAACTTGCAGAATCGTGGGGTTTGCTGTCCCGGCGCACCACAGAGTAAAATGATGAGAAAAGAAGGATAAGTTCATCGACCTTGCTAGGGAACAGAAAAAACAGTGGATCATAAAAGTGACAATTATAGCAATTGTAATTGGTGCTCTTGGTACAGTCATTAAAGAATTGTTACGAGGACTGGGGGAGTTGGAAATAACGGGACGGGTGGAAACTGTCCAAACTACGGCATGTTTGAAATCGGCCAGAATACTGAGACTTGAGACTTATTGTCACTCAAACTCCAGTTGAAAGATTTGGAAATAAAAGGACAATTGTTGAACATCTCGGCTAAAGCATTATTCAGATCGACTAGAGTATTGAGAAATATCCTGGAGACTTAAGGAAACTTGCTGTTGGGTTGCTTGGACGGGTATTTGGGATGTCGGCCGTCTATAAATTGTTAGCAAATATTCAGGGACTTTCCCATTTGAAGATTAGACAATGAAGGGTGACTAAAATGGAAGCAGTAGATTATCCAATCAGACGCCACTAAGTCATATATAAACAATGCCAAATTAACAGAGTACCGACTTAATGCTGCCTTGTTACTTAGAAAGAGTATCTTGTATCGCTCAACCAGAAACAAGATGACTACCCGAATTCCAACTAAGACAATTGAAGAACATCTAGGATACAGCATTATTCAGATCGGCTAGAATACTGTGAACAGTCCTGGTGATTTATGGAGACTTGCTGTCAGTCAACTTCAATGAAAAACGCATCATTGGTGTGAAAAACTCTCAAAAGAATAATAATAATAATAATAATAATAATAATAATAATAATAATAATAGTAATCCACAAGAAAATGATAACTACAGTTGGCTATATGGTGTAGGAACGGAAACAGATAATTCGATGCTAGGTGAATGCAACATACAATCTCCCAAGAAAACAGTAGCTGATAATAATGGATTAGAAAGATGATTCCCTGGGAAATGTAAAAGAAACTGAAATTTGAAAAAAATGACCAATGGAATTTGAGAAAAAGCAAACAAAAGAGAAGCATAAAAAACTCATGGAATTTGAAATACAAATGTTCCATTGGATCTCGATCCGAATACCGGAAGTAGATTTAATTGAAAAAAGAAAACAATTAGACATATAGTGCATTTTGAAGTCCTAACCACCCTCGAAATGAAAGTAAAGAAAGAGAAACTTGATAAATAGTTGATATTAGACTGAAAGCTGAAAAGTTTAAGGAGCATGATGGTGATGATAATAATAATCATAGTAGGAGGCATTGGAACCATATTTACCAACCCCTCCGCTCGGGCAGGATATGACACAAGTCAATTTTTAAGCGGAGTTTAACAGGTTTGAATTCAGAGTTTTCCTTCTCCTAGACAAGTTACCTCACCAAGGCTGAAGAACCTAGTCTGCCTTAGTATTTATCCATAGCTGGAGGGAGAATAATAATTTCGGAAGGGTATTAGTGCAATGTGAAATGCAAGGATTTGAACTCGTGTCGCCGTGTCCATTTCCTACGACGATGATCATTACACCACAGGCACCTCCACATCACACCACGGGCACCTCCATTCGAACAGTCCCTGGTGGAGTACTGGCTAACCTGCTTGAATGCGATATTGTACCATATCCAGATATCCGGATATGGGAAATGTACATAGAATGTTCATAACATATACATAGAACATAGGAATCCCAAAATACGAAAAAACACGACTTCTTAGTTCAGGTACGAGACTTTTTTATTACCTTTGAGTTTAAAGGTTCTTCGACATAAGGAGAGAGATACACATTCTTTCTATTCTGGCATTTCCATATGCCCCCACCCTCTCGTGCGGCGCCCGTAGCGCACAAATTCGTTTCGCCTCGGCGAGCCCCGAATGGCGACCCTTCTCGTTTGGTGTCTAGTTCTCAACTCTACTGACTTTTTAAAAATCCCCCAAATCCTCCGGCAGCGCTTCCGGTGCATGACGTCATTCACATCCACTGGTTAACCTTTTCTATCTGGTATTTTTATTTTGACATCTGTGAACGACGCATCATCCCCGCGTGCGCGTTAGCACCTGTGCTCAAGTTTGCACCTAACTAACCCATGTGCTGAGCCGAAAGGTTCTCAGCCTAACTAAGCCCAAAGGCAAGATATATATCACGAAATCCCTCGGCGATTATATTACAATATCATTGTAACCGAGTTAAAACTTAAGTTGTTCTAATACGTTCACTTTCGTACCAATGCCCAGGGGAGAGTATTGAACCTCCATACCCCTTCAACTATGAACTAATTACTACCCCTTTTCTGTTTTCTATAAGTATCGTTTAGGCATTTAAATAACTCACGAAAGTTGACATACTATATAACAAAGAAAACAAAGAAACCAGTTTTTATAATTCGTTTATAACGAAAATTGGATTCATTTTTAAGTATTTTAGTACCTGACCGTTGGAGTGTTCGTAGAGTGTTCGCCAATGGTACGGGAGACCAGGGTTCAATCCCGTTTTGAGTCATACCAAAGACTCAAAAAATGGTACTTGATACCGCGTTACTTAACACTCAGCATTATAAGATGAGGATCAAGGGTAAAGGAGAACAATCCAGAGAAAGGAGTAGCGTCCTCCCCTACACCTCAGTGTAGTAGCTATTGGAAAGGGAGTTTTCGGGTCACCCTCGACAAAGATCGCCAACGTTTCTTACTTTACTTACTTATTTCAATGATAACTTGTTATATTTTCAATCTTCTCTTGCCATAAAATTATTTAAACCCATACTTTTTATTCAACTATAAAGCCATTTTTCTTACACAGTTATATAGTAACATATATTTTTGCACAGTTATATTGTATCATATATTCTTGCACAGTTATATTGTGTCATATATTAGGTCTCACACCTCTTATGTATAATTAGTATTTATTTTTTAAGTTTATTCCTTTGAAAATAGCTTTTGCTGTTAGAAGGAGATGAGCGTGGCATAAAATTTACATAATTTGTCAAAAAGATGGTAGCATGCTTATTTTTAACACATTGTGTACACCTACATAGAAAGTTTGCTGTCTTTAACTACTGTTCTCAGGGCAACAAAAAGTTTTAATAGTTTAAATATAAGTTGACAAAAAAGACGATTACATCTATTTTACCTCTCTCTCTCTCGATATATATATAGAAATAAATAAATAAATATATATATATATATATATATATATATATGTGTGTGTGTGTGTGTGTGTGCATATATATATATATATATATATATATGACTGTAACTACTCTTCTAAAGGCTACAAGGAAGTCAAAATAGATTACACACAAATTGTCAAAAAAACAACATGGTTTCCTTTTGAAAAGAAAATGTATATACATCTATGCAGAGGGTGCTATCAACAACTACTGATGTCAGATCTACAAAGTTGTTCAGACACTTTAACACAGATTGTCAAAAGGATAATCGTGTTACTTTTTTAAAAGAAATCTCAGTATACTTGTATACATAGTGGACAGTTTATAACTATTGTTAAAATATTTTCGATACAAAATGTTAAAAATACGTTTACATCCTTTTTTAAACAATATCTCTATAAATAGATTTTAATTGGGGTTTCAATGACTATGTTTTCAGACCTTAAAAGAAGCTAATATATTTTCAATATAATATGTCAAATTGACAGTCGCATCTTTTTTAAAACAATCTATATATACATATATGCATATTAGGTTGTCAATAAGAATAGGGTAACAAAAAGACAAAATCGATCAAACATTTACTGTCAAAAAGACCCCTGCACCTATTTGAAATACCCAGTATATATATATATATATATATATATATATATATATATATATATATATATATATATATATATATATATATATATATATATATATATATATATATATATATACTGAGATGTTTAAATCTACTGTTTAAAGAGCTATAAAAGAGTCAGAATAATTTGAATAGCCATCAGGACACACAGCGTAACAGTTATAGGCCTATGTTCCTTAGGTGTCTAAGGAGACAATCATCTGAAGGTTGCAGGTTCAATCCTGACTGCAGGCGAGTAACAGTACAGGAATTCTTAACACTTGTACCTGGCTATTATTAACGGAATCAGAACAGGTCACCCTGTGGATTCAATAAAGGACGTAGTTCGAATTTCCGTGTAGGTTTCCGAGTTCGACAAACACCTCAAGAAGGCCGGAGGACATATCAGCCGAAACGTTGGGGAAATAACTCTAAAGATGAAAACAATTGTCCGAAAACATTTAATGATAAAAATCATCAAGCTTCGTCTCAGAAATTCAGACAACTTATTTGAATACAGTATGTCAAAAAGAAGGTTGCATTTATTTTAACCTCTATTAAAAGAATATATACACATTGGTCAGTCTATTACAATGAAGTCAGAATATGTTAATACAAATTGTCAGAATAAACAGATGTAGTCATTTTTAACCATCCTGTATAATGAATATAAAACAAATTTTAAAAAGTGATAATTTAATACTTTTCTTCTACATAACTTATAGACTCTATTAACTTTTCGAAGCATGCCTAAAGGGTACAGACAGCGAATATTGCACTCTTCATAACACACTTATGGTGAGTTTTGATCTTGGTTCAAACTGATATTATTAAGTTATTAATAATTCAAAAAGTCAAGGCCTTTATAACGTATATGTACTCGAAACCATCTGTTTGCGCCACTGAGAATATTGCTGATAGATTTTTTTAAAAAACGTACACCGAAAATACTGCCTTGTAAACTTAAGAATGCGGAAAAAAATATAATGGGGAAACCTTAAATAGTTTTAACCATGTAACGCAGATCGCTATTATACCAGGATCCATAAAGTAGATGTTTACTAAATTGAGATGTATATAAGATCAGGATTTTGGGTACAGTGGGGACTACGCTCACTGAAAATGGTTTGCCAGTCTAATCTAGCTTGTGAGGTTCTATAATCGGTTTAATGACAGGTAAAACTATATATATATATATATATATATATATATATATATATATATATATATATATATATATATATATATATATATCACCGATGATTTGTTTATAGTGGTGAAAGTTGGTGCTGAACAAGCAAACATCCTTGGATTAGCTGCTAACACAAAAAATGGTTCACAAATGTGCTTAAGATTCTCCCGAATAATATTCCTTAGGTTTAGAATTTACAGTTTATCCTTCTAGATTTTTCTTTATCGTCCAAAGTCTTTCGGATGCGCCCAAATATTATGTGCCACAAAACCAGGGCCGTATAAGACCTCAATTAACTTAACCCTGCAAAAATACGTTTGTTGCATTGTTTTGAACTCTGACACAATTCTATCCATTTTTGAAATTGTAATGAAATTTTCCTTCAATTTAAAAAAAGGTAATGTCATTGACATCTCATCTATGATGAGTCTTTTTCCTATTAGTATATATTAAGAATGAAGAAAATGCAATATGTGTATTTCGTACAGTGTCCAAATAGGAATTGATAACTTCAGGCATCGCTTATAAGCGGGTTACATCAATAATTCTTTCTTCGAACTCTTGCAGAATATCAGAAAATAATCCTTTTATGTTAAGGCTTATATTTTATTCTACCCTGAGAATGTGGGTTTTTTTCAAAATCTTCATATGTGCCACTAGGTAAATGAACATTTATCTATTTATTTGCTTATATATTGATTCAATGACTTTATAGTTTCGTATGAATGAGACAGTAACCCAGCGAAAAACAGCGCATAACAGCGATATTTTTATCAAAGCATTACGCTTAAAATACTCGGAAAGAATAAAGAAATTACCAGTCTAATTTGAATCTTTTGTTGGACAATCATTTTTTAAAATATCATATAGTAATCCTTTAGAAATTATTCTAATATAACTTCACTACTTACAAGATAGAATCAGTCACATCATCATGAACCAGTGACCTTATAAACTTATGGACTTCCCTGTTCAACCTCGGATATATATATATATATATATATATATATATATATATATATATATATATATATATAGTCTAGCCACACTGATGAGTTCTGATAGAACGAAATAGATCTGTCTTTGGATTATATATATATATATATATATATATATATATATATATATATATATATATATATATAAGAAATAGTCTTCTCATAGCAAATGTCAGTCTGATTTAAAATCCTGAACGAAAACGTTTGGATTTCCCTTCAGAGCAAATAAAGTTAAGAAATTCATGAATACTATTATTCTTCCTTTAGCTATTAGTAAATAGTAGGGCAGACTATGATATTTTACTTTGGTACGGTGACCTTTAAAGGAGAAAAAAGACTCGAAAAGGAAACCTGTAAAACTACTCTTAACAATCGGCCTTGTTTCACATCTTCTTCGCACGGAACGTTTTGGTAAATATATAGAAATAGAAATGTAAGAAAAAGGTTATTAATTGCATGGGCATAAAAATCAATGTAGTAAAAAATATATATATACTATTTCTATTTGGAGGGACCCGTGGTGTAATGGCTATCGTCGTAGTAAATGGACACGGCGACACGAATTCAAATCCTGGACGAGACTGATTGCATTTCACATTGCACTAATACGCTTAGGAATGGTATGAATCCAATTATTCTCCCTACAGCTATGGGTAAAATATTAGGGCAGACTAGGTTCTTCAGCCTTGGTGAGGAACTGGTCTAGGAAAATGAAAACTCTGCATTCAAACCTGTTAAACTCCGCTTAAAAATTGACCTTGTGTCATATCCTGCCCGAGCGGAGGGGTTGGTAAATATGTATATTCTATTTCTTATTTTTTAAATAAAAATATTTATATATAATAGCTAAAATATATATATATATATATGTGCGTGTGTGTGTGTGTGCGTGTGTGTGTGAGAGGGAGAAAGAGAAAGAGAGAGAGAGAGTGTATGTGTGTGTGTGTGTATGTAACGTACCTATTTCATTTTTTGTTCCATATTGATTTTTATACCAATGCATTTAGTAAAAGTATTCCTTCCTTTCTATATCAGAGTCAACAGGACCACTTTACGAAACAATAGCATAGTTCTTCGATCTCCAATAATGAAATTATATGCCAAGGAATGCTTCATAACAATACTTTAATTAATTTGTTGTGTCTTTTATGGGGTATCGACAACCTATATGTCAGTATGAGTTAAGAAAAATACTTGTTTTCAAAAAACAGCAAAAGTTTTATGGGCAAAATAATATCAGGTTAATTTTTTTCCTCTACCAACGTTCCCACAATTGTTTGGCCTCGGCGTGTGTGAAAAATATGTATGTTGTGCCAGATATTTGCCGTTCTAAAAATGATAGAAACACGATGTATGTTGTGCCAGATATTTGCTGTTCTAACAATAATAGAAACAAGATGTATGTTGTGCCAGATATTTGCTGTTCTAAAAATGATAGAAACAAGAATGAAGTTGATGCCACAAATTTTGGCATAGCCTAACATGTCTTGTAAATTACTATAGCTTTTTTGAAATCGGGATAAATTATTATACAGTTAATTGATTGGATTTAATGAAATGATAATCTGCCTAGAATTATTTTACGCTTTGAAGGAATTGCGTTTAATGATTCTTTCATATTAACTTTTTTGTGTTGTTGGTTCTTAAGGTTACTTTTTTTTTGCAAACGGTTACGTAAATACAGATGATGATAAAACATAACTATTTGCCCCACCAAAAGGGTTTTACCAATCATGACCTGGGAGAAATGGTAATGAAGAAGTAATCCACACTCCCCAGATAACCCGAAATGGAGCCTCACCATTAGATGTAGGTAATGTAATACCAAGGACACCACCTTTCGCTAAGATTAGGGCCTTAAAGTTTGGTAGAGGATACAATCAGCATATTTTAAGGTTTGGTTTGGTTTCTTTGTTTAATGGCATATCAACTTTTTTTAGGTTATTTAATGCCAAAGCCATTCTCCTAGAAGAAGAGTAGTGTTACTATTTAACCCATAGCTGGGAGGATAAGGGGGTTCATACCTTTCCCAAGGGTATTTGCCTGAAAGTGAACGTAATAGCGCGACTGGAGTACGAACTCGCGTATTACGATTCCGCAGTCCATCGCTTTAACCATTACACCACGAGGACACCCACCTCAGCGTATTTTAAGGAATCTTACTTGTAGTATAAATTGCATAACAGAAGATGACAAATGGCAGCAGAAAACAAAGATCTTGCAATGTTGTCACCATCTAGAAAATACAATAAAACAAAGTCACTGCATAGACATACCCAAGTAGAACAGATGATATCAACACCTTGTAAAGATATAATGATTATTACTCTCTACTAAATATAAAATTGATGCCCGGGTTATACATCAATTGCTGTAATAGGTGAGCCGAGGTTAAATTACTGTTGATGCAACTTTGCCTTCATTTGTATTAAATGGGGTAACTTTTATTTACCTCGAGCAAAAAGAACGCATTGCTTTATGTGACTTTGGTGTAAGCAGCAATTTGTAAAGTGATTCCTCCACATGATCCCGTTTGAATGCTTAATATTTCATGACTTATGAATACGACTGATCATCATGTATATAAAATACTCTGTGGTATCCGTTGATAAAAGCCCGAAGAGAACCAGAACGAGAATGATATTTGTTCAGAGAATATAGAGATGAACTTGGAGAGAAAAAAGGAAAACGAATTTCGTCTGACGTTGTCGGTGAGAGGAAAATGAACTTCAGCTCGGGCTTAAAAGCTTTGCTTTGACAGTTTGAAGGATTTGACTTGAAACGGTTGAAATGTGTATTATGGGTTTATTTTTTTTATTAATCTACTTGGAAATGGTTTGAACCCATATCTTCTTGTTTACTGTTATTGGTAAAATAATCAGACAGAATTTGTCTTGGTGAGTAAAACGACAATCCGGAGCTGGAGTGGCTGAACCAGCAAGTAATAATTGCCAAACTTGTTTAGCAGCAGCGATAACGACATTGGTGCCAATCACTATTGACCTTTATTCATCTTTTAGATAAAAGGGGTAGCATGAAGACGTAGTTTCCCATTCAAATTACCCTGGGCTACACTTAAGCAGGAACAGAGATTTATAAACACGCGTGACTGACGGTTCACAACCGAATCTAATGCGCGTCCCTGTTATCTCAGCCAAAATTTTTCTTCAGTGTTATTCAAGTTTTCTATTTGTGTATAATACTTGAATTTTTCTACTTTGATATTTCTAAACTACAAGTTAAATTTATACTTTAACCTCTAATTAAATTAGATAATCAATAAACATATTGCGTTTCTCTTTTAACAACAGTTCAGGAACGAACTGACGATTCGATTTAAAAAAGTATTGATGCATAGTAACATGTTTTTGAATGATTAAAAATAATGACATTCCCACAATTAAATTATGATTTTGCTGTAAATTGGATGGCAAATCTTCTCCGGAAAAACATTTTTAGAATATAGTTTTAATAAAAAATATCACCATAATACGCCATTATAAGTAGATTATGCTTATATATATATATATATATATATATATATATATATATATATATATATATTGGTTTTAGGTATAAAGAGAAAATAAGAATATTTTAAAATAGGTAGGTTCACGACCAGATTTTTGTTTTTTTAACTTTTTTATTTATTTATTTTGCTCTTAAATATGTGTATGTTTCCAGCTTGTTGCTTTCGTCAGAGAAGATATATGGCAAAAGGCCTTGTTAATGGGGTTGTCAAGGAGGTTTGAACACACTCGTGTCTGCCAAAAAACACAAAAGCAGTTTTTAAAGCCGTATATATATATATATATATATATATATATATATATATATATATATATATATATATCCGGCTTTATATATATATATATATATATATATATATAAATAATTGTTAAATTTAACTCTAAAAGCGCCAATAATTTTAAAATATTTAGATTGTTTAATGCTTTAAAATGCGGAGAAATACTATAATATATTTTGACTGTAAAAATAAATCAAAAATGCTATTAAAGATGTAAAACCTGATAAACATTCGCGACTCACGATTAAGATCCTGAGGTGAGCTGGTATTCCACATGAATAAAATACCAGCTCATTTGAGGATCATCATAGTAAAACTGATTCGTGAGCTTTTTCTACCTTTTTAATTTTAATTTCTAATCAAACACACACACACACACACACACACACACACACACATATATATATATATATACTTTTTGTAAATTTCTTTTTCTTATTAAATTTTTTGAATATATCAAATCTAACAAAAACTCGTTATTATTTTTGGGTATAAAAATGAAAATGAATAAATAAAATATTATAATAAGGAAATAAATTATTTTTTAACACTAATTACGTCGCATACATTTCGAAACAGAATGCTATTAAGTGTGATAGAACGCTAAAATACTATTATTTATTCGTTTCATTTTTTCATTTGAAAATAATTTTCAGATGAATCATTATGACATTGCATACTGACATATCGATCAATACGGATTAAAATAAAACATTAAAAGTGACATATTATCATGTATATATATACATTCTTTTAATAGTTTTTCATTTTTGTTATATGAACATAACATCCAATTTATTTCTATATTTTCATCAGATAGATAGATAGATTCTTTTGTCCTACTATTTCAACAAACATCCGTCGCTATATAAAAAAAAATCCTGAAGAATGTTATGAAAACCGAAACGTTTCCCGTTGCCTTTCCATCACAATAAACTCTTCAAATTTGCTTTTTTTTTCTTCCATATATATATATATATATATATATATAGACTCATCATCAAGTCTCTAAGTGAATTTCCATATGTATTCCACAACATTCAGACGGACGTTTGGTAAAAGTAGCAAGAGTTGTGCATATTGAGCACGTGTTTAGTAAATGTAACATGGCGCGAAAAAAATACACGAGAGATTAACGCGATTAAGAGAGAGTACACGTTCCAGTCAAAAGAGAAAAAATATGTCTTTTTTTCTGTTCTCTGACAGACTAACATTACGGACAAAATTTTTAGGAACAGTCAGAAATTTGTTCATATACCTACACTTAGATACAAATTCACTTCTTTTGTTTAG
>OY757926.1:70968370-71063370 GCA_963585895.1 Sepioteuthis lessoniana
CAGGGCTTGTTCAATATTGCTCGCAACATTCTTGTGTAATTGCCGTCTAGCTTCTTCTCTAGCAGTTTTGTTAGCGTCCAAGTAGTTCATCCATACAGCAGTATCGATATGACCACTGCCTGGAAGAAACTGCGTTTCATTTTATCGGTCAGGTCTGATTTCCATTTGACCGATTGCTTACCGATAGCTGTCCATGCCTTCGTTAGCTGCGCGTCGTTGTCTTTTTCGGTTGATAAGACACTCCTTCCAAGGTAGGTAAATTTGTCTACCAGTTTCAAAGAGGTTCCGTCTAGTGTGTACATGTCACCTGTTTGATTAAAGCACATATATTCAGTTTTGTGTACATTGATATTGAGGCCAATGCCTGCGGCGGTTTGTTCCAAACTATGCAGTAGTGTTTCGGCCTAGTTGGGTATATTTGGTAGTATCGGTTTGTCATCAGCGTAGTCGGCGTCGGTCATTGTTTTTGCGGGGTACCTTCTGCTTCTTTTCTTTGTCAGCTCGAAGCTTTTTTCTCTGATTTTATCAATCGATGTTCTAAGTACGTTGCTATTACAATAAGATATAAAGAGTTCATCTGTTTAAAATTAAAGGGGATCAATGCACGGACTTTGAAAAAATCAAATTGAAATTAAGTATAAAGAGTTTAATGCCTTAAAATGATTAATATTAATAATCATTTAAAATCATACATAATATATACTTGCGTATTATGTGACTTTAGGTGATCTGAATTTAATCTTACATTTGAAGATTGTACTATATGAGCGATAGAAGTTTTTGTGTGTTAGTAGTCAGCCCTAGGTAGGTCGAGTTTGTATATCGCGTGTGGTGCAACCCCTAGTATTAGGCAAAATTTAGATCCCGGAAAGTTGGATGATGCGCAAGTATATCATCTAATTGCTTGCAGTAAATCCTGACTTCAGAAAAAAAGCTTAAGATGAGTGGGCATGCATCTAAAAAGTCAAACAATCTAAACCACCAAGTCTAATAAGTTAACTTAGAAATACTGCCTCGTTTTCCTTTTACATTGCTTACAGCAGCATTGATTTAATTTGGATTTAGTTTAGCAAAATAAACCCCCATATATATATATATATATATATATATATATATATATATATATATATATATATATATATAAATAACACACTGAAACTGCCACAAAGTAGCGAGAGTTAGATACCGAAATAGTATCACAATTCTATGAATTAGATAATAGAAAAATGTTCAGTCCAAACAACAACTTGATATTACTGTAAGTAAAGTTGGCGACCTTAGTCGAGGTTGACTCAAAGGCCCCCTTTTCAATAGCTACTACACCGAGGTCTTGGGAAGGGGGCTACTCCATTCCCTGGATTGCTCCTTACTCTATAATGCTGAGTTTTAAGCAAGGCGGCATCAAGTCCCATTTTTGAGTCTTTTGTATAACTTGATCTGGGACTGAACCCCATTCTCCTGGACCATTGGTGAACACTCCATTCATTAGGCCAATATCTAATACTAATAATTACACCAATCATATGGTAAATGTTCTTATCTAACAATCATTTGTTTGCACAGAAACATATTGTTTCATATATTCCAATCAAATTGAATAAATTTTCACAAAATTTCCTGCATTCATACCTGGATAATGTTTTTAAGGTGTTCCAATCTGTGACTAAGTAATATTGTTAAGGTAGGTTAGCCTTCAGTTATTAATGACATACGAGGTGCATACGATAAGTTTCCAGACATTTTACGTATGGGTATTTAAAATAGAATAAAAATCATACATAAGGCAAAGTAGGAAGTAAAAATTAAATTCCCTCCCCACTCCGTCAAACAGTAGAGAGACCACATGTATATAAATGCTCATAAAATTTGAAAAAATAATACAAGAGAAACAAGTTGTAAACAATATATGAATTAATAACACGTCCAAGTCGAAAAGAAGTCCAAAATGGTTAGTAACATTGTTCTATACTAGATTATCATTTAGAAATTCATGTATGATTTTTATTTAATTTTGTCATTGTAAAAGTCAGTGGTGTATACTGTTATGTGTCTTAAATGAAAGAACAGTTGACTATAAGCCCGAACTAAAATATTGAACTTGAACGAAAAGATGAACTTTTTGAACGTGAAATTCTATTTTTAGTAAAAGGGTAGAATTATAAGGCGTGTTAGTGTCAAATTCAGAAGACAAAGAAAGAAAGAAAGAAAGAAAGAAAGAAAGAAATTACAAGGTAGGAAGTAACAAGTAAATGGCCCCCGATCGTCAAACAGTAGAGGGACCATATGTATATTAATGCTCATAAAAGTTGAAAAACTTATACAAGAGAGACCATTTGTAAACAACATAGGAATAAATAACACATCCATTTCTGGAAGAAGTCTAAAATGGTAAGTCACACTGTTTTATTAATATATATATATATATATATATATATATATATATATATATATATATGTATATATATATATATATGTGTGTGTGTGTGTGTGTGTGTGTGTGTGTATATATATATATATATATATATATATATATATATATATATATATATATATATATTGTAAACTTATAATGATTCAGTTTTACTAAAATCGTTTTCTTTTAGATTAGACAAGAATTTTAATTCAATCCTCAATTTTCCTGTTGCTTTTCAGTGATATAAATTTAATTAACTTTTCTTTTTTATCCTTTTACAATGAAAATACGCCGATACTTCCAAATGTGTCATTAGTTTTGACGGAAAGTTTCATGTATTGATTCAAATTAAAAGTATTCGTTTATTCTATAAATAATATATTTCTTTTTTAAAGAATGTTTTTGAATTCCGCTGATTAAAGAATAAAATATTTTTTTCTAAATTTTCTTTTTAAGTATTCGTTAAAACAATCACGTTTTAAGCTATCGATATCAATTCCTGTGTTAAATTTCTATCATATTCTTTTCATTTCATTCTCTAAAAATGGGATATTGTAGTTAAAAAGAAGCTAGGTGATAAAATGTGCCCTTACAATTAAAAGAAGGTAAGAATTAGAAATGTAACATTTTTCGTATTAGAACTTTTTTGGTTTATAGGATACACATTTTTTCTAGTCTTAAAATAAGCAATAAAAACATACTTAAGAACATTCTAGAAATTTAGGATCAAAACCGTATTAGCATTTAAATTACACTTTTATATTTTTCAACCAATCAGCTAAAAACATAGAATAGAACATTCTAGCAAATGAGGATCGGAAGTGAACTAACAAAATATTTAGGCTCGAAAATAAAATAGTAAAATACAAATCTGATTGGTCAATAAATGTCTACGCGCCAAAATTTTAGGACTATTCTCTGATCCACCTGTAGGATATAAATAACACAGAGTTAGGGAGCCATTAACACAGACTAACACAAAGACGAAGACAACACCACAAGCCACTAAGCCAGTAATGCAGTGGCCGATACTGTGTCCGACAAATTCCTTTCCTTCCTCAAATAAAGTTCATGACCTCTCTTGAGATGGCCGAGAATGACATTCAAAAGAAAAACCCGACAAAATCCTTCATCAACGCGACACGCTGTCGCCACAATCATAAAACCCGCTATGAACCTAATGTAAGTAAGAACGACTTATTTACGGACTCCGTTAACGTGAACATACACACATCTTTAAACAAATTTATTTTCTTCTTGTCAAACTTTATTTTCCAAAAGGCCATTTACACATCATGTATTTTGTTTGTTTTCATATTCTGTTATATGCATATTAAATTGTTTGTTGTTTAATGTTCGTTGTGTTCTATTCCATTTCTTTCGCACGATGGTAAAGTTTTGTGTTGTATTTGTGGTGGGAATAATTTAGAGAGCAATATACTGAAATAAACAAATTACATACCCCCCCACAGGTTTACATTTAAAATAGATTTTTTTATGAAGATGCTCCCTTGTTTCAAAAATTATATCATAATTTTTTTTCTTTCATACTAAAATGAGATTTTTTTTTTTTTTTACTAAATTAAGAAATAATTATTTTTAAGAAAAAGCTTTGAATTCAAATGTCACCAATGGAACATGATATTTAAGCATAGCAGGACTTTTAAAAAAACCGAAGGGTTACGCATTCTTTCATGACGAACTGTGGAGAGTTTCATCCATCGAATGATTTTTAATAATTGATTTATATAATTCACTCGGTCAAAATCAGGAAACAAATTTTCTACTTTTCTTTATTATTAACATAATATAATGTATATGCAATTTTAATTGTGATTTATATCTTTTTTCGGAGTTATAAGTCGATATATCATACCAACATAGGCACGAACCTTTTTTATATTCTTACGAGAAGAGAAAAAAAAAATTGCGTAGGGAAAACAAACAATCTTTTAGGAACCACTCTTAAAACTTTAAATATACTCCCCAGAGATACATTTGCACATACATGAGAAAGAAAAAGAAATAAAGAAGGCAGATTTCCACTCAGCTAAACCTCCGGAAGAAGACGACACAACCCAAGGTTATAAATGGATCCAGAAAATTTATTACAAGAAAACAAATTCTAATAACAACATGAAAGGCGGAAGGTCTAATAGACTAGATGTTTTTTTTTTCTTTGTTTTTTTTTAATGGAATTGTGCATGTAACAATTTATGGATAAGTGTATCAAACATTGGAATGGTGTGTGTAAACCTTTAGTCAGAACACGAAAGTTCATGAGAGGGATATCCAACACGTGCAACTAATCTATTTCAGTGAGACAATTCGACTCTCTTTATTTTAATTATCCTCGATGGGTGCTCATATCCGTTATTTTGACTTCCTCGAATTTTCAAAGGGACCTCCAGATGTTCATTCAGTCTTCTCTACTATAGCTTCTCCACAACAGCATTCTTCAGTGTGCACTAGTGTGGGCTGGCTTCTCCGCTGACCTTACTCTAAATCGGTACCGAATTTTTGGCAAGTGTTTACATCATAATGTAATATACTAACTTAGCAGGTGACGGAGTTCCGAGGATGAACTAGCACATTCATTACGGTCGCAAGATAACATCAACAAAGTGGTTTCAAAATAAAAATAAAGACTGATGGCGAGAATGTAATTGATTGCCTGTGGATAGAATCTGATATTTCCGTTCGCAGAAAAGATCAACAAATTACCGGAAAAAAAAGTATGTAAGTTCCGATAATCAGTCATAAACAGAAAATACATGGGACTTGAAAAACAATATAAAGTCTGTAATTTTGGACTGAAGGCAGAGACTCGCTGTTCAAAGAAGCAAACATGCCAGTTCCCCAGTGTGTGTTCTCCGGCCGTCGATCTAATACACTCAAAGTGTCCCCGCCACAGAAGAAAGATATGAGCAAACTCTCTCTGACTGTACTCGTACATCACACAAACGTCGCTGTCGAAGAATAAAACTATAAATTGTATTTTTATACATCTACGTGGACTTTGTTGTTTTTACAGCAGTGCAATATATAACAATGACGGTCGGTCCAAGATTGTCTTTCTTCCCCTGTTTTCTATTTCGCTCCAACTTTGACAGCTTCACGTTTGAGTTTGTTTTAGCCAATCACCGTCCATCAGGTAATAATGCTGCTGGCAAAACTCTATTTTTAAATTGGTTGGAAGTCTGCTGCTACCATAGCTTGGATTTCGGGATTTGCTTCCGTTCATCTAATTCGTTTTTTTTTTTTGTTGTTTTTTCGTATTGTTCTTATAGCCTTTCAATCTCTTTGAATTACTAAGAAAAAATAAGTAGTTTTATAACGAATATAAAAATTCATGTTTTATTTATTCTTAGTGTTTCTCATATCATCATCATCATCATCATCATGTGCCGCTAGCACGGATATCCCTGACCCTCTGTCTCCACTTCTCCCTATCATTCATCGGTCTTCAGGGCTACATCCCGTATCCTCACATAGCTGCTGAATGTATGTTAAAGCTGGTCGTCCTGCTTTTGCCCAGCCATATGTGGGGGTTCATAGGAGTACATCACTTATGAGATCGTCCCTGCTTCTCCAGCAGTGTCCTGCATGTCTGGTTTCTCATGTAACTTGCCCATAACAGCATACACACATTTATTCGTTAAAATATGAGCACATATATAAATCGCAAGTTTAAGTTCAACATTTCTATTGGTAACAA
Organism: Sepioteuthis lessoniana; assembly: GCA_963585895.1. NCBI lineage: Eukaryota > Metazoa > Mollusca > Cephalopoda > Myopsida > Loliginidae > Sepioteuthis > Sepioteuthis lessoniana. The sequence continues at coordinate 70,974,502 of OY757926.1, forward strand.
GTTATGAGGAAATTTTGGCTTTTACACATACAGAGATACGTCCATATACTCAGACTATTAACAGCGGTATTCGCTGTTTCTTCCTCTATCAACCTCTCCGTATCTTATTTGGCATCAATCCTCACTTCTTCTCTTTCTCTCTTTCTCTCTCTCTCTCTCTCTCTCTCTCTCTCTCTCTCTCTCTCTCTCTTTACATATATATATATATATATATAACATGAACAATTTCCATACTCTTTAAAAAAGCATAACAAAAGTAGGTATTCACATACGTACACATGCTCATAATATGTACACATAAACATACTGTTACACATTATATATATATATATATATATATATATATATATATATATATATATGATTGTATGAATGTGTGCGCGCGTGTATAGGAACATTCTTATTTGAATTTCTATATATACTCCCATGTATGAATATATGTTTGTGTGCATTGATATATATATGTACACACACACACACACACACACACATATACATATATATATATATATATATATGTATATATATATATATATATAGCAAGGGCAAGTGAGTTCATGTGTGTGTGTGTGTTGTGGTTGAAAAAATATGGAAAATACCTCGTCTTATTATTTAGCAGACTGATTTTACTCTCGACATAAAAAATAGAGACCAGAAAAGAACAAGTTCTCAATTATGTCGAGCATACGGTGTACTAAGCGGAAGGAAGATGGGTTTCTACAACATCTTTTGCGCGTTTACTTCCTTTTTTTTTTGTTTTGTTTTGTTCTTTTGTTTATTTATTTATTTATTTATTTATCTATTTTTTTTACTTTGTAATTGTTTCTTTCAACAAGGACGCCTTGAAGACTTTTGTCTTGGAATTATCACGCGAAATCTTCGATCGAGACTCTTTGGTCATTCAAGTGTTCCTTTGCTCTCTCTCTCCCTCTCTCTCTCCTTCTCTCTGTCTCTCTCTTTCCACACACACATACATACACACACACAAGCAAACACACGCATACACACACATACACTCGATCTTTCGCCCTTTTTCTATATGTTCACTGTCTTTCTTTAAATTTTATTTTTTGTTAGCTTATTTTCTTCTTTTTTTTTTCTTTTATCTGAACGAAGACTAGCCTTTATACAAAATAGCCAACCGACGCCATTTTTCAATGTTTAATAGATATGATGGTGTCTCTTATAGGTAGCCGTCTGTTCTTCAGTCCTTTTGAATTCTCATCTTATTTTTACTTATTTGTTTATTTATTTATTTCATTTTATTTTTTTACTGTCTACAGCCAATATTGTCTGATTAACTTTTGTCAAAGTAAGATTTTTCTTTAAGTTCAACAATAATTGATCAAACGTAGGGTTTTTTTACGGAGCAAATTTAGGAATAACTGTCTAAAGGAATTTGATCTAACAGTTTCGTGATCAGAATTCGGCTGCTATGATAAATTTTGATAGCATTTACTTCTGCTTTTAGAATAATATAAAATCTTACAAACAATAATGGAGTTTTAAATAAAACGTTTAGTTTTTACCCTATAATTCGGATTAACGCGTAATGCTATACATGTATTACTGCAGAGAGATGGAACGAATCAAATACATGCCAAAGTTGGCACGCATAGACATTGATATACCATGCTGATTTTTTTAAAAAAATTTTTATATATATAACAAGAAAAAAATTAAAAGAAAACTTGGTCTTTAATTATTTCTGTTTTATCTTTGCCTGTTATAAGTTAAAGCAAAAGCATTATATTTATCTTTATATATATATATACATATATATATATATATATATATATATATATATATATATATATATATATGAATATTTGGGGAGTGTTTTTCTACATTACCTAAGATATTATATAATTTACGCCTCAGAAAACTTGAAGAACGCGTGGCGGGCCCGTCTTAGAAAATCGACTCGACAAACAAGGTTCAAATTTGTTTGCTTTTCACATTTGCATTAATAACCTTGGAAAATTTACAAACCTCCATTCTCCTGATTCTCTCAAGGGTTTGGGATATTTGCGTAATAAAATCTAAATTAATCAAAGTAAAAATATGTTTTTGATATTTTCATTTATGAAAAGTCTTACATTTATTTCTCCATTTTGTGCTGCTACAAGGGCTTTGAATACTATGACTGTGGCCCCTTCAGAGAAGAGAGAATATCAATAAAATGAGGGGTTCAAGATATGAAAATGAACTGTATCTCATGCCAAGGTTTCACTTTTAAAAGATGTGCAATGAGGAGTACTTCTCCATTTACCCCTGGTCAACTTTTTTTTTGGAGTGGTTGTACATGCCAGGTTCCGATATATGGTTCAAAGAGATCTGTTTAAAACTAATCGGAAATTGATAAAAGAAAAAAAAAGAAGAAAAACCTCTACAAAAAAAAAAAACTGCACAATAATGGACAATGAACGAGAATCCCTAAGTTCTTTTATATAAAAAAACAAACAAACTAGACGGTTGACATGTTGCTAAAATCTATCAATTAATCTATCATGTTTTCGCTATGAAGAAATAAATACGGAAAAATATCAAGAAATATATATTTTTTACTAAAGCAATAATTCTTATTCATCATTGATTATATTTTCTTTTTATAATTTAATAATCTATCGTGGACTTTCAGAAGGAATTTAATAATATAATTGTGTAAAACCATTGAGTAAAATTATGAAGTTGATTGTACAACTACCAGTGCTCGTGAAAGTGAACTTCGACAAAAAAAAAAAAAAAAAAATTGGTTAAGTCTAGACCAGAGTCGAATTTCTGACAGCAATTTTATCGTCTAAGCGATAAGAACGCATTTCTGTGGTTTCTAGAAAGTTCTTTTTATTTAATCTTCATCTGAACATCAGTTAAAAATGATGAACTGAAATTTCAGTTTCCCTAAAGAAACGATTTAATAATTACCTTTTGTTAATTTGCTGCAGTCTTATAGTGTGAACTCCTTTAGGGGTGAATTTTCTATTTTATTTTACTTGGCTACTTTGAGAGAATTACTTGACAATCCTTCATCTCCTCAGTTTACTGCAGTAATTGCTGCCTATGATGATACAGGTGATTCTGTTCATAAAAGAGTGAAAGATTTTCATCTAAAATTCATGCTTATTTTCATTATATTGGTCATTTAGATATTTAAAATAATGACGTCAGGTATAAAGAAAATTCTTCTGAATTCAGTTATAAATTAAATTTTAATTGGTTTGGTTACATTGTTTAATGGCATATCGACCTTTGTAGGTTTTTTAATGGCAAAGTTATTCTCCTAGAAGAACAGTAGTGGTATTATTTGACCCATAGCTAGTAGGATAAGGTGGTTAATACCTTTCACAAGAGTATTTGCCCGAAAGTGAACGTAATAGCGCAACTGAAGTACGAACTCGCTTACTACGATACCGCAGTCCATCGCTTTAACCATTTCACCACGAGGACACCCACTAACTTTTAATTGTATTGCTCTCATAAAAAAAACACTCTTTTTTATATTTGCAATTATATATATATATATATATATATATATATATATATATTTTGGTCCAGTTAAACCGGAGTTGGGAGTAATTCCATCAGGACAAGAAGGTATTCAAGCATGACTATTTAAAATTTTCCTGGTTAAGAGCTCAATGTACCAATAATACAGAGCAATAAATTCTTTAAGAAAAACAACGAAACCGGTCACATAGGATTATAAATTTATTTCCATCCTGTTATGTGTTTTTGAAAAATCAAAAGACACGAAAACAATTAACAGGACTTCTTCACAACTTATGAATAAAATAAATCAGAATAGACACAGGAAAGAAGGGTGGGAGGGGATAGAAAAGGGGTGAAGAGTTATCTCCTCATTTAGCCCACTTCTTTTTTTTATTTTATTGTCAGAATTATAGTAAATTAATTTAAGAAAAAAAAATTATTTTTAAAATTTCTAATTATTTTTCAACATAAAACTACAGATTTAATACTAAATTAGAAAAATAACTTTATTCAGTATCTTTAATTTACATCTCTTCACATAGCTAAATGTAGACATAGGGCTAAATTTAAACTATAGAAACTTAACATAAATAATGGTTTTAAAAAAAAACATAGGATTAAATTGAGAATCAATGTAAAGGAACAAAAATAAGATATTAGGTAGAAAATGCGAAAAAACCATATCATACACACACACCAATCATCAAATGTGTAACTGATAATAAAATTATTGCTCCGCAATGTCTGTCACATTGCCCTCTTCTATCCCCTCCCACCCTTCTTTCCTGTGTCTATTCTGATTTATTTTATTCATAAGATCTGAAGAAGTCCTGTTAATTGTTTTCGTGTTTTTTGATTTTTCAAAAACACATAACAGGATGGAAATAAATTTATAATCCTATGTGACCGGTTTCGTTGTTTTTCTTAAAGAAGTATATATATATATATATATATATATATATATATATATATATATATATATATATATATATATATATATTCATGGTGATAATTTAACTTATAAACTAGACCTAACATTTTGTTAATATATTGTGTACCCTTGTTTTGTCCAAAGTCATATCAAGCTTTGTGTGTTATTTAATGATAAAGGCATCCTTGTAGAAAAATTGCCCAGTTGGCTGGGGCTGTAGAATACACCGACTGCTTCTCTGCAGAGGGGAAAGACCCCCCACCCAACGAGTGTTCTGAATATGACACTAAACAATCTGATGGTGAGGTTCCAGTAATGCTGGAGCTTTGGGGAATGCGGAGTACCCCTTCATTACCATCGCTCCCAGGTCTACTCTGGCCAGGAGTGGTAGCACCTAATAAGGGTCCTATCTATGGGTTAAATAGAATTAACAGCATACTTATGCTAAAATGAATTGTTTGAGTAAAACTGAATAGTTTGAAATAGAAATGACTTTTACAATTAAACCGTACTTACATTTAAACTGCGTGCTTTTGCTAAACTGAATTATTTGAAATAGAACTGTTTTTTCGACATTAAGACTGTATTTACACTTAACCGAATTGTTACATAAAACTGCTTGAATAGTTAGAAATGGGAATATCTTTGACCATTAAACTGTGTACATATGCTAAACTGAACTGTTTTCAATAGAATAGATTATTTACATAAAAATGGATTTGGCGTTAAATAACCTACAAAGGTCGATATGCCATAAAACCCAACAAACCCAAACCTAAACCCTTGTCGAAAAAATAGTTGTGGTGGTATCTAACCAATATCTGTGCGGGGATAAGGAAGTTCATGCCTGTCCCAAGATTATTAGTCCGAAATAAAACGCAATAGCAGACCTGCACGTTCGTCACTATGCCACGAGGACACTTTCTAATTTTTTTTCTTTAAACAAAATGATAATTACTGTATATGATCGAGTTCTGATCAAGTGGTGAAAAATATACCAAAAAAAAAATGTTGTCTACTTATAGATAAGTAGCATGTTGGTAGTTATTGACAAAGTTTACAGTAGTTATGACACAAGGTCAGAAGTATAGAGCAACTCATGATAACTGATGTCTCTAACAATGGTCTTTTATTACACGATGTGAGGTACCTCGTTATTTTACCAAACTCTCTACAGTGAGCAGAATGTGATCGAGGATCATTTTAAGTTCGGTGGAGCTGATTTAGATTCAATGTTTCCTTCTCCTAGATCGGTTGCCTAACCAAATCTAAAGGAGTCAGTCTGCCTTGCTATTTACCCATAGGTTAAGGGGAGAAGAGATTGTTTCATGCATTTCCATAATGAAATGAAACAGACAACCTCGTTCAGGATTTGAACTCGTGTCATCAATTCCAGTCAATACGACGATAACGGTTATGCCAAGGATGGCACAAGTATTATTGACTAATCTTTGCTTAGTTGTGGAATAAGGCCAAATGTATGGAGCACTTAGTGAGACTTGAAACCACTAGTAATAATTCGTTTGTTTAGCTAATTAACCAAGAAACCACGTCTGGCGACCAAGTAATAAATTCGAAGGGTTAAATTTTAAACATAAGCGGAAAGATGTGAAGCAAATTCTTATTTCAAAGATTTATTCCTCTATAAAGAAAACACATGATTTCTACAGTGATGTCATTCAGGCAAACTAGCTGTTATTGATTGCCTACTTGTCTAAGAATGATTTCTCCATAAGATAATTTGAAAAAGTACAAATAATAATTATAACAAGAACAACAACGACAATAATAATAATAATAATAATAATAATAATAATAATAATAATAATGAAAACTATCAGCTAACACTGATGTGAAAACTCTAAAGGACTAAATAATAATAATAATAATAATAAGAATAATAATAATAATAATAAAGTGACCTCGACCTTGCAAGAGAATTGAAAAAGCTGTGGAATATGAAAGTAACGATTGTGCCAATTGTGGTTGGTGCGTTAGGCACAAAAACTAAAGGGTTATTAAAAGGCCTGGAAGACTTGGAGATTGGCGTACAGGGAGAGACTATCCTAACGACAGCATTGCTAAGAACGGCCAGAATCCTGAGACGTGTCCTGGGGACCTGAGGAGACTTGAGTAAATGATAATAATAATGATAGACCTTATAATATTAGAGAAACAAAGATTTGCAAAATTGTCGACTTTACTGTCCCGGTTGACCACAGAATAAAACTGAAAGAATGGGAAAAGAGAGATAAGTACCTCGACCTTGCTAGAGAATTGAAAAACTATGGAACATGAAGGTGACAATTATACCAACTGTGATCGGTGCTTTTTGCACGGTAACTAAAGGATTATTAAAGGGTCAAGAGAATTTGGAAGTTGGCGGCCGAGTGGAGACCATCCAAACAACAGCATTATTGAAGATGACCAGAATACTGAGAAGAGTCCTGGAGACCTGAGGAGATTTACTGTCACTCAATCTCCAGTGAAAGTCCATCATCTATCGCCGATGTGAAAAACTCTAATGAGTAAATAATAATAATAATAATAATAATAATAATAATAATAACCTTTTGTCGGGGTTTTTACGTAAGGAAAATTCTCAAAAGATGAGAGGCAATGTGAACACATTTTCTTAAAAACTATTCTGCTATATGGGGTTTTAAAGTAGGTTGATTGTAGCTTTGCAGAAAGTTAAGACAGCTCTTATTTCAACGAATCGACAGGGAATGACACGGGTTCGATCTGATTGTGAGGCTGATATACCAAACCATTGGTGAATGTGAAGTTGCCCTTCGTTAACATTGCTGACTGGTCTACACTGAGCTGGATTTAGAGTATCGGTTCGGGTCTCATCAAATAGAACTGTTTGATCATTTACTAAGGATTTTAACAGATATTTAAAGCCATGCATTTGTGTGCAATTTATTCGTTTTAAATAGGAATACTTGAGAAATAGACTAATATCCTATTTACCAACCACTCCGCTCGGGCAGGATATGACACAAGGTCAATTTTTAAGCTGAGTTTAACAGGTTTGAATTCAGTGTTTTCCTTCTCGTAGACTAGTTGCCTCACCAAGGCTGAAGAACCTAGTCTGCCCTACTATTTACCCATAGCTGGAGGGAGAATAATTGGATTCATACCTTTCCCAAGGGTATTAGTGCTATGTGAAATGCAATCAGTCTCGTCCAGGATTTGAACTCGAGTCGCCGTGTCCACATCCTGCGACGATAACCATTACACCACGGGCACTAATATTGAATAGCAATTTAACATTAATATTGAATAGCAATTTAACATTATTATTGAATAGCAATTGATGTCATTTAACGGTATGCAAAATCAGCTCTTACGACCCATTGAAAATCGTAGAATATATATATATATATATATATATATATATATATATATATATATGTCATTATCATCATGTCATACCGCTAACACGGATATACCTGATCCTCTCTCGTCACTTCTACCTATCGCTCATCGCCTCTGGCGGGTCTTCAGAGCTATATCCCGTATCCTAACACAACTGCTGTATGTATGTTCGAGCTGGTCGTCCTGCTTTTTCCCGGCTATATGTGGGGATCCATAAGAATATATCACTTATGAGCTCGTCCCTGTTTCTCCAGTAGAGTCCTGCATGTCTGGTTCGTCTAACTTGGATAGTTTTCCTGGTGGGAGGAAGGAGGCCGTATAGTTGGTGCATTTATATATATATATATATATATATATATATATATATATATATATATATATATATTGTCATTGTCAGTATTACTGACTGTTTCGTAGTATCACGACTCTTCAGTGTGGTAGTAGTTCACTTGAAGCTGGGATCGAAACCCACCCAACTTTGTATCATACCTCTTAGCCAGTAAACGAACTACGTCAGCTCGGGAATTATAAAGCATGATGTAGTAGCTTTCGTTTGTTTACATTTTTGCCTTCTCAGATACCATAGTTCTAAACTCGTTCGAAGAGATTTGCATTATGCAAGTGGCAGACGTAAATTCCTTCGCCAGAGGGCTCAACCCCCTTGGGGGATCGTATCCATAGACAGGCTGTTTTGTTGTATCAAAACTTTTTAGTGGAGATAGACACGTTGGACGCTTGAAGCTGGTATCGAAGCCCTCCCGACTTTACGTTAGAATTAGTATCATACCGCTTAGTCCGCAAGCGAACTACGTCAGCTCGGGAATTATAAGTCATTATCTCGTAGCTTTCGTTAGTTAACATTTTGCCTTACCGGAAACCAGAGTGCTCACGTGTGTCTGTGTGACAGATAAAGTCGAAGATAACAGAATGAAAAATCTTATCAACAGATTTATAATTTGTATTTCTTTAAGTTGAGTGGAAAGTTTGCTGAAAACAAAAGTACAAAATCTGATCGTCTAAGCAAAGAGAACATTTGTCAGAGCGCAGATGTTTTTAATCTTGTTAAGATTCGTGGAATGAATGTGTAAAATTTGTGTGTGTAAATAATTGTGTGTTTATTATATTCTTGGTATTAGACCTTGGTTCAATCCCAGGTCGCGTCATACCAAAGACTTGCAAAACGTTACTTGATACCACCTTGCTTAACACTTAACAATATAAGGTACGTATCAAAGGTAAAGTGGAACAATCTAGGGAAAGGAGTAGCGCCCTCCCCTACATATCGGTATAGGAGCTATTGAAAAGGTAGCCTTCTGGTCGCCCGCGACTACGGTCACCAACTTTACTTTACTATATAGACAGAGAAATGTATTTATGCCTTAAAGAAAGTGTAAGTAAAATGCTTCTAATATTATATTTACTAGGCGACAGATGAAAAACTTTAACGCAAATATAAATGTTAACAGCATTTGTTTAATTTAAGAAAAAACAGGTCGAAATGATATACATTCTTGAAAAAAAGAATGGAAAATTTTTCTCAAATAAAATAAACTAAAAGGTATTTTAGTTTGTAAGAATTCATTATTTAGTGTTTATGGAGTAAGTATAGAGAATTCCATGTTCGTCGTTAGTTGAGTAAGCATAGAGAAATCCACACTTATGGAATTTTTATTTCATCGTTTATTTAAATAATTAATGTAGGCCCGATATTACCTAAAAATGTTGATGGTTTATCTCTGAATCTAATTATCTAAGAAAATGTATTGTCAATGCTTTGCAGGGAAAAGTTTTCTCGGATTATTTTGGTTTTGATTTTTCAAAATTTTTCCCCGCCAAGGCAAATATTGTTGACGGTGTACTATCTCAAAATTTTAAAACTAGTGCGTCCGAGTCAGTTGGTTAATGATTCTAAAATTACAGATGCAAAAAAATTAACACTTTATTTGGTATGGAAATCAGCTGACTTCCCATATATATATATATATACATATATATATATATATAAATTGTCATCTGCAGACAGACTGGTTCGTTGTATCACAACACTTCAGTGTGGCTAGACACATAGAACGCTTGAAGCTGGGATCGAAACATGCCCAACATTAAGTTAGACTTAGCATCATACCACTCAGCCAGTAGGCGACATACGTCAGCTCGATAATTGTAAGGTATGATGTAGTAGGTCTCGTTTATTTACATCTTGCCGTATATATATTTGTGTGAGTTGTGTTCGTGTATAAACAGGGTTCATAAGAATTGATATACAAACACCTCAACGAACCAAGCATCAAAACGTATTTGTCCTTCCTTAATTAGGTCTTATAAACCTCTCTGATCAATCTCTTCTTTTGTCATTTTACACAGTTTTTTTCGAGTCTCACTGAACTGTTTACACATCAATGGAATTGTCTTCAACAAGAAGCAAAAATGAACTTCAAACATTGTTTGGAGAATGTATTTTGCGCAATATATGATATAGTATCTTCAATTGCTCTTGATATACAGCTGAGACAATTTACAAAAATCACGGTTGAAAGTTTCTCACCGTGTGGAGATATTTTGTGTTTGAAATTACTCACTCCACAAACGGTTTGTCAGTAATTTTAGTATTAGCAAGCATTTCACTCACACACACACACACACACACACACACACACACACACACACACACACACACATATATATATATATATATATAACTTAATTCAGAGCAATAGGACAGTATTTGACAAGAACGAAAGAAGAATGATAATCAACCAAGGTAGAATTAACCACCCGTCCTTTAATTTTGTCGATTATCAGATGAGCTAAAGACGTTTTGAATTCTAAATCACATGAGGATCGACGATATGAATTATGACTCATGATTTGTTATCGTGTGTTGCTATTATCTTGTTTTATATTGTTAATTAGCCATATACATGAATATGGCTATGTTCGAAATGGATATCGAATGTTCATAACAATAGAACATATAAAGAACATAGGAACCTCGAAATTCGAAAACACGTAACGACTTCTTGTTCAGCTACGAAACCTTTTTATTAACTTTGAGTTAAACGTTTCGACATAAGGAGGAGAGACACAATCTTCTATGCTGTCTTATTCATTTGGACCCCATCTCGTGCGCCCCCCCCCCATAGGGCGCAATTTCGCCGCGCGTCTGCGAGCTCCAAAAGTCGATCCTTCTCGTTTGGCGTCTAGTACTCAACTCTCTAACTTTCTTGAAATTCTAACACAAACCTCTGCGTGCTTCCGGTACGTGACATCACGCACACCCTGTCACCCCGTTTCGTCTCGGAGTATTGTGATATCTCTGAGTGACATGTCCGCTCTGTGCGCGCTGTCATATTACATACCTAACCAACCACAAATAAAATCATTATTCATCGATGATGACAAATTATTATCTTAAACTATTGTGCCCTCCTCCACATGTCGAACTGAGCAACAATATTTTCAGCAATACAATTTCAACAAAATAATACAACAAAAAACATGCGTCAGTCCCAAGCTCAAAAGTCACTGAAATAAAATCAAAAGGTGTTCGTATTGTCCTTAGTTTTCTTTTTTTTCATTGTTTTTTCTTTTTCCGACCACATTTTCTGTTTCTTTTTTTTTTTCTTTTTTCTTTTAATTTTTTCAACAGTCACTCATTCGGCATGTATATTTTTTCAGTCTTTAATTTGTTCTCTTATTTTTTTTTTTTAATCTCAGGTCAATTGCTCATTATATCTTTTCTACTTTTGCCTTCCTTCTACGTCCGTACTCATTACTTCTAACTTTATATCTCCTTCTCACGTAATCTCTGTCATTAATTAATGTACACATTTTAACCTTCCACAACCAAGCATAGCTCGTAATCAAACCAAGATACATGTTTCCCCTTTTTTTCCAACTTTTGACCACCGTCAAACGGTGTATCTCACATCTTTTCAACAGCTTACGAGTACCCTTCTTTCTTATCTTCTTTCTTTTTATCACCCTTAAAATACCGGGTGTTCTTTTCTAAACTACCCAAACCTTTATCAACTCAGCCAACAACATTATTCCCCCAAAACAATTTAAAACCGAGTCCATGAATGTTCGAACACATGCAATGAGATCAGCAAAACTCCGCCCACATCTTAAATATCAAATCTCCAAACCTTTTTTTTTCCGAACATCTTCCTCAACAAAACCTCACAAATATAACCGTCTGCCTTGTCAGACACACACACAAAAAAAACATCTGTCTCTTCGTTGCTCTGTCCCTATGGCGAGATATCCGAGACAATTTTCCAGTCGATACGGACAACAAAAGGTCCGAAGCATTCCAACTGTGCCTTCGACTTAGTCGGAAGCAACAACTTAAAAAAAAACCCGGCCTGATTTCTTCAGCGCCCAAAATATCGATTCTCCAACATCGAAAAATGTCCCAAAGGTCCTAACTACAGATATGTAAAATTTTTCCGGCAATCCCATCGATGAGCGAAATCTCCAAGGTCTCGAATCAAAATTCTAATCCTTTGTCCACACAGCAGCCATCGGTCTTTCTTTTTCTCAGCCATTGCTTTTCTTAATTCTCTGTTACTCTTTCTTGCTCTCCCCCTCACACTACGGTACAAAGTCACACACAGTAGCAATCATAATTTTCTATGCTACCAACGATTTTTTTTTTAAATTTTAGAATTATTTCCAAATCTATCCTCCACAACCATTCAAACTCTATTCGTAAATTAAACTATGGCATACCTAAATGAGCAAATACCTTCTTATTCTTTTTCTTTTCTTCATGCCTTTTTTTCCTTTTTTTTTTTTCTTGGAGTTGAGTTGTGTTACTTCTATTTTCTTTTCTTTTCACGCCTTATTTTTTTCTTTTTTCTTTTGGAGTTGCGCTATTTTTCTACTTCTTCTCTTTTGGATGTTGGACTTTTCTCCTTTTTCATTCTGGTGGGTGTCGCATTTGTTCTTCTTGTTTTTGGTCTCTTTTCCTTGTTTCTAATTTTCTGGGGGCCTTGCGCTTCCTCTCTCTCCTTCAATCGCCTGAACAAGCCGCTCCGAAATAGATTCCTCATTGTTCTTAGCCGTTTCTCTGATCGTCTCCGTGGAACCATGGTAACCCAGTCGTACTATACCCATGATACGGATATGCCTAGCTCTGGTGCCGACCTACCTAGGGCGATGAACGATAGGGAGGAGTGGCGAGAGAGGGTCAGGGATATCCGTGCTACCAACGCGATATGATGATGACATAGCCATATACATGAATATGGCCATGTTCGTAATGGATATCGAATGTTCATAACGATAGAACATATAAAGAATATAGCAATCTCGAAATTCGAAAACACGTAACGACTCCTTGTTCAGCTACAAAACCTTTTTATTAACTTTGAGTTAAACGTTTCGACATAAGGAGGAGAGACATAATCTTGCTATGCTGTCTTATTCATTTGGCCCCCATCTCGTGCGGCTCCCATTGGGCACAAGTTCGCCTCGCGTCTGCGAGCTCCAATAGTCGACCGTTTCCGTCCGGCGTTTAATTCTCAACTCTCTAACTTTCTTCAAATTCTCACATAAACCACTGCGCGCTTCCGGTGCGTGACCTCACCCACACCCTGTAACACCGTTTCGTCTCGGAGTATTGAGATATCTCTGAGTGACATGTCCGCTTTGTGCGTGCTCAAGCGTTACCACCTGCATCAAGGTTGCACCTAACTAACCCATGTGCTGAGCCGAAAGGTTCTCAGCCTAACTAAACCAAAAGGCATGAACCGAAATCCCTCGGCTATTATATTACAATATACGAGGTGCATACGATAAGTTTCCAGACTTTTTTCGTGTGGGCACTTTTATTGATAGTACACACATGAAACTCTAGTCCCCTTCGAAGTAATCTCCTCCGGCTGCAGCGTACTAGTTGTACCGTTCCAACAACTTCTGAAAGGCCCCTCACATTCTCCCTAGCTTCCTTGAATCTCTTATGCCACTCGGAAACTGAACCTCGATTCATGAAAGATGGTCCAGAAGCAGTCTGCAGCAATCCATAAGTTTCTGTGGCATTTTTTGCTTCAAGTTTAAAACATACTTTTATTGCATATAGTTCTAAAGTGTCAGATTGCATTTTTGAAATTCACCAGCTGTGTCAATCAGGCTTTAATTGGGTGTATTCCAGTTGCTGCTCTAGCTGTTCATTTAAACCTGAAATCATAAAAATTGGCCAGTCATCTCTAAAGATCTATAGCAATAATATACCGAATTTTCAAAAGTCTACGAAAAAAGTTTGGAAACTTATTGTATGCACCTCGTATATATATATATATATATATACGTGTGTGTGTGTGTGTGTGTGTGTGTGTGTGTGTGTGTGTGTGTTGCAAAACAAAAGTTTGGCATGAAATAATGCAATTTCTATGAATTTGATTCAAAAGAGAAAATATATCGTTTTAAGTTCTTATTGTCATCATCGTTTTCATGAAAGCATGCGACACCACGGATTCCCTCTAAAAGTATGTCAAGGGAATCTCTCTCTCTCTCTCTCTCTCTCTCTCTCTCTATCTCACCCTCATGCACTCGCGCCATCTATCTTTATCGGTCATCACTGTCGGCTAATGAATGTAGGTATTTCCTGGCCATCTACTGGTGCGTCCACATATAATAGTCCATGATTGAATATCTCCTATGAGATCGTACTTATTTCTCCAGCTGTCGAATTGCTCAGCATATCTTGCTTGGCTGTTTTAGCAGATAGGAGTTGAGTGACTATATAATTGCTTTTTTGTTGAGTAATGCTCTTAGAATTTCTTTAAAATAGCATTCCTGAAGAGTTCCAATCTATTTTTTTTTCAGATTTTTCATTAAAGTCGATGTGATGCAGCCATGCAGTTGTATTGATTAGGCAACAGCTTGGAAGAATTCCTGATTTTATTCCATCATCTGAGGGATCAGATTTCCATTTGGTCGATACATTCTTTTTAATTTCTTTATAAAAGAGTAAAGGATAAAGAAAAGTGTATAAGAAAACTGTTAATTACAAAACAGTGAAGGTGATGTATTATTGCCTAAGTGGCTAATTTACTCGACTGCGACATCGTAATAAGCGCGTTCGAACTCTGTTCACGTAATTACATTCACTTTTGCACTAATACCCTTGGAAAAGGTATGGGCCCTTTTTTTCTCGGCTATCTGTTAAATAGTACCACTGCAGTTCTTTTAGTGGGATAGCTTTGGCTTTAAAGAACAAAAAAAATAAGTGAAATTAAACAATGGAACTAAATTGAACGAAACAAAAACAGTGTATCATTAAGAGGTAAAAACACAATTACGGTTTGGTTACTTTGTTTAATGACATATCAACCTTTGTAGGTTATTTAATGCCAAAGTCATTCTCCTAGAAGAACAGTAGTGGTGCTATTTAACCCATAGCTAGGAGGATAAGGGTGTCCGTACCTTTTCGAAGGATATTAACCCGAAAGAACATAATAGCGCGACTGGATTACGAACTCACTTACTAAGATTCCGCAGTCCTTCACTTTAACCATTACACCACAAGGACACCCTAAAATAACTTTAAACAAAAACAAATACAAAACTAGCATAAATAACTCAGGATCGAATATATGTATTGCTACACATTAAATAAAACGAAAAAGGCATTTGTTATATAATTAACGAATTTTTTTTTAATAATAATCATTTCTCGTTAATTATATTTTCTTATTCAGGTTGGAGGGTTTTGAATCATTCGCGTTTCAGTCCAGGTGCATAGTCAATTGGTGCAGTTTTACGCTCGCACGCAAAAGATATGGCGATCACCATGTGTCATAATAAACTCCCAGACAAGAAATGAGGCTGGAGTGTGGATGACGTCCATTGCTTTAACCATAACACCACGAGGAAACACCCACAATTATTAATTCACATTTAATTTCATGAATATCTTTTTATTTTCATTTATTTTATTGACACCAAATATTGATTAGACGATTATTGACAATGGATTTTCGGTAATTCTAAATATCTTAAGTAATTCTAAACATTATATTGTGTTGTTTTTTAGTTGTGATTGTTTTAAATTTTTTCTATCACTGATCCTTCTTTCTCCACGCTTTTAATGGCCTACATTATCGCCAATGATATTTTCCAAGAGTCAGTGAGATCTGACGTATGAGCGGAGTATGTCTTGTAACATAAAACATATTTTTACTGTTTCTGAAGGATGGTATGTGTTATTATCATGCATTAATATTTATTCAGATATTTGTCTAACCTCCCACTAAGTAAAATTCGACACCAAATCATTTTAATATGGGGAGCCATGCGAGAATCGAAACTCATGCACAGACGTCACAAAAAAATCTTGATACTGGCGGGTTTCTTTTTTGGGGCGCCTCAAGCGCCAACCTATGAACTTAGCCTTGCAAAGCCTTGTAGCTTGGTAAAGACATGCCCTGAGACCAAGCAAGCAGTTTTGCATTCCTGAGCAAAAAGCCCGAGAAGCAATGTTTCTCCAGGTATAAAGTGTTCTCACAAAGAAGGAAGAGCATGATTTCCAATAATACTTTTCTACATTGCGATAATTATTTTATTCTTTGCTATGTAACCAGATAAGGGACCCAAATCTAATATAAAGGAAAATCCCGAAACTAATGCGCAACTTTTTCCGAATTAAACGGATTATTCTACCCATTTCTGACGGAGGCGTTCAACATTCATCTGTCATGATTTTTTCTGTCAGAGACAAATAAATGAAACTCACCGTTTAGATGAAACTTAACTTACAAGACTGTAATGGCTAACCAGCTGGACTACGACATCGTTGTGAACCCAGCAACGCAATTACGTTCACTTTTGGACCAATACCCTTGAGAAGAGTATGGACCACCTTCAGCTAAGGGCCAAATTGTACCATTACTGTCCTTCTCCAAGGATGTCTTTGGCTTTAAATTACCTACGAAGGTTGATATGCAATAAAATAGTGAAACCAAAGCTTATCACGTAAGACGCACTTTTCCCCAAAAATATCCCATCAAATCTTCTCGTGTCTTATAAAGTCAAGGGTAAACTATGGGTTACTTATTAATGTCATTTAAGTGCTACAATGGCCCTTAAATTAAACTGCTAAAATAAACAAGTTGACCATCTTTTCCACACTAACTACGGTCACTCTTTTCAAGGGTAATAAAATATAATAGTTACTTGTCTTCATACGAAACAAAATCAGTCAGAAAAAGAATTAAACAGCGAAGATTAACCATGATAGCAGCTTTACAAGCTTATTAAGATTTTTAAAATAAGGATTTAATTCTGATCTGACTACATGTGAAAGATTAAAATTCACCTGATAATGGGGAGGTCAACGAATGTCAGTCAAAAATTCTTCACTAGACAATTGAAGAATAAAAATGTCTATTTATTTGTCTCTGATTATTAATGCTTGCCCGAATTGAGGTGTGCCTTATAAATTGTCAAATATGGTACTTTCATTGCTGAATAATAGTTTGCACCTGTTTTCATCTATTCATAAGAACGTGCACGTTTATAACGGTGAGTTGAGATTTGTTTGTTCTTGCTAATGAAACCTTTTATGAACATCAAACGGACGTGAATGAAGCTTGGTTTCATAAAAACCTCAATCTACCGAGCAACTTTTAAGCTTTATTCCTCACTTAACTGTCACGAAGTACATGCTGCTGTGCGGCTTCATCATGCTGCGTTTTTGAAACATCCGATCTTTCCAAGGGAATGTTTTACGAGGCTGACGTCATTAAAGAAGCCTTTATTGAGAAGAAATTACATTTATAGGGTCTTATAATTTCTTTTACAATGACAGAAATCATGTTTTAGTGAAAACCTTTGTCTTAGTTATTCATCAACTTTTCAACAACTTACAACCGGCATGATTAATCAAACTGTTATAAACGATAGTTAATTGTCATTTATGTGATTTGTAAGGATATATATATATATATATATATATATATATATATAGAGAGAGAGAGAGAGAGATAGAGAGAGAGATCTAAAAAAGATGTATACACGCTTCAATTAACTGCAAACCAAGTTTTTATTATTATTTGTTTGATTTTCAACATGTAAAAGAATTTAACAACATCCTTCTGTCGTTTTGTCACTACTGCTACTCAAATTGATGTCCATTCTAGTCCAGACACCGCCGATAACGTGAGGCAATGGAGTAGCACACATCATGAAGCAATTCCCTCGGTATTTGCATGCATTCACGTTTAATGGTTGCTCTTAATTCAATAATTGTTGTGGGTTTCAATGCATAACCTTTGTCTTTTAGGTATCCCCATGAAAAGAAGTCTAGTGATGTGAGGTCTGGTGAACTAAACCTCTCCGTCCAATCCACCTGTTTGGTAATCTCTCATTAAGGAAGGGTGTAACATCGTGATGGTAGTGTCGGGGTGCCCCATCTTGCTGAAAACAAAAATCCTCTTCTTCAAAGTGTTCACATATGCAGTTATTTAAAGTGTGTATACATCTTTTTGGGACACGCTGTATATATAGTAAAGTTAGCAACCATAGTCGAGGGTGACCCGAAGGCTCCCTTTTCGATAGCTACTACACCAAGGTGTAGGGGAGGGCGCTACTCCATTCCCAGGATTGCTCCACTTTACCCTTGAACCGTACCTTATAATGCTGAGTTAAGCAAGGTGGCATCAAGTTCCATTTTTAAAGTCTTTGGTATGACTCGACCTGGGATTGAACCCAGGTCTCCCGGGCCATTGGTGAACACCCTAACCGCTGGGCCAATGTCCCGGTTATATAAAGATATAAAAAAATTGTAATTTGCTTAAAGCATTGCACAATTTTTATTTTATTTTATATTATTGAATAAATTTTGAAAGCTATTGCAATGCGAAATAAGTATCATCTGAGTCTGTTTAATTTCAAAGTAAAATTTTGTCGCCAGAGACTTTTTTTTTATATAAATAAAAAAAAAATGAATATTCAACATCGTTTTCATTTATAAAAAAGTCTCTGACGATGAAGTCTTACTTCGAAATTAATTATACTCAAATGATTTTTTTTTATTTCGCATTGCAATAGCCCTCTAAATTAATTCAGTACAATATATATATATATATATATAGTCAATCACAGGCAGACTGTTTCGTTGTATCACAACTCTTCCGTGTAGCTAGATACGGAATACACTTCAAAAAGTGCGGAATTGTCACCTTCGTTTTGCATACGACATTAAACAAACTGATAACAAGGAAGACCCGATTTTTTTTAATTTAACAATTTACCATTTTAGCTTCATAAACCTTAAACAAACCAGACTATTCTATTTAAACTTATGGTTCAAATGTTTCTACGCTATGAAGCGAAATATATTACGGAATTACATGACGTTGAGGGAAAAATTATCTAATGATCCGTTTATTTGAATTTTCAGTATGTATGCAAGTGCCAGCCAAATCCTACAAATGCAGATAATTGTACGGTTTTAAGACATTTACTGAAGATCTAAATAAGATCTAGGACTTTATTCAATGAAAAAAAAAAACATGGTTCAAAGAAATGAATGTCAGTTGAAAAAAAGTATCATAAAACAAACTCAAAAAGATAACCCACAGTGGACTTTATGGAAAAACACTGTTTTTTTCTAGGATGAGTTAAAAACAGTATATATATATATATATTATCTTCAAAAGAAAAAGAAAAAAAGAAAAAACTATAATAATCGGTCAGATTTTTAAAGAGAAAATTTCTTGTTCAGTGGACTTTATGTACATTGAGCACTTGACTGGGCTTCCTTAATTTTAACATTCTATTTTTGAATATTTTATTGGTCCTGCTCAGAATTGTTCCGAACTCCGGATTTACTCGATTAAATAATATATGTACGTACGAGGGTCGTTGAAATATTTAAGCCGTAGCCAGAAAGAAGAGCATAACTGATCACTTCTAAAGAATAAAAAAAAAGAAATCTGAATTTTTTGGTTTCTACTTTTATAGAAATTGGTCATCTGTTAACACAGCAAAGATATTTAGCAATCCTCTTCTTAGATGATGAGGCTTAGAACGTTTAGTTACGACCTTCGTACATTTATCTCTCTCTCTCTCTATATATATATATATATACATATATATATCAGTGATGTGGACCAAAAGTCGGTACACAGAAAGAAAACACGTGTTAGAATTAAGAAAGATATATTAACAAAAGTTACAAAGGATATTGTCCAATATTGGTTGTCGTACATCTAGTACTCCGGTACTGCTACTGGTATTGCTCCCCCGTGCTCGGTATTAGGGTATTACAATGCTAGTAATATAGTGCTGCAAGATTCCATGATGCAGGTAAGTTTCGGTATCAAAACACGCTACATTTTTGTCTGGGAAAAAATAAAACTATTAATATTTCCTCCTCATGGGATTTACGTCGAGTGGTTGCGTAAATTTTCTATTTCTTCCCGAGCGTCGTACTTTTGGAGAGACTCGAGGCGTGTCTAGATCAAAATGATCGAATATTGCGTTGATCAGCTTTTCGCAGGTATTTTGTGGTGATTCCTCAGATTCATTTAAACGGCATTTCCTGAACTAGTTCATATGGCGTTTTTGGGTGTTTTTTGGTCCCTGGACAATATAGAACAGTCCGCCAATCCTTTGTTTGATGGTTCCTACTTCCCAGAATGTAATGTTGTTTTTGTGGGCCTTGAAAAGGACTTTATCGCTGGGAAAAATGTTTCTTATGGGGCGAGACGGTTTTCTTGAACTTTGCTTCCCGTGGAATGGGTTTATCGAAGACGGACTTGACTTTTCTTGCGATCATTGTTTCTGATTTCGCGAATTCGTCCTTAGAGTAGCAATAATTGAGTCTTCAAAGATTTCCGGATTTTTGGGAATGAGTTGCAATAAGCTGCCAACGTGGCAAATATTTTTAGATGTTAGGAACTCTATCTTGAAGTTGTAGTTTAAGAGAATCATTCCACAACGAAATAGTCTATTTGCGGTATAGACTGGCAGACCTTTCTTCGACGCAAAGATTGTTATTAGGGATCCCAGCTTGTAGTATGAACTGTACTTCCATGTAGGTATCTGTGGAACTTTGTGACGGCGAATATTATCCCTAGAGCCTCTTTCTCTATTTTGGAATATTGCTTCTCAGATGGTAGCAGGGATCTAGATGCGTGTGGTACAGCTTTTCTCGAACTATCTGGCAGTTAATAAAGAATGCAAGCACCGATGCCGTATGAGCTTGCATCACTTGCGACTATGATATCGAGGGTAGGGTCGTAGTGGGTGAGAGAGAGATCCGAAGTAAGAGTTTATTTGATCTTTTCGAATGACTCTTGGCATTCAGGGGTCCATAACCATGGCTTGTCCTTTTTTAAGAGTTCGTTGAAAAGTCCTATAAAATTCTGCATGTTCTTAATGTTTAGCTTGTTGAAAATTTCCTCAGGGCTTGGTAGAGGATAGTGATGATCCTGTAAGGCATCGTTTAACCCTGTGGAGATTTCAGCACTGATTCGTATCTGGTTGGACTTCTTTTTTACATGGACCGTAGGTGCTGCCCATTCGCTAAAGTCTGTTTTTAACAGAATACCCGCTGGTTCAAGTCTATCTAAATCTTTGTTGATTTGTTCTAGAGCAACGAAAGGGACATTCCGTTTCTTCTTGAATACCAGGTGTGCACCGTCTTTCACCATGAACTTAGCTTCTAATTTAGAACATTTCCCATGGCCGCCAGAAAAAAAAACCCTTGGGAAATCGTTGTTTGAATTCCTTTTTGAGATTTACCTAAATGAACGTTGTGCTTTCTATTTTGCGGTAAAAGGAACTCATAGGGCAATCCCATAGATTGAAATTTTCAATCCAATCTGTTCTGAACATGTTGTCCGAATTTTTTAGTATGTAGGCTTTCGTCTTTTTGGTAAATCCATTTAGTGTTACTGTAAAGATTACCTCGCCTAAGATGTTAATATTCTCGCCAGTTACGGGTTTTGCTGTTTTATCCGTCTTTAGTAAGGTCGGCTTGTTTAATTTTCCCCAAGTACGCTAATTGATGATTGAGATATCAAAACCCGAGTCAAGCTGGAATTTAATGGTGTTATTGGAAATATCAACAGTCACATATTTCCTTAAATTTTTGTTGACTGTGTCGTCTGATTGAGCTTGCCTAATTTTACTTTTTTCTCGTTATGTTGGCGAACCAACACTGAGTAAAGTTATGACCATTTTTATGGCATATTTTGCAATATTTTTTCTTGACAGGACAAAATTTCATCTAATGCCATTTACGACAATGGTATCATGGTCCAGGCGGTTTCTTTAACCAATTTGCGTTTTGTTTATTGCGAGGTTTAGAACCTGACATTTGCCTTTTGTCTTTTTGACGTGAATAGGCGGTTGACTTGTTTCGGGTTTTTCTAATCTGAACCACACGTGATTCCTCGATCGTTTTTGAGTCACAGTTGACAGAAATTGTTCTTTGACAGTCCTCTGCCAATTTTTGGAGAGTCAATCCTTGCTCATTTTCAAGCTTGGTCAGTACCCGCCGTCTGACTTCGGCGTCTTCTGCTGATATTAGACCCTGTGCAAATATTAAGCCCTTGACATCATCCGTAGTCAGCTCGGCTAGTTTGAAATCATTACAGAGGTTGTTCACTACAAACATTAGAATATCTTACTGGTTGTCCTTAACTGTGTTTAGGCATTTCCAACGTTTGTGGAACAAGGTGGTATTAGGCCCGAATAGTTCTGATAGGAGCTTAATAGTCTCTGAAAAATACAAGTGTGTGGATTTTGTTGGGTAATATGAAGTCTACGAACCTATTATGTTCGGTTGTTCCCAGTTTTCTTAATAGCAGACGTACCTTTTTTTACTAGGCCATTGTTCACAGTCTACATTGAAAATATCTTCATAGCGCCTGTAAAAAGCCTCGAACGTTTTGTCTTTCTCTGGGAACGTATTCGAATGTTTCAATCGAGTTATAGATTGTACTCTAGGAAGATATCGTGTCTTTTTCAGAGGTTTTTTTAGTCATTTAATGAATTTATGAGTAATTCAACAAAGTGTTTTTGCTGTAGTTCAATTTTCTGCAGTGTAAATTGTTGGAATTCTAATTGTTGTTTATGTAACTCCATAACCAATTTTTCCTGTCTTTTTTCGAATTTTTGTTGCTGATCCAAGTTAGCCTTTAGCAATTGAATGATTGTTTTTTTTTTAAATTCTTCCACATTTAATTCGAATTTATAATATGTCGACTAGAGTAGGTAAACAAGTAAAAAATTACTGCAAATACGGTTGCTTTGAAAACCGGTGTACCAGGCGGGTACACAAGAATATAGACAGATTTTCTTTGTTTGCAGAAAAAGGAATGGACAGAAAATTCGTTAATTGAACTACTTACGGGTTTAGCTTCTTGCTAAATACCATTGTTCCGTTAAATTTGGTCATTTAAATTTCCCCCACACTAATAAGATTTTTTTTGGTTAGCCAAAAAAGTTTTAGTAAGGAATAAAATAAAGAAAAATTATTTCTTGGTAGGTGTCAAAGAGGTTCATTTGCATAAGTGTTTACAAATAAGCAGAACTTTTTTTTCTGTTCTTCACTGGAGGATTTTTGTAATTGTAGACAAACTTATTTTTAGAGAGCGGGGAGGGAAGAAAAAGCAAAAAAATGCTCGAGAGATTTTTTGGGCGAATGTGAAATTTCTTTTTTTTAGAAAAGAAAAAAGCTCGCCTCGCTGAATTTGGTGAATAGTTTTTTCCAAAAGCTTGAGTTTGTCAATTTGTTTTGTGAACAAACTGGCTTATTTTTTGTGTAAGCAATCGTTCTCGATACTTGGTTGACCGTTATATTATTCGAACAGACTTTGATAATCTTAAATATTCCGTAGGTTTCAATATCGCTAGCTCCTCACTGATGTTGGTAAGCGGAATATTTTTGTATGTAGTTGCTTGTGTTGTGATGGCAGCTTAGTTTTCTCGTTCAACACTGCTGTGTGATATAGCGGGTCCTCTGATGTGGTGAGGACGAAATTCTTGAATCTTTCTGTCGCTATTGATGTGGGACTGGTAAGGCTTTCGGTGTGAGTGCGTTTCTCGAATCCATACGTCGCCACTGATGTGGACCCAAATTCCGTACACAGAAGGAAAACATGGAACATTGTTTAGAGGTAAGAAAGACATATTAACAAAAGTTACAAAGGATAGTGCCCAACATTGGTTGTCGGACTTTTAGTACTACGGTACTGTTATTGTGTCCCCTGCTACGGTATTAGGATATTACTACGCTGGCAATATAGTGTTGAAAGGGTCCATGATGCAGGTAAGTTTCGGTCTCACAGCAATAAGAAATTAACTAAAATGAATATGTAAGTTCCTTAACTGTGGACGCAACATATTTTGTAAGATAGAATCTTTTCCCATAACTTTCATTATCTGTCGTTCTCATTCCTAATGCAAATTCCCCATAGTGCAGAACAAGGTTTTCGCAATATTTGCAGCACTTTTTATCTTGATTAAATCTATTGAATTCGATGCTTTAAACAGACAGACAAGTAAGCAAGCAAACACACACACACACACACACATATATATATATATATATATATATATATATATATATATATTGTGGTGTGACGTTTATAATCGTCTGAAATGAAATCAGGGAGCTGAGTTCAAATTATGGACTTGAATGTTTGTATATCAATTCGCTAAAAAAATTTTGAGAGGTATAAATCATCTCTTCTCCATTTCATATCTATGGAAGGACGAGATGAGTTCATTATTCTTGCCAGGAAAATTATTAAAGAGAAAGAAAAACTGAATTGAACATTCAAGTGTATATTCATCTTGAAATTCCTGGTGAATCAGAATTCTCATCGAAGCTCCTCCAAAAAATGCAGCCGATTCTGCAAAATGTTTTAGCTCAATAAACAA
Source organism: Sepioteuthis lessoniana (assembly GCA_963585895.1). Taxonomy (NCBI): domain Eukaryota; kingdom Metazoa; phylum Mollusca; class Cephalopoda; order Myopsida; family Loliginidae; genus Sepioteuthis; species Sepioteuthis lessoniana. The sequence goes on from OY757926.1 coordinate 70,999,208, forward strand.
ATAAACTACGTAATACATTAGCTGAACTAAGGTTTATTTTATGATCTTCCATGTAAAGTGATCATCCATTTAAAAAGTATTTATATTCATCAGATCATTGAATCATATTCGTTAAATCAAACTTAGTAATGAGACTATTATAAAAAAAAGAAAAAAAATTAATTCACTTTTGGTCTTAGTAAACATTTGAGCATTTTCTGATTTATCAAACATTTTTAACTATTTTTATTCTCATCAAGCCGTATATGTGCTGCTATTGCTACATAAATACCTTAAAAATTCCCTTAGCCAACAGGGTACGCTTGTTGGCCGAGCGGTCTGAGACTTAGTCTAATGTAAAGTTGTATGGGTTTCGATCCCGGCTTCGAGTGCCCAACGTGTCTAGCCACACTGAAGAGCTCTGATAGAACGAAACAGTCTGTCTGTGGATGACAATATATATATATATATATATATATATATATATATATATATATATATATATATATATATAAATACGCCGACTGCTCGTCTGCAGAGTGGTAACTCCTTAAATGATTTTTCTGGATATGAGAGTAAATAGTATTTGATAGTGAAGCTACAGTCCCTTAGTTTAGAGAGTGTAGAGTACTCTTTTATTGACTTTGTCTCACTTTGATCCAGTGTCATAATACTTAGGAGGCTCAAATTTGTGGCTCAAGTTGAACTCTTCAATCATTTACTAAGGATCATTATTAGTTACTTTAAGTCATACAGCCAGGAACACATTATTCGTACATATTAGATAGGAATGTTTGATAAATCGAATTATTAAAGTTAATTAGCAATACTTGATACCATTTATAACTGAATCAAAACACAGAATTCGCATTAAACAGAATCATTGGTGTTAGGCATGCGTAAAAATCTTTAAATACGTACAATCCAATGGGCCCTAACAATTCAATTGCCCGTGGTGTAATGGTTATCGTCGGAGGAAAAGGACACTGCGACTTGATTTCAAATCCTGGACGAGACTGATTGCATTTCACATAGCACTAATACCTTTGGGAAAGGTATGAATCCAATTATTCTCCTTCCAGCTATGGGTAAATAGTAGGACAGACTGGGTTCTTCAGGCTTGGTGAGGCAACTAGTCTAGGAGAAGGAAAACTCTGAACTCAAACCTGTCAAACTCCGCTTAAAAATTGACCTTGTGTCATATCCTGCCCGAGCGGGGGGGTTGGTAAATAGGAACAATTCAATTACTAACGAATTTACTCACCAACTATTCGATCACGATCGTATATATTTTACTAAATTTGCCACTAAATAAACCGCAAGGTTTCATATACCATAAAACAGCAACAAACCAAGCAACCAGCCTATATATATATATATATATATATATATATATACGGCTTTGAAAACTGCTTTTCCCTTTTGCAAAATAAGAGGCACTTACACAAACCGTAACCTTTTAACTTCAACCGTAACTATTGTTTACATTGTCCGCTTATAGAAGACTTGCTTCCATGATAATTTTGTATCCACAATACAACTGGAAAGTTACGACTAAGCCTGCCAATACTAATATAAATAACCTACACATATATTTCTTCCTATATTTGCATCATTTTTATTTTTTCTAAAATTTTTTGGTCTTCGTGTGCCGGCCAGTATTTGTCCAGATATTGTACACACAAAAGGCGTATTAACAGGACAAGTACTGTTTACTAATGGACTAACAAGTGCTTGTGGAATATTTTCTATTGAAATATCTGAACGTAACTCTTATTATTTCTTGAGGTCTGCCAAAAGAAAGAAATGTTATTATTGCTATGCCAACATTTATTCGCTTCGTGCATATAATGAAAAAAAAGCAAAACATTTTAAACCGGTTTACTTATAATCAACTAAAACTCACTGAGGCAGCAGTTTAGCTTGTTTTTACGACTCTTCTTGTTGATTTTATGTAAGAATTCTACAGAGAATAACTGAATTGCAAAAGAAAAGGAAATATCGATAGAAAAGTATTCTACAATATACTCATTTTGAAACAATTAATTTCGCCAGCTTTGCTATTCGGTTTTTCCTTTATGTTTTTGACTTTTGAATTATGAATCTCGATTTAGAGTAAGAGTAGCAGAAAGAATTGAAAACCATTATTTATTGCGAAAATTGTTTTGCCATTGGAATTTTGAAATGATACATTTCCTCCAATTAGAACGACTCATGCCATTCTGCCTGGGCACACCTCACCGGGCACCATAAAAGGCAGCGCTGAACACGTGCGACCTCTCTTTTTTTTTTCTCATTCCTCTTAGCTGGCAGAAGGCAAGACCAGCCGATACGAAAGATAACATTTCTCTCTCCAACTCGGGACAATTCCAACAGCAGACAGGGGCTATCCATCTTGAGAGAGCACACTTCAGCATTTGTTCCTCTGCATACCTTAGGAGACGATTTCCTGGTCAATTATTTCTCCCTCCTAAACCATTTGGACTCAAAGCTTCTGGCTAAGCTCTAAACTCCTGCATAGCCATCTACAAATGATTGCCCATTCTATTCAACTCGAGGCATAAGGAAAATTTCCTCTCAAGCAATCATTAAACTACTAGATTGAAAGCCATCTGTATCTACGCGTTCATTATTTGTTTCCTTTCTTTAAAAATAACAAAAGACAACAGAACGATACTACGTCAGTTACATTTTATGCCAAAATGGTAATATCATTTGCCCTCTTGCGGGGTGTCCTCTTGGAGTAATGGTTAAAGCGATGGACTGCGGAATCGTTGTAAGCGAGATCGAACTCCTGTCACGCTATTACGTTCACTTTCGGACAAATACCCTTGGGAAAGGTATCGAACCCTCTTATCCTCCCAACTATGTGTTAAATCGTACCGCTATTGTTCTTCAAGGAGACTAGCTTTGGCATTAAATAACCTACAATGGTTGATATGCCATTAAACAAAGAAACCAAACCTGCCTTCTTGTTATATTAGAAATATGTGATACGTTTTTATTTAAAATGTATTTTATGATTTTATCGGCTTTTTCAGTTTAAAATTTGAAGAAATTACAATAAAAGGATGTATTTAAAAAAAATTGCTTAGTTTATTTATTTTATATCATATCACCTTATTATTTCTTATTGAAAGCGGAGATTTAACCATATTGTTAATGATTGTAATCATAATAATTTCCAAATTACTTTAGTGATTTGTTTTCGCGTTGAATTTTTTCATTAATCATTTCCTTGCCCACCATTATATTATCTTAATTATCGGGACCATTGGCCTAATGAGTAGAGTGTTAGTCAATGATCCAGGAGACTGAGGTTCAATTCCAAGTCGAGTCATACCGAAGACTCAAAAAATGCTAATTGATGCCACCTTTCTTAACACTCAGCATAATAATGGACGAATCAAGTGTTAGTGGAGTAATCAAGGGAAAGGAGTGGCCCCATTCGCTACTCCTCGGTGTAGTAGCCATTGAAAATGGAGCCTTCGGGTCACCCTCGACTAAGCTCGCCACGTTTACTTACTTATTTATCGTTTGCGTTGATTAATAAGGTGCAATCTAACCCTCTCTCCCACCACTGATGTGTAAATAAGGTTTCAACTAACTAATTATGATAATGATATTTTATAAACAATCATAGTTTAAATTCGCTATTAATAAAAAAAATGCTGGTAGTTAAAAAGCATCAAGTATCCCTATTTAATATGAATAGTTTTCAAATAAATACTTTCAAATGTTTCTACAACTAGTTATAATATAATGGCCGAGGGATTTCGTTTTATATATCTTGCCTTAGGGTTTAGTTAGGCTGAGAACCTTTCGGCTCAGCACATGGGTTAGTTAGGTGCAAACTTGAGCACAGGTGCTGACGCGCATGCAGGGAGGATATGTCGTTCACAGATGTCAAAATAAAAATCCCAGAGAGTGGATGTGACCAGGAATGGGAATTACGTCATGCACCGGAAGCGTTCGCGGAGGATTTGGGGATATTTGAAAAAGTCAGTAGTTTAGAATTAGACTCCGAACAGGAAGGGTCGACTTTTGGGGCTCCTTGAGGCCAGAAGAATTTATGCGCTACGGGCGCCGCACGTGATGGGGGGCAGATGGAAAAGTCATCATAGAAAGATTGTGCCTCTCTCTTCCTTATGTCGAAACCTTTAACTCAAAGGTAATAAAAGGTTTCGTACCTGAACTAAGAAGTCGTTACGTGTTTTTCGTGTTTCGGGGTCCCTATGTTCTATGTATATATGTGATGAACATTCTATGTACATTTCACATATTCATGTATGGCTATATTACATAGTGATATATACACAATTAGATGGTTTCAAGAAACTATCTTTATTAAATAATAACTTGTTTGCACAGAGTTATGTGCTTTTAAGTGTTCTTATCCAATAATAATCCTTTTTAAACAGAGCTATTGACACATAGACTATAACAGGTACTTCCACCCTTGGTTAGAGTTTACCTATGAGTAATAGCAATGAAGAAGAGTGTTCCTAGCACTCTACAACTGGAGACACACCTAAGGATACTGTTTAGCGTCACACCAAGGACAGGGAAATTAAAAGGAAAACAGATTTTAAATAAAAAATTCAATAACCAGAAATTTCGTTGTCATCCAAATAGGCTAAAGGAGAAATTACGAGAAATTATTCATTATTCTGTAATAACAAGATTTCTCTTGTTCCGAACTGATGCTCACTCGCACCCGCGAACACACACACACACACACACACACACACATAAACGACTGTATGGAGGGTGTGTTTGTGTGTGTGAGTGCGTGTGCGTGCATGAGTCAGTGTCTTTGTCTGTGTATATGTCAGTGTTGGAATAATGTGTAAAATTAAGAAAATACAGTTCTACATATAATTTTTTTTTTTTATTAAGATCTTATTGAAGAACGAAAAAAGTTACAATGTTCATTTTCTTGTTAAGAAAAGGTAATACTTGTTAATGTGTAAATATGACACAATATTTACATTAAATAGAGGAATAGTCCATATATTTTATGGCAGTTTGTTTTGTTTTAATGTGGAATATATATTTCGTATGTATAGAATATTTTCTGGTGTGTATATCCTTATGTAGAGGAGATATTAATGTTCATGTTGATAAATGACGCTTGTTTTTAGTGCATTTATTTTAGCGGAAAAATGTCACTTTGCAAAGGATAATATTTTGCTCGTCAAATTAGTTTATCCGTGTAGGAATCTAAATGAATTCAGAGTAATTGAGCGTTGGAAAGCAACTAAAATTAAGCCAAAAAATAAAAACGAAAGTGAGTGGTCAATAAAAGAAGAATTTTCACTGAATACTGAATATGAGCGTATTTTATAGGATTTAGATTGGCTCGAAAACAGATCAAATGTAGATTAAGCTATCAATGATTTTAATTGGACATAAAATATATTTTAATGATATAGGAAAGAAGTGATTCTTTAATTATTCAGGTCTCTGGATGTTTGAAATTTGTGAGGGCAAAAACAAATCATTATCGTCTGCAAATTCAACGTTCTATTTGAAGGAGTTGATTGGCAAAAAAAAAAAAAGAATAATTATACAAAAGAAAGATTCAAATTCTATGGCTTCTGGGAGCGTCTTTTGAACACGAAAATGACGCTTTTATTTACTATGGAAATCAATTGAGTTTCCACACACACACACACACACACACACACACACACACACACACATATATATATATATATATATATATATATATAAAGACAGTTGCACACATCACTATTCCTAACGGTTTTATGAGGTAAAAAATCCATGATAATTAGACAAGAAAAGAAGAATACCGTAAACAAGATCAACCATTTAATAGAAAAATATGTTAAGTTGTACGTATACAAGAAAGGGACGATGCACAGGATAAGCAGAGGAAGAACAATCACAAGGTCGGCCAACTCAAAATGAGTGAGAGGTGTAAAGAAAATATACTTTCTAGTTGTAAGAGTATAGAGTGGTGCGATAAGTGAATGAAGGAGTAAACTGAGTATAGGACAACGGTTCCCAAACGATTTTGGACTTGGTTCCTCTTTGGTTATTTCTAAAATTCCGATGCCATCTAATAATATCTAATTCTTACATTTTCAAAATTTTACTGCAATTCACGAGAAGTCTTCATTAAAATATCACTTGTCCCACTAAAATATTACTATGCCTAACTGGTGGTGCTTGCCCCTCAAGTTGGGAATTACTGGTTTAGAGAGAACTTTATTTAAATGTATATACTCATTTATGCACAAATATAAACATACACACGTGTACATGCAGGGTTTGGACAAAATGATGAATACACCTATAATCATAGAATCATAATTATGAAACTCTTATAAAAATATTAAACGTTTGTAATTCTTATGTTCTTTTGATTTATTATTCCTTTTTCTCGTCTTATTTTACAAAAATTGTAGTTTTTTACATATATTATCAGAAGGAATTTATCAAAGTTCATTAAAATTGCAGATCTATCAGACTTTAAAAGAAGTCAAATTGCTGGTGCTCGTATCGCAGGCACTAGTGTAAAAAAACACTGAATTATTTGGTGTAGCAATGAGCACTGTCTCGAAAGTAATGCCAGCATTTGAGAAAGAAGGACATTTTTTTTACAGAAAGAAAAATTCAAAAGAAGAAACCGAAAGTTGTCTGATAGAGACCGTCGGACTCTAATGCAGATTGTTAGGAGTGATCACAACAGTACAGCTCTGAAAATTACAGCATAGCTTAATGACCATCAAACCCACTTTACTCAAAAAACTGTAAGAAGAGACCTGCACAAAGCCAGGTTTCACTGGAGGGCTACAATTAGGAAACCACTCCTTTCACAAACAATTTCTTCAAAGCCTTTCGTGTGGAATAGTAACCTACAAAAGTAGACCCAAGAACAGTGAAAGAATGTTATTTTCTCGGTGGAGTAATCCTTTACCTTATTTCCGACATCTGGTTGAATATACGTGTGGAGACAGACTAAGGAATCATTTGATCAAGACCGTCTTCTTCCCACTGTTAAACATGGAGACTGCTCTCTGATGACCTTGAGGGCTATATCTTGGAAATCTGACGGCCCAATGTTTTCCCTTCATAGAAGGATCAAAAGTCATGACTATTTGAACATTTTTATCAGATCAAATTCATCTGCAGGTCGTGAAAGTGTTTCCGGAGAGAAAAATAATATTCTAGGATGATAATGCATCAATTTACATAGCTAAAATTGTGTCTGTGTGGTACGAAGATCATTGTAGCGAAGTAGAGCACCTTATATGCCCACCACAGTCCCCAGATCTCAACATTATTGAAAATTTATGGTGTATTTTAGAAAAAAAATAATAAAGAGTCGTTATACTCCACTATGATTACTGAAAGAACTTGAGATTATTTTGGCAGAAGAACGGACAGAAATTCCTCTGGAAGCCATTCAAACATTCTATGAGTTAAAACCTCGTAGAATTCAAGCTGTAATTACTGCCAAAGGCGGTCCCACACTATTATGAAATAGATTTGTTTGGAATTTCCAAGTGCTTCTATCATTTTGTTCAACCCCTGTACATTACTAGAAATTCTCCTATTTGTATTTTGAACAAACCCAGCTAGATTAAATATGCAAGATTTAATTGCAGACTGGTAAAATACTGAAGTTGCACAGGTGCCATATGTATTACCAAAAATTGGTTTTATGTTTATATTTGACCAATAATTCACTACGTATATCAAATAGTGTGGTACTCCTTATTAATCATTATTCTACGTTTTTCCCCAACACCATGATTGCATTTTGTCCTGCAACATGACTTTTTCTTTTTTTAAACATTCTCAGGATTTGTCTTTATTCCAGATAAATTGGCTAACATTCTTGGATATGCTGAGCTTTTTTTTTTATATTTTTCATTATTGTGTTTCTACTCAGAGCTGTACTTGTTGATTTGAATGAAAGCTTTATATATTACGGGATTAGTAAAACATGACCTTTAAATGAGACATGTCTCTCTGATACAGAACATACAATCACCTTCATTGGGATTTGTATAAGTATTATTGAATTAGGTGAGATAGGAATATTATCAATGTTTTGGAGCACAATAAAAAAATACATAAATATTTCAGTAAAAAGTATCTGCAATAGGCCATGTTAATATAAGTGATTGCCAATCAATTAGGATCCCACATTAATATCTATTTGTCAGTGGGGTGGAATAAAAGAAATACTTCCCCTTCTTATATTGTATTATTATAACACGGTAACGGATGTTCCAAAAATAGCCAGCAACCAAATGAAATACAAGTTGAAGAATTCAATACTCTTCTATAACATGATACGCTTAATCTATTACTCTGGGATCAGGTCACCAAATAGTGACGGGGTTTCGAAGATATTGCTACCAAGAGGCAGAAGTGGAGGTTGCCTGTGAATGCCAGTATATATATATATATATATATATATATATATGGTGGAACGATAAAATTGTCGTCATAAAGAAAACAACACTACAGCTTTATTTTAAAACTTTTATTGAAAAAATCAATTCAGGTAACTTGGTTATGTAGTAGAGCTGACATCTATTCAATATAGCTGCCTTCAGCCTCAATCACCGCCTCGATAAGGATCCGGAACTATGAGCATGCCTTTTCTACAAGCGCCGGTGGGAGCTCGGAGAATACTCGGCGGATGGCGGTGATCAGGCTGGCTTTGGTCATATTGGTAATGTTCCCGACGTATGACTAAACGAAGTAGTGCAGTGGGTTCAGGGCGGGGGAGAAGGGGGCCAGTAAGAGAGGGGGAAAGAGTAGTAGCACTCCTTCTGAAGCCAAGCCTTGGTCTCTTTGGACTTGTGAGCCAGCGTTGAGTCCTGCTGCCACACCCAGGGTCTGCCACCTGCCACCTGATTGTACCTGGGGATCACCACAATCTTCAGCACATCCAGGTACAATTTGGTGTTGACTTTCAAGCTGACTTTGAAGATGATGTGGCCCTCACTTGAAATCACACCAAAGACCATAACCGTAGCCGGAAACTTTGTTTTCATTACTCTGGGCACGTTCATGTTATTCGTGGCAATCCAGATTTGCATTTTGAGGGTACTGGCAATGGTCCTGTTGTCATAACTTGGATTGGTAGAGAGCATGGTTGTACAGCTGCGCATCTCAGATCTCGCTCGTTGAACACTGTGTCACTTTGAGACATGCTAGAAGGCTTCTATCGCTCTTGGGATTTGTACACAACTGGCCAACTAGTAGATGGTCTGCAACAAAAAAAGGAAACCGGTTTTCATTAAATGGAAATGGAATAATGTCGTCTTCTCTAGGGCCACAATTTTATCGTTCCATCCCGTGCATATATATATATATATATATATTCGTGTGTTTGTGTGTGTGTGTGTATCATGGATTTAGTGATCCAGTCTCTTTTCATGGTTGGATTTTAAACCTAGAACATGGACGCAAAGACTTATCCCCGAAGATCAAACAAAGAAGCTATCGCGTGATTTTAATTATCTGTTTTTTTTTTCAGCTTCAACAGGGACTTAATTAACTGAGAATAAAACACCGAAATATCTTTACACTAATAAGTCAATTGGTGCTTTTGTGTTTCACCCCGCTGCCGACAAATAGCCTCATGCACATAACAGACAACGCTGACAACGCGACTGAACATTCATTTGGGTGATAATAATACACACACTCATTCGGGTGATAACGCAAATCTGTTTCTCTAATTTTTACCAACTTGTTTTGTTTATTGCAGTTGTTGTACTTTCCTTATTAACTTAGCCATTTTGGCAAACAGTTTTCCCAATTAAATACAGGGACAATAGGAGACATAAACTGAATGCAAAAACCCGTTTAACGTAATGGTTATCAGTGATCCAAGTTCAAATCATTTTTAACAATTTTTCTGTTTCAATTTTCACAAAAGTCCTAAGGAAAGGCATGAATCCATTAGTTCTCCACCAATTTTGGGCAAATAGTACGACTGAGTGGATTCTTTAGCTTTCAATGTTGGAAAAGTAAAACATTGAAATCAAAATGGCTTTACCTTGCTTAGAATTCCTTTCGTCCTACATCCTGCTGGTAGCGGAGTTCCTAGTTAAATGCAAACAACCATGCTGTTAAGGTTATTTTACTATTAACTAATTTTATCCTGTTTATCATTCTTGTAAATTTATTTACAAAAAAGCTACCGAAAGATCTTTATAAATTTTGTGTTGATGACCCATGTTATCTGAATAGAAAAATAATCTAAAGGCGATTTTTTCTTGAGGACACAAAGGCCGTTAAAATAGATGCTTACACGGCAGTTTCAGAAATAATCAAAAAGGAAGATTCAGAGTTGCTTCAACCAAAAGAAAATAAATTTGATATAAGGGCGTTAAATGACAACTAGAGTATTTTGGAGGGATTTAATTCGTTATTTAATGTTTATTTCTCTTTCGATGAATACAGCGTCAGTCTCAGTCTTGATCAACACACATCGTATATCTTTATTGCTTCAACTGTTCTTGTCGTAAGTCACCACGTTCACACGAAACAAAACAAGAAGATTCAGGACTCAGACTAGAAAATTGATTGAACAAAACGATGGGTTAACATCAGAATAAATGAAATGATGAGGGTCAATTGTTTGAATAGTTTCAAGTATTTTCAAGGCATTTCAAAGACTACCTTTTCTCAACTTCATTCAATCATTCCTTTATTCCTGTATATATATATATATATATATATATATATATATATATATATATATATACTTTCTTTAAAGAAAAAAAAACAAAGACCGGTTATTTTAGGATTATAAATTTATTTTCATCCTGTTTTGCGTTTCTGATATAAATCAAAACCACGAAGAAAAATATGACAGGATTTCTTCAGATCTTATGGATATAATGAAATAGAATTGACACGGGGAGGGAGGGAGGGAGAGGAAGAGGGGTGAAGAGATACTTCCTCGTTTTATTAAACTTTCGTTTTTTTCTTTACTTATTTATTTTCTTTATTTTCCTAATTTTACCGTCGGTTAGAATAATGGTAATTTAACTTTTTTATTTATTCTATAACTGGACCGAATAATACCTATATATATATATACATATATTTATATATATATATATATATATATATATATATATATATATATATATATATATTTACGAATGAAATAAATAGAAACGAATTTTTTCAATGACATCATCCCCCTCCTTCACTCTCTTTTTCTCTCTTTTATATATATATATATATACATATTTGTGTGTGTGTGTGTGTGTGTGTGTGTGTGTGTGTGTGTGTAAAAATAGAGGTAAATTCAACGGAATAAAAACGTCCAAATATGAAAAACACAAATTCTTCAGTGGATTATTTTATTTCTTGTTGAATAATTTGCCCACATTAAACGTTTGGATTTTTTAAAGATTAAACCTTTATCAGGCCGTGAGAATATATGATGTATCTTCTGAATGTTATTTGAATTAATTTTTGTGTTTGTTACATGAAAAAAAAGTATTTTGAAAATTTAAGCGCTAGACAGTAATTACACGAGAATGCTGCGAGCAATATTGAACAAGTCCTGGCGGCAACACCCAAAAAGACACCAACTATTCGGCCACCAACCTCCCGTCACGAAAACTGTACAAATTAGACGAACCAGACATGCATGACACTGCTGGAGAAGCAGGCATGAGCTCATAAGTGATGTACTCTTCAGCACGAATATACATTCACCAGCTATGTGAGGATACGAGATGTAGCCCTGAAGACCTGCCAGAGGCGATGAACGATAGGGAGAAGTGGCGAGAGAGGGTCAGGGATATCCGTGTTAGTGTCACGAATTGCTGCTGCTGCTAATGATGATGAAGATTTACATAAGCCCCGTTCTGTTTAAAAACTCTATAATATAATAATTAGGTAGATAAATACATTGACAGATGTGCTATACATCTTTTTTAAAGAAATACATTAAGTGTTTGAAATAAATTTCGAACTCTAATTATGTCATATAGGTTTAAAATCAAAATTAATTGTGATCCTCTTCAACTTTGCAATATTTCTTAGTGCCCATTATTGAGGTTGTACTATATATATATATATACATAGCAAAGATTACTCCTATTTCAAGAGCTACTTCAGAGATCATTAATACAAATTTAAATTTATTCCTTAAAATACATTTAGAATTGACTTTTACTCTTTTCAATTGATTTCACTCAGTTGTATTATAGATATACGGTTCTGATTGTTATCTCGTAGTCAATGGTGTTTTAAGATTTCACTGGATGACCCGTAAATCACGTGAGTTCCTGCTAAAAGACCAGTCCATGATTATATACATTTTTCAATTCACGAATAAGGGTAAGAATTTAATTAACATATCATATTCAACTCTGTTTCGTTGATAATGATAAAAACATAATTCAGCAGAAAAACTGAACTCACGAAATTCTAAATTAGTTATAAATTAGAATAAAAATCCTTATCGATTTCCATCTTAGTTACAGCATTTTTTTGTTTAACAGTATATCGTAGGGTATTTAATGCCAAATCCATCCTCGTAGATGAATAGAAGTAGTTCTATTTAACCCATAACTGGGAGAATAAGGTGGGGTCATGCTTTTCTCAGCGGGCATTAGTCCGAAAGTGCACGTAGCAGCAATATTGTTCGAACAATTTTCACCATGTGAAACTGAGACATGCCAACAGACTTGTGAAAACAATGATTTTAAACATCTTTAAAGACAATTCTTTTCATCAGTCTGCATTCGACATACACACACACACATATATATATATATATATATATATATATATATATATATATATATATATATATATATATAATACAGCTCCAGACTATTTTGAACAAATCCAGGAAGTTTCAGCTAAAAAACAAAAAAAAAAACCCAGCTGTATGGCTATTTATCCCTCCATCTCACAAACCATGCTAGAAAGCAGTCAGGGATGCTAGGCGCAAAGGGAACTGAAGAAGCAAGGACGAAATGATAAACAACGTTATCCTATGGATGCCTACATATATGGACTCACTAGTGCTGTTCAACCAGCAAAACATTACATTCATCATCTCCGTGCGGATACTAGATACTGTCAATTTTGCCAATAAGGACGAATGGATTGTGAGATACTCAAAGTAATTCGTACAATTTGGTTATATATATATATATATATATATATATATATATATATATATATATATATATATATTTCCACACTAGAAGGAACCTCTTTGAAACTGGTAGACCAATTTACCTACCTAGGAAGCAGTGTCTCATCAACCGAAAAAAGTCATCTACACGCGGCTAACGAAGGCATGGACAGCCATCGATAAACTATCGATCATATGGAAGTCAGACCTGACCGATAAAATGAAACGCAGATTCTTCCAGGCAGCGGTCGTGTCGATACTGCTATATGGATGCACTACTCGGACGCTAAAAAAACTGATGGAGAAAAACCTAGACAGCAATTACACAAGAATGCACGATGTTAATCATTATGACATGAGGAGGTGCCCGTAGTGTAATGGCTATTGTCGTAGGAAATGGGCACGGCGACACGAGTTCAAATCCTGGACGAGACTGATTACATTTCACATAGTACTAATACGCTTGGGAAAGGTATGAATCCAATTATTCTCCCTCCAGCTATGGGTAAATAGTAGGGCAGACTGGTTTCTTCAACCTCGGTGAGCCAACTAGTTTAGGAGAAGGAAAAATCTGAACTGAAACCTGTTAAACTCCGTTTAAAAATTGACCTTGTGTCATATCCTGCCCGAACGGAGGGGTTGGGTAAATAGGATCATGATGACATTTTTCGACATTTGAGTATTTGGAGGATGTTATTTTAATTTAAAAACTATCATTGTCATTTTTCCCGCTGGAAACTTCAAATGATATTAATAAGCACATCCCTCATTGTCTTTATATCTATCTATCTATCTATCTATCTATATATATATATATATATATATATATATATATATATATATATGTATTATTCGGTCCAGTTAAACCAGAGTTGGGAGTAATTTGTTCAGGACAAGAAATCATTCAAGAGCTAAACATTTAAATTTTTCTTCGTGTTTTTGGTTTAAATCGGAAACGCAAAACAGGATGGAAATAAATCTATAATCCTAAAATAATCAGTCTTTGGTTTTTTTTCTTTAAAGAAAGTATATATATATATATATATATATATATATATATATATATATATATATGTGTGTGTGTGTTGCTCAATATATATATATATATATATATATATATATATATCGTGATCCACAGACAGATTTCTTCGTTTTATTAGAGCTCTTCGGTGTGGCTAGAGACGTAGGACGCTCGATGCCGGGATCGAAACCCATCCAACTTTACGTTAGACTAAGGCCCAGACCGCTCGGCCAACAAGAGAACCAACAAGAAATTTTTAAGGACTTTATGTAGCAACAGCAAGAGCGTTCGTTTGTTTTCATTTTTATACCAGAGTGCTCAATTTTTTCGAAGAGCTTTGCATTATGCGACCGGTGACCGAAAATTCCTTCGCCAGAGTGATATATTGAAACAGAATATTTATTTCTCCATGAATTGATAGTCGCCTTAGCATATTTTATGAAATATTGCTATATTTTAATATCCTGATTTATCATACAAACGTACTGAGAACATTTTTCTCGACTTTCCCATCTTAAACACAAATAAAATCAACACATCAAGCTCGTTGCTTGAGATACCAAAAACACCAATTCAGAAATGACCATTTCCTTTAAAGTATCTGCGTGTTTTATGTACAAGATCTGGAATGACCTGGTGGCCTGTGTCACAGAAGCAGACCAATGCCATTTGATTTGTAATGGCATAGAAGATTTTAACCAATTATATTTCACCACATCTATTTTTGCAGGATCTCTGGGTCAGAGCCTCTACTGTAATCCAAGTACTGTATACGGTTGTCAAGGATAGAAAATGATAGTTGTAAGTGTTCCAACATAAATCTGCTTCCATTTACATTGAATATAAGTGGCTGGCAACGAATCTTAATGAACATATCATCCTCCTCATCCCCTGTATGATTGTGTCAGCTGCGTCATCGAGAGGGTCTCAAGCAGCAACTCGAAAAATACGGAAGCCATAACTGTTGATTTAACTGTCAACATGCACAAATATCATTTAATCCGTGTTTCCAGTAACTTCTAAGGCAGTATTGTGATGTACAATTATTGTTTTAGATATATTTTTTTCTATTGAATAGCTTTTTGTTTTATTTTTATATATATTTCCAGTTGCTTGAATTATCTGTCTTTGTCTCTCTCTTTGTAGGCATCAATCATGCATGCGGATGTGTTTTGACCACTTAAAGAATTTCAAAGAAATATTTGGAATCGCTTACGTTATGCGAATGTTTGTGAATCTGTTTCTTTGAGGCTTTTGTTTCTTTAGAATATCAGAAGTGTTCAGGATAATGGACAAAGTTTTTTTTTTCTTTCTGTTTTTTTTTCTTTCTGTTTTTTTTTTCTAGAAAGTAAATAAAGTTACAAATTACCTCCACCGCATTTTCCTTGTTTTGAGTCTCACATATGTCCATTTTTAAAGCAATTTATTATCCAAGCCTCTTGATAACATGCCGATATCCACAACTAGAATAAGTGCCCCCAATTTTTTTTTTGGAATGGGAAATATTCAAGTTTATGTTTGTGGATTTTTTTTCGATCGACCTATGTTTCTGTTTCTTTTCCGAATTCAAAATAAACGATCTTTCATGAATTTTTATTTCTTTTGTTCTTTGTTCCGGATAAATCTTCAGTCAATGGTTTGGTTTGATTTCGTTTGGGTTCTTTGATTAAATGCATATCAACCTTCGTATATTATTTAATGCCAAAGCCATTCTTCCAGAACAGCAGTTGTCGTACTATTTAACGCATAGCTTAGAGGATAAGGGGAGAATAACCATCAGATTTTTAGTGTCATATTCCGGACTCTCGTTTACGGAGTCGCACCCCTATGAAGAGATGCAGTCTCTATTCTACAGCCTTAGCCGACTTGGCCAGAAATTGAGTTGATATATTCGAAACCATACATACGCAGCAAACTTGTATTTTTGAAGGAAGAAATTGCCTTTTCGTCTTTTACGGCTACATGTCAATGATCTGTGATAACGGTGACCCATTTTGCCGTCAGGAATCAAGCATCTTTTGAGAAATTCGGCTAATTAACGCCACGCCAAATGCTATCAATTTTCCCATGACCATACTTCTTCATATAGATTTATGTTCTATTCGACAGACCACAATGAAGAAACTTACTTCGGGCAATGGTTTCGAAATACTTCATGAAACCTATGAAATTATGTGCTAATTGTATTGCTTATGAAAATTAAAAATGTGTTCTTGTTGAAAGAAACTTGCAAATTGCTTCCACAGAATATTCCTGGGTTTTAATGCCAAAAATGTGTAAGCGTTTTCTATTAGAGACTGGGTCAAAGTTCTACGTTCTGTGGATAATTACCTTACGACCGATGGTTTTGTAGGTATTCGCAAAAGAATCTGAATATGGTCAGTGCTAACACACACACACACACACACACAAGCGTATATATATATATATATATATATATATATATATATATATATATACCCCAAGAATATTCTAAATTACAACCACTATAAGAATTATATATATATCACAGAATAGTTTTAGAAATATGCCTGTGTGTAACGACTACAGACTATTGCTATATATATATATATATATATATATATATATATATATATATATATGTGTGTGTGTGTGTGTGTGTGTGTGTGTGTGTGTGTGTTTATATATATATATATATATATATATATGTATGTATGAATTATAATGACGTTACACGAATAAAAAAGTTACCTGATTTTTGCAACCGTATTTTTTCTCGAACAGACAGATGTCATTATATATATATATATATATACATATATATGTATGTATATATATATATATATATATATGTGTGTGTGTGTGTGTGTGTGTATATATATATATATATATATATATATATATATATATATACAAACTTCTATCTATGTATATATATGTAACCCTAACTTTAAAAAAATGTCACCTATTTTTTTTATCAACAAAAGTGTCTATGTAATTGAGAAAACTATGAAATGCAACTAAGAAATCTTCACTCTCTCATGAATAAAAAAATCATTATGATCACTGGTCACGAGTACAACGACAACCAGCGGCTTTCATGATTGTCTCGTTTAGTATAAATTAAAAAGAAAAACGACTAGGAATTCTTTAAGCCATAATTATATCTAAGAAATAGCCACAAAGAACAAATTACACTGATATTAAGAACTTGTCCACCAAATACACTGGGGAGGGCTCCTTTGCAATGTAGCTAACATAGTAGACTGTGATATACTAGTAAGCGAGTTCGAACCCCAGTCACTCTATTATGTTCTCTTTCGGACAAATACCATTGGGAACGGTGTTAACCCCTTGCGTACTTCAGTAATAGAATAAATAGTAGCTATATTTTTCTTCTCCGGGGATAGTTTTGGTATTACATAACCCACAATGATTAAAATATCATTAAACAAATATACCAAACCAAACCAACCAAATATACTTATCAACTAATAAATTAAAAGACAGACAGGAATAATATCAAAGAGCTTACGTATGTTGTAACGCTTTCTAACTAAAAATATTAAAGGATAATTTTTAACTTCTCTGTAGATCTGAATTCAAAGAAAATAATATTTCTATGTATATATATTACATGTGTTTGTATGTGAGTTTATAAGCAATAAACTAAAAGAAATTAAGATCTCATCGTCTCACTCTCGTTTTATGAGTTTCAATTTCATATGACTTCTATATAATTTCTCGATGAAACATAAGAAAATAAACTTGATTAATAAATATCATAAAGGAAAATATAGTTTATCAAACCATAGCGACTTCTATAGAAAATATGTATATCTAAAGTTTATAAAACAGTTGTAACAATGTGAAATTCTAGTTATTTGGTCCTTTATAGTGCTTTACTCTTTGTTTGTTTTTTTGTAAATGAATAATTATCATCATTTGTTCCAATCAGATCTGACCGATTAAATGAAACGCAGTTTCTTCCAGGTAGCTGTCGTGTCGATACTGCTATATGGATGCACTACTTGGAAGCTTACTAAACGGTTGGAGAAGAAGCTAGACGGCAATTACACAAAAATGTTGCGAGCAATATTGAACAAGTCCTGGCGGTAACACCCCACAAGACACCAACTATACGGCCACCTGCCTCCCATCACGAAAACTATCCAAGTCAGATGAACCAGACATGCAGGATACTGTTGGAGAAGCAGGGATGAGCTCATAAATGATTTGCTCCAAAGGACCCCCACATATGGCCGACCAGCTCAAACATACATACAGCAACTATGTGATGTTACGGGATGTTGTCCTGAAGACCTGCCAGAGGCGATGAACGATTGGGAGAAATGGCGAGAGATGGTCAGGAATATCCGTGCCTGTAGCACGACATGATGATATATATATATATATATATATATATAGAGAGAGAGAGAGAGACAGAGAGACAGTGAGAGAGACAGACAGACAGAGAGAGAGTTGAGTGAGGTAAGTATTTATGGATGTAATTCTGTTTTATTGAATGGGTGAAAATTTTACTGTTTTAATTATTTTCTTAACAAATTACTCGCAAATTACTTTCTGCTCCACAGGAACCTTTTAATCGTGGCAAATAGCTTTCAACTCATTCGATTTGGTCAATAGTGAACATTATTAACGTAGATTATCCGAAATATTTCTGAAGGATATTAATCCTAAACTGAACCTAAGAGTGTGATGAGAGTTCGAACTCGCTTATAAAGATGTCATCATCCAGCTCTTTAGCCACTACTCCTACTAGATAGGTTATTCAATGTCTTTTCCAGCTAAAACATATTTTAAACGTATACGATTTGTAAACAAATAGTTTCTAGTTGGATTTCATGGCATATCAACCTTTGTAGATTGTGTAACGCCAAATCCATTTTTATGCAACCAATCAGTTCTCTTTCAAACAATTCAGTTTAGCATGAGTACACAATTTAATTATCAAAAATATTTCTATTTCAAACTATTTAGTTTATTCAAACAGTTCTAATTCAGATAATTCAGTTTAGTATAAGCACACATTTTGTTTACACACTGTTAAATGTCAAAACAGTTCTATATATAACAATTCAGTTTAGTGTAAGTATAGTTTCAAGGTCAAAAACAGTTCTATATATAACAATTCAGTTTAGTGTAAGTATAGTTTCAAGGTCAAAAACAGTTCTATATATAACAATTCAGTTTAGTGTAAGTATAGTTTCAAGGTCAAAAACAGTTCTATATATAACAATTCAGTTTAGTGTAAGTATAGTTTCAAGGTCAAAAACAGTTCTATATATAACAATTCAGTTTAGTGTAAGTATAGTTTCAAGGTCAAAAACAGTTCTATATATAACAATTCAGTTTAGTGTAAGTATAGTTTCAAGGTCAAAAACAGTTCTATATATAACAATTCAGTTTAGTGTAAGTATAGTTTCAAGGTCAAAAACAGTTCTATATATAACAATTCAGTTTAGTGTAAGTATAGTTTCAAGGTCAAAAACAGTTCTATATATAACAATTCAGTTTAGTGTAAGTATAGTTTCAAGGTCAAAAACAGTTCTATATATAACAATTCAGTTTAGTGTAAGTATAGTTTCAAGGTCAAAAACAGTTCTATATATAACAATTCAGTTTAGTGTAAGTATAGTTTCAAGGTCAAAAACAGTTCTATATATAACAATTCAGTTTAGTGTAAGTATAGTTTCAAGGTCAAAAACAGTTCTATATATAACAATTCAGTTTAGTGTAAGTATAGTTTCAAGGTCAAAAACAGTTCTATTTCAAACAATCCGGTTTAGCATAAGAACGCAGTTTAAATGACAGTAGAGATTAATTGCCAAAGATTTTTCATTTCAAGCTATTCAGTTTAGTCAAACAGTTCTAATTCAGTTTAGAATAAATATACAGTTTAGTTCTATTTAACTCATGGATAGGGCCCTTATCAGATGCTTCCATTCCGAGAGAGAGTGGACCTGGGAGCAATGGCAATGAAGCTCCGGAATCACTGGAACTTCACCATCAGATTGTTTAGTGCCATATCCAAGACACTTGTTGGGGGGTCTTACCCCTTTGCTGTTGGTGTATTCTACAGCTCCAGTCGACTGGGCAATACACTGAGTTAAATGTCAAAACAGTTTTATTTCAGATAATTCAGTTTAGCATAAACACAGAGTTTAGGTGCCAAAATAGTTTTATTTCTAGCAATTCAGTTTAGCATAAGTATACAATTTAAATGTCAAAACAGTTCTATTTTAAACAATTCGGTTCAGCATAAATACGCAGTTTAAATGCAAAAACAGAAAAGTCAATAAACTACGGTTTACTTCTATTTAACCCATAGATAGACCCTATCAGGGGCAACTACTCCGGGCCAGAGAGGATCTGGGAGTGATTGCAATGAATGCGTAATCTGCATTCCGCAAAGTTCCAGCATCACCGAAATCTCACCATCAGATTGTTTAGTGTCATATTCAGGACACTCTTGGGGTGGGGGTACACCTCTGCAGAGAAGCTGTCGGTGTATTCTAGATCCTCAGCCGACTGAGCAAAAATAGTTTGTAGGTAATATTCTTAAAAAAAAAAAAAAACAGTGCTCATTTCTTTAATGCCTACAGTATGGCTTTCTGACATGAGTGGTTCAGTTTAGAATTAATAATTTGTTTGCACACTGTTAAATAGTTTCCAATGTTGGTATGTAACATTACTATTTCTTTTAATATCAGTCATTTGTTGGATTAATGGTTATACATTTCATATTTGTATAAGTATCGGTCGGTATTTATTAAATATGCTTCTCTGAGGACATATAAGAGCGTATATAACAATATATCTCATATGTAGTGCATCCATATAGCAGTATCGATACGACCGCTGCCTGGAAGAAACTGTGTTTCATTTTATCGGTTAGGTCTGATTTCCATATAATCGATAGCCTATTGATAGCTGTCCATTCTTTCGTTAACCTCGCGTCGATGTCCTTTTCGGTTGATACGACGCTGCTTCCTAGGTAAGTGAATTTCGTTACTAGTTTAAGAGGGGTTCCGTCTAGAGTGGAGATGTCTCCCGTTTGATTATAGCTCATATATTCAGTTTTGTATGCATTGAGATAGAGGCCTATGCCTGCGGCTGCTCGTTCCAAACTATGCAGTAGTGTTTCGGCTTGGTTGGGTGTATTTGCCAGTATCGCTATGTCATCGGCGTAATCGGCGTCGGTAATTGTTTTTGATGGGTACCTTCTGCTTCTTTTCTTTGACAGCTCGAAGCCGTTCTCTCTGATTTTGTCAATCGATGTTCTAAGTACGTAGTCTAGACAAATGATAAAGAGGTATGAACCTAGCGTGTCCCCTTGTAGTACTCCTGCTACAATGTCGAAGTATTCTGTGTCTCCATCTGGTGATCGTACTTTTACTTTGGTGTTTCTATAACAAGTCCTGGCGGCAACACCCCACAAGACACCAACTGTACGGCCACCTGCCTCCTATCACGAAAACTATTCAAGTTAGACGAACAAGACATGCAGGACACTGCTGGAGAAGTAGGGATGAACTCATAAGTGATGTACTCTTATGTACCCGTGCTACCATCATGACATGATGATGATGACGATATCTCATATATCTTTGTGCAAATAACTGATTATAGTCAACTAAAAAATTGAAATTTAGTAATCGCGATAGAATATTGAAAATATAGTTGTGATTATAGTCTTTTGCATTTGAAAATCCATGAAGATGTTATCCCATCAAACAAATCAACCAATTCCTTTAGGAAGACAAGCAGTTAATTCAAAGTCATAATCAAACCATGTGATTTTGCTTCAGACAATTTACTTCCCTTTATGTTCGCCATATTTTCTGCTTGTATTAGTTTGTTCAACCAAATTATCATGACTCCTCTTCGTTCATTTATCATATTTGACAAATAAATCTTCACCTTTGAAAATAACGTCCGATTTCTTCGGATAAACCATATATATATATATATATATATATATATATATATATATATATATATATTTATTTATTTATATATAAAGATAGGTGAGGGACAGACACAGAGACTACATTGATTGATTTTAAGGGTATGTAAAAAGGGTTATTTTATATAGAGAGGTTATGGAATTGCGTTCACTGCACATTCATATTCTCATTTTCTGTGCCGTTATTTCTTAAGATTTTTTACTCACAGTTCTAGAATTGGAATAATTTTTATACTCTCTATACGAAGCTTAACTGGTCCTACAACGCTGGGTCTGTGTACACATGGGAATAATAGCAAAGAAGGTTTATTCCATGCGTCAATACTAAACCCTCAATATGCTTAGTGACCTATCCAGGACACACACACACATATATATATATATCTATATATATAGGGTGTGTGAATATACATGGGACCAATGTGACTGCTCATTACTCTACTAATAATCATGTTGCGTTCCTTTTTGTTTTAAATTTGAAAATAGTATAATGTAACAACTATTAATCCTTGATCCCAATGCCTTGGACATGAGAGAAAAATAGTTTGCCCCACTACTTATTTGGAGACAAAATCATTAAAACCTGTGCAAGCAAAATTTTGCAGGAAGTTAAAAACTTATTCCCAGGAAAGCCAAAATTATCGTTGTGTACGCCAATTTCAAGCCACAAAGTCAGCAAACAACCTCCACAAGAAAACTGAAAATTCTAGATCTAGCAGGAAGTTGATTGCAAGATGTCCTGAGAATGTGGATTCCGTGAGAGTTTCCGTCGTAAGAGCACCGAAAAAGTCACCTCAAAGACGTTCCTTAGAACTTGGTCTTTCATGGGTATTGTTGCAAAGAATCTTAAAGAGAGATCTTTTGTTGTACCCATATAGAATCCAGATCAAGCATAAACTCAAACCAGCTGATATGGAAAAACATTTAGTGATGTGCCAGGGGTTTGAGAATGAGATTGAAGGAGTTCAAGACTTCTTGATGATATTTGTTTCAACGATGCAGCACACTTCTGGCTCTGTGAAAATGTCAATAGAAATTGCTGAACTCAAAGTGGCAATCAATCAGAAGATTCGTGCCACACGGAAAGAAGCATGCGTCTAGGAGATTGACAACTTCGCTCGACGAATTCAATTATGTCATCAGCGCAAGCGCTCATTTGGAACAAGCCCTGTAAAACATGCATCCTTTGAGCTAGCGACATTAAATCAATGTTTTTTTTGTTATTATGTCAGCTTCCTGAACTTGCAAAATTTTTTTTAAGTCTCTTGTCACACTAATAAATCATTATCATATTAATGGGCTGCGTCTCTTTTGAGACGCCATATATATATATATATATATATATATATATATATATATATATAAAGATAGAGAGAGAGAGAATGTGATACAGATGTAGATATCAGAATATTTGATTTGCTTTTACATAGTTGAACAAAAATTTTCACAATATTGGGTAATTCCAAGATATTTTTTATGGATTATTTTCATAATAAATTACCCACAACGTTCTTAAATGACAGCAGGAAATGTTGATATCCGGTATCAACATCAAAAACAATCGAGAGAGTTAGGCTTCTCTGCGTTTCTTTGTTTAATGGCCTATCAATTCCCGTGATTTATTAAATGCTTAAGCCAGTACACTACCCACCCGATAATATTAAAATCAGTGGATAATTGATTTTTAATATTTAGTCGTAAATAAACAAAAGTAAATACAAAAACTGGATTGATACATGAATCTGGACTCCTTACGCAATTACTTTTCTGTCATTAACCTCTTTATTTAACATAAGCTCAAGAAAAATTCGGGGTAATAATATGTAGGAATATAAATTTTACAAAAATTCTTTCTTTGGACAATGAAACGAACATTCTATATATACTACCCATGAAAATATTTTGTATTAATGCAATTTCAAGCTGTCCACTTTTAGTTATTTTGTTTGGCATTAAATAAACTAATAAGAAATAAGGCGATATTTTTTTCTCATACATGAATATTCTGCCTTAATTAAATATTCCTTAAACAAGCAAGATTAGATCATTTAATTTATTGGTATGATTTCTGTCCCAGTCATGAAAGGGGAAAATTATATTAAGTATGTTAATTCCATAATTATTGCCAGAAGTCGTAATTAACATCTAGTTAATTGATTGTTGATTGGAAATTTACTCGATACAATGTTTTATTATTTCGATTAATATTTACCATTATATACATATGTATTGATATAGAAGGAAATCTTATTGTCCTCAGTTTAGTTTACTTGACAATGAACCAAATTTATACTTCACCAAGTGTGTGCATCTAATAATCCGGCCTCATTTTTACACAGCCTTTCAATTTCTATATAGAAGTTCTTTTACACAATTAATCTGATGTATTGGATTGGAAATGTTTTATCTAATCAACTCCATTATTCTTGGATTGTTTGGTAGCATGGCAGAAAATCTGTCTTTGAAAATAATACTAAATTAGATCAAAAGAAAACAAGTTTATTCAAATTTTTAAAATTCCATTGAATAAATTTACAGAAATATTCTGGTATGTCAACTTTCGGTGTAAGATCTGATTGAATTAGAGAAGATGGTATATTTAGGGTATTTCAGATCTGAGTTATCAAATCGTTAACCTAATATTTTATTTTTAGGGAAAGTATTAGAATAATGACGTAAGCTGTATATGGAATGAATTTCCATGGAATTACGAGCTTGATAATGTCCTCTGAAACATTAAATAACATTCAAAGATGAACCAATGATTTTGTAACCTTACATGAAATTGCAATGAACTAAGCTCTATTTACTCAGGTATTTAGGCCATATGTCCCATGCCCTACCTGCTATCTCTTAGTGGTAACCCATCCAGACAATAAATAGGGCTTATTGTTGCTTACCTTGGCTGATCTGATAGAAAATGGAGCTTTAAGTACGACTAGCTTTTAAGTCTAAAACTAAATGTAAAAAAAGAAAAAGAAAAAGAAAAAAGGAATTAGCACCCTTTGAAGACATTCGCTTAAGCTTTGATTTTAGCCATAAGAATGGGTAAGATGTAAACGTTTTATTTATTTAATAAATGAACATTTTCGCTTCATTATCTTCAAATTCATCATCAAGGCGTATTGATGGCACAAAGTTACTTAGGACTCGTCTGCCATTCGTCCCTATTGTCCCGATGTCCATACAGGGCTTGAGTATATGTCTTTGTTGGTTAGCCAAAATTTGTGTGATCATGCTTGTCCATAAGAGAACGTCCCTTATGAGTCCGTTATTAATTTTTCTGTAGTGCCCAGCATATCATGTTCGTTTTATTTGGTCTGTTTGGGTGATGAGTGGCCGTACAGTTACTATTTTATGGGATGCTGCTTCCAGGATTTATTCTAAGCAGAAACTACCATTTTCATATAGTTCTTATCTAGTGTGCGTTTAGTAAGATTACATGCAGTGCGTCTATGCAGTAGTACCGCTAAAGGCACAGTTTGCAAGGAATCCTGTTTAATTAATCGAAGAGATCAGATTTCTGTACGATCGACAAACTATGTGATTTTCATAGTTTAAATAAACTTAAATTATTTATATTAATGGTAATAGAAACGATAAGAGTAACATTTTTCATGCCCTACAGGGAATATATTATGGATTAACCCAACATTGAGGAAAAGAATTATGGAATTAAAAGACAACAAAAATTATAATTAAAGCTTAACAACTCTTTCTCAAGATTTTCTGACAGCTCTTATTCGTTTTGACATAGAATTCACTAATTCAAAGCAACTTCTCCGAACGATAGATAATGTATGTTTTTCGATGGATTGAGCTTTCTCACGGACTATTTGAAAACATTTCTACCATAATTTATCAATTGGTCAATCCGGACGTTTTGTTAGGCATGTCATTGATTTTATATGCCTTTCCTGTAAAAAATCCCTTTTATCTATTACAAGAGACGTTATCTTCATGAAAATTGGTTCATAATCACAAAACTAATTTTCTATCGAGAGTATAAAAATTACCTATTATTCGAATAGTACACATGGACAATAAATCCAGAGGCAATAAAGTCCATTTATCCTAGTCCTTCAAAGGATATGTAACCCTATGACTGATGTTTTCTTCTCGTTGATGTTTTTATATGTATTATTTCAACAGCATCAAGTAAATTTTCCAGAATTATCACTAGGGCCGATACAGACTTGCTACGAACGTCCCCGACTGAGTCTATTTGATAGAAATAATTAGTCAAATTGATTTACTGAAAACCGATACTTATCTTCCTTTATTAGATAATCAGATAATTCCGATGTGAAGTGAAATAGACGAAGCAAGTTTCTTTACTTTTTCCCATTTTCTAACTGACCGATATATATTTTTCTTTTTTTTCCCCTTTCTGTGGATATTCTCAGACGAATAATTATCACTAGCTTATCGATTCCATAATTAGACAGCGTCGAAGTTGGCGACTGAAAACCAAGCAGACCATTTTACATAATTATTGATTAACTAATTATCGACCTTGAACGATTGGAACTCTCCCACTATGAAAACCAAAAACAGTAATGACTGATAATTAGAGTCGATGCCAACCGATGATTTAGACTTTTCCTTGGTTATCTTCCAACTGGAAGCAAATCAGTCTTCTCCATGACTTCATTGTACAAGTGTTGATTGTTGAGTGGATTCGTGATGTAAATCGTTTATATGTTTTCAAATTTCAGTGGATTTCGCTTCATAGGACGACATCGACACAAACGATTTTCGAACGAATTATAGAGTGGGTCGATTAACCGAATAAATCAATCATTTTTCTATCACATACACATACACTAATATATATATATATATATATATATATATATATATATATATATATATATATATATGGGCATATCTTACTCGTACTACTAATATATTTATCGTGTATACTCATGTATCATTCGACTTTCTTATACATAATTTTAACCTAATATCAGGTCTTACAATTTGCAATGTAGAAAATTTGTGTGAGTAGAATTTTGGCCAGTGCTAGTAGACAAAGGCTGACTGGTACATATACAATTTCCTGCTGCAAAAGATCTCAATTTATGTCTTAAGATGTCACATGATACGCGTATATATATGTTGTAACCGTAAAACAATGGCTTAAATGTTCATCTATTCTTAAATATTCCATGATATCAATCTTACGCCACAATATGTTTTAATCAAATTAATACAAAGTTGGTCTTATCTCTAGACATGCAAATATAGTCAACTCGTCTTGGAGGGAAAAGTAATTTCTGATTTGTTTTATTCTGAGATTTTTGTAAAATGGTCCAATACGAAAGCTGATTTTTTTTCTAACTTATATTAGAAATATATAAGAACTTGATGATTTGTCTTCTTAAAACATCTAAATTTTTTTAATTTGATCCACCAAATTTATTATCTCCTCATATTGGACATCTTAACATTTATTGTCATCGGAAATGGACTCAGTGACTTGAGTCGAAGTCCTGGACGAGACTTTCTGCGTTTTATTTGGCGCTAATCTCGAGTAAGTCATGAATCTATTCAAATCTGCCCGGCTAGCTCAGTTGGTAGAGCACGAGACTCTTAATCTCGGGGTCGTGGGTTCAAGCCCCACGTTGGGCGATGTTCACTTTTAACGGCTCCACATGATGATGATGAAGGATGAATTGAAGGATAGACTGGTTTCTTAAGTCTTAATAAAGCAATTAGTCTATAAGAAACAACGCAACTTGTCTAGAAGAAATTAGGCTTCTTGTGTAGGAGAAATAGGGCTACTAGTCAAGAAAAATTAGACAATTAATCTAGAAGAAATAAGACAACTAGTCTAGGAGAAATAAAATTCCGAATTTAACCCAGCTGTACTCCGCATAAAAAATGACCCAGTATCAAATATTTCTCTTAATGGAGGTGTTTGGTAAATGCATTTACATTTTGAACACAGATGAACAGATATATGTTGAATATTTCCATCTAATATATAATATCACTCCTGATTAGGGTGAACCTGTGTGTAGCCACAATAAAGGGATACTTCACACTCCCCAATGTCACGAAACTAGGACATCGTGTAGTTACTGTTATAACAAGGACAACATTATTGTGGAATGGATTACGATCTAAAAAAAGCTTTCTGTGTTTGTGTCGATTTGCATGTCTGTACTGTTTCAATACATTTAGAAATAAATGGCATTGGCTGCAATTAATTATGACTTTTTTTTCTATCACTAAAGCTGATACACATTCATAATAAAATACAGGCTGGCCAAAACTATTTGCATACTTTAAATGTTTTAATCTAACCAACCCCTCCGCTACAAGAATGATTCGATATTTTTCAGCCGAGTACAGATGATTTTGATTTCTGAATCTTTCGTTAAGACCGGTTGCTGTACCTCGGCTAAACCATCTACTCTGCCCTACTATTTACGTATAGCTAGAATTAGAAGAAATGGATCAATTTCCTAAGAAAATTGAAGTGAAGTGAAACGCAATTTGCTTGATCTAAGATTTGAACTCGTGTAGTTGTGTCCGTTTCTCCGAGACTTTAAACGTTACACCAAACGGAACTACATTGAATGCTTATTACAAAAATTTCAATTACGACACGTCTAAGTTTCTGAGTCAATAAAAAGATGATAAATATAAAATCCTTTGAGCTGCTGCAAGTGTTCCAATGGATAAACGTTCCGTGTCAAGATTTGCCCATCACAGACCAATGGAATTGAATAGGCTGCAGAACACTTAATTGGTTATTTTGTTGGTATCTCTGGCACTCGCTACTTTTATTTCATTGCTGGTTGCCGTTTTTGCAGGATAAACTGTATTTTTTTGGTATCTCCATGAAATAAAACCCACTGGTGGTAGATTTGATAATGACAGTGTGTATTTAATCAACCCTTTAAAAACGAATCCAAATATTTATGCAAGTTCAATATTACGAAGTACAAATTGTTTTCGTTGAGGCTAACGAGTAACGTTAATATTTTTTGTAAAGAAGTGGGTGCTCTTCAAAATACAAAAGGAACTTCATTTTAAAATGTTGATCTCAGAATTCATATACAGGAGATATTCTCAGCTTGCCTTCTCTGGGAAATGTCATGATGTTCTTAAACAATTCTCAAAGATTTATTTCTGCTTAAAATGTAAATTTCTAATTCGTAGCAAATAGCGATTTGCAGTAGTGGATCCGTTTGAAAATTCCTTGGGAAGTGTTTCTAAATTCTCTACATAGAAATTACTTTTTATAATATATTCGCTTTTTTCAAACCTCATTCTAGGTTAAGTTAGATGCTTTGATGGTATATTAACCTTTGATTGTAATTCATCACCAAATTCTGTTTATCCACATCATATATACATTTTCATTGAAGAGTTTGCAAGATAACTTTTTTAAAACGAAGCAGAGCTCAAACTTTTGCACATATTCAAATGGTTTCAAGAAATGTTATTTTTGTTTGAACACTGTTAAAAGATTTCAGTTATTGCTATCTAACTCGAACAGTTCTATTTGCACACAGTTAAATGGTTTCGAGTATTTTATCTAGCACTAAATGTTCTATTTGAACGCAGGTAAATGCTTTCAAGTATTGCATCTAACTCTAACAGTTCTATTTGAACGCAGGTAAACAGTTTCAAGTATTGAATCTAACACTAACTGTTCTATTTGCACAGAGTTAAATACTTTCAAACATTGCTATCTTATACGAATAATAAAATTTGATATTTATCATTTATGTAAAGATACTATCTTGTTCAGTGCGTGACTGGAGCCAAAATGTAAATATATATTTGCTGTGAGTATATATGATTTTGTGGATTACATTTTTTTAAAATGCAGGTTGATTTTATATTTATTTTAAATGTGTTTTTTGTGTTTTCAAATTTATAGGATTTTCTTTCTATGATTCTATTTCATACACCACATCTTTTATTTTTGCATTTTGAGGTACCATGCCTTATATGTTCCCCAAAATTAGATGAAGTTTGTTTGTGGCTTTTGTTTTTTTTTTTAATTTTTGTTCTGGTTTGCTTTTAATAATTTTTTTGTGTCCAGTATGTTTTTAAATCCATCATTGTTATTTCTAAGTTGATCTAGATTCTTTGATATTTCTGAGAGTTGCACTTGAATTTTTGTTCTATGTTGACTGTAAGGCAAAATATTATTCGTCTTTATCTTTTGTGGAGGTTCAGAGTTCTTTTAGTATTTTTTCGGTTAATACGACGCCCTTATTTATAAGTGTTGCGATGGAGGTTTACGCGTAGTTCTCGACAAATTTGTCAGGGGACATTTGTAAGTGACTTTGGTGCAAATCCTACGTGCATGGGTGCACTGAATGGATTTTATAATGTTTTTGGAGTAATTACTCTTGAAATGGAAGCATTGTTGGGTATCAGAGGCATTGTAGTAAATATCTGTGATAATTGGTCTATTTTGATTTTTAATGTGGTTGTCTAAAAACGGTACTTTGTAGAATAGTGTTCTACGGCGAATTTTATTTTAAGGATAAGTTTTTGGAGTAAGTTAAGTAAATCGGTTATGTTACTCCACGAGTATTTCCAAAATATGAAACAGTCATCTAGCTATCTTTTCCATGATCTAAATTTGTTTATATTATCGCTATATTTTTACTTTTGACATCTAATAGATTTTCTTCTAAGTATGCTAATCATAGTGTGGCGTACATTAGCACCATTTTAGTTCACAAAGCTGTTCCTAGGGTTTGAATGTAGTTTTCGTTGTTGTAATGAGGATAATACTATAAAAAGTATGTGACGTCAAAGGTAACCACGAGAGTATTGGAATCAGGTTTTTGTGGAATGGAGTTTGAAAAGTAGATGCCATTTCTAATGTAGCCTTTTATGTAATAGAGTAATGTTTTTAAAAGAACATCAATTAGTTTGATGAGTCTTTTGGTGGAATATGATAAGCCGACTATGATAGGTCTAAATTTGTGGTCAGAGGGCTTTGGAATTTCTATGTATTCATATTTTTGTAAGAAAGAATCATTGATTTAAGTCAACATTAAACACAACCTAAATCCCCTACGAACACACTCATATACAGGGAGACTAACTTAAAATACATCTACGTGTGGAGTTAAATGAATTCTCACACGCATTAAACCAACCTGATGCCCTAGAAACATAAAAGTGTATAGATACATTGGGGTACGTTAATGTGTACGTATGCATGCACGAAGAAAGAAAGAGAGACAGTGACCGAATGAGAGAGACAGAGAGAGAGAGAGAGGGAAAAAAAGTGAGAGAAAGAAAGAAAGAAAGAAAGAAAGAAAGAAAGAAAGAAAGAAAGAAAGAGAGGAAAAACAATAAAAATACTGAGAAGGAAAAAAATCAACACAGCACCACTGAAAATATATGTGCATGCAAATGTGCATGTGCCCTTGAGTGTTGGTGTATGTATGCATGTGTACATACACACGTAAACATATATAACACAACCACATAATCACCCACTCACACACACGGATATATATATATATATATATATATATATATATATATATATATATATATATATATATATATACATATATATATATATATATATATATATTAGTTACAAGAAAACCTAAACACATTTACATAAACCAGAGAACTTCACGGACAATTAACTCTAACGGGACATTCACAGACACAAATCTGAAATGAAAAAAAAATACCAATCTAGTATATATATATATATATATATATATATATATATATATATATATATATATATACATGAATGTACTTGCTTGTTTACACGTCTACCTGTACATCCACAGGCACATACAATTACTCATAGACACAAACAATATATATATATACATATATATATATAATATTTATGTGTATATATTTTTTTTCATCGTCCAACGTGTGAAAGCACGCGTGATACTCTGTCCTCATCAGCCGCCAATCAGGGCGATAACACAGTTTCCGTAGCTAAAAAAAATATATATATACATACAAATAATATATACATATATATTGTTTGTGTATATGAGTAATTGTATGTGCGTGTGGGTGGTATATGTACACGAATGTATATATATATATATATATATATATATATATATATATATATATCATTTTATACGAATAACATCAACAGAGACCAGAGGTCTTCACGGACGAATAATTCCAGTGGGACGTTCACCGACAGATATCCTTGAATTAAAAAAGTTCACATCCTATCAAAACAATCTTTACAAAAAAAAAACAAAAAAAAAAAAAAACAGACACAAGAAAATATTGGAAATCTCTTAAAGAAGACTAAAGAGTCTCAAAAGTGTAGAATACAATTATATGAAATAATAGAAATCTGAATTCCAAATGAGAAATCATTTACGCAACTATTCATTTAAAAATATTTACGCTTACTTTGTTGGACAAAAAGTAATCGATATTTTCTACCAAGAAATCATTAATTAAAAAATGAAAACTTTCCCTTAAGTAACAGACGAAATAACAATTGCAAGACGCTCTGTTTTAAAGTCTATTTCTCTTGGAAATGGGAGTTGATGTTACCAATCAGTTTCAACGTGCCAGTCCGTGTACTCATAGAACAATGATATTCTTTGATTTGAATTTCATTCTCACTCTCATTTGGTATATTGGGTAGACAAACAATGGACCCTGTGTACTGTAGTAGTTTCACCAAACACTGAGTTCCTTCATTTATCTTAGATTAGGGTGTACACAAGTATTGATTAGGTATACAATTATCATATTTACCCAACCCCTCCGCTCGGGCAGGATTTGACACACGGTCAATTTTTTTAAGCGGAGTTTAACAGGTTTGAATTCAGAGTTTTCCTTCTCCTAGACTAGTTGCCTCCCTAAGGCTGAAGAACCTAGTCTGCCCTACTATTAACCCATAAGTGGAGGGAGAATAATTGGATTCATACCTTTCCCAAGGATATTAGTGCTATGTGAAATGCAATCAGTCAAGGATTTGAACTCGTGTCGCCGTGTCCAATTCCTGCGACGATAACAATTACACCATGGGCACCTCCAATTAGGTAAACAATTATAGTGCGATGGATTCAACCCTCATTTCTAGATCAAATGTTCTGCTATAATAGGAAGTAAGAGCGACTTACATTAGTTGATACGTTTAAAATTGCTTTGGAATTTTTTTTATCTACATTCTCACAATACCAACGACCTTTTAAAACACATTACACTTTTTCAATTTTTTTTCTTTCTGCTAATATTCTAAATCAGTTGTAACTAAAAACCCCAAAAAGCAGAATAATATTTAAGAAGAAACGATGAATAAAATGTTTGAAAATCACACACACATATATATATATATATATATATATATATATATATATATATATATATATATATATATATATATAACTATTATTATTTATATTATTAAATAAAAATTGTGTTTGCGGTATTCTATGTAAACAAGAAAACAAATTACCCGCAATACGTAATGAATCAACTCTGGATATTTTTCTGATGACAGTTTGACGTTTTGTTTCAAATTTTATAAATATTTATGGCCAATCAAGTCGAGGTGGTAAAAGAAACAAATACAATACACACACACACACACACACACACACACACACACACACACACACATATATATATATATATATATATATATATATATATATATCAGCGTGTGTGTAGGTGTTTGTTGTCAGTAAGAGCTCAAAGTATAACATTTCTTTGACAAAGAAAACACAAGACATCAAATGGACCCAGATATTAGTAACAACCTCTGCCTTTTATGTCAAGTTGTCTATATCCCAAGGCCTTTTTTTTTCATAATTCTCATACCCTTTTGATTTTATTACAATTGTTGATGTAGTATGTAAAAGAAAACACCAGTTTGAATTTCAACATTCTTTTCTTCATTTAACCATTCATTTTCAAAGCGGATGTTAGAAATATTGAGACGGAAATGAAAGTAATATTTAGAGAATAAATGGATTTCCTATATTTTTACATTTTATCCTATTACTAAACTTCTCATTAAGCTATATATATATACATATATATACATATATATATATATATATATATATGTGTGTGTGTGTGTGTGTGTGTGTGTGTGTGTGTGTGTGTAACCAAAAACACTTCTAGTACCGATTTTTTTTATAAACTAATGCCTTAAAAGTAAATCCCATATAAAATTTTGACCTGAGGTTTTTTTTTTGGATTCAGTTTTTAATTAAAAAATGATTTTTGATATAACAAGAAAAAGCGAATTAAGTTCCTTAACTGCTTCATGAATTCAAGCACCAGTTTCTTTATGGGCTGGTTTTTGTTTGGTTTAGCTTGGTTTCTTTGTTTAATGGCACATCAACCTTTTTAGGTTATTTAATGTCAAAGCCATTCTCCGAGAAGAACAGTTGTGATATTATTTAACCCATAGCTGGGGGGATACGGCGGTTCATACCTTTCCCAAGGGTATTTGCCCGAATGTGAACGTAATAGCCCGACTGGCTGGTGTTTGTATAGGAACCTAATGGTTTCATGAGTCAGCAAAACAATCTTTAATGGTTTGGTTTCTTTGTTTAATGACATATCAACCTCTGTGGGTTATTTAATGCCAAAGCCATTCTCCTAGAAGAATAAGTGTGCTACTATTTAGCCCATAGCTGGGATGAGGGGGTTCATACCTTTCCCAAGGGTATTTGCCCGAAAGTGAATGTAATAGCGCGACTGGAGTACGAACTCACGCACTACGATTCCGCAGTCCTTCGCTTTAACCATTACACCACGAGGACACCCCCCCAACAATCTTTGAGTTCTTTTCTGAACTTATTCATAAAATATAAATGTATCGGTAGCAATAGTCAGTTTCTCATTGTTATGACGATTGGGTGATAATGAATTCTTGTAGTTTTCAATATTACTGTGATTTCGAAAACGTAATGCTTTCAATATACTCAATGATCGTGAAAACGTAAAACTGGGAAAGACTCTTGACATGTCTTCATTCAAAGATAATTATATACAAATAAGTATGTCTTGTATTTGGAAATTGTTAAAGGAAAGACTGAAAGGCAACCTATATACGTCTTTAATATCTTTTAAATAATAGTTATATCGATGTGGATGAATGTAATTTTTTTTTGTCTATATACATATATGTATATATGCATGCATGTGCGTGTTTGTACGTGTATTCATGTATGCAATGTATATGTGAGAACAATTGATATTTACACATTCTTGATATAACAATTATTAGCATTTGCGAGGTAGATGCATGGGAGATTGTTGGCATAGAAAATCTATGAAAAATGGGATTTGTTATATGTGTTTTTCTTGTTTGTTCCATGATTTCAGTTTCTTAAAACTGATGTAACAACATTCTTAAATAAACGCTTTTCCAATCCAAAAAAGTAATACGAAAAGCGAAAAACATTTAAATTATAGTCTCAATAATAGGTTTAGTTTCGTTTATCTTTTTATGGCATATCCAATCCTTATTGGTTATGTAATGCCGAAAATTGTTTGATTTGTAAATGGTTATTGTAATGATAATTACATGTTCATTTAGCATTTTTAATGACACTAGAGTGTTCGTCAATGATCCAGGAGACAGGGGTTCAATCCCAGGTCGAGTCATACCAAAGACTCAAAAAATGGTACTTGATACCTCCTCGGTGTGGTTGGTATTGAAAAGGAAGCCTTCGGGTCACCTTCGACTAAGTTCGCCAAATTTACTTACTTTTATTAATTTATCAATAATTTTTACAAATAAATTATCCACTGTTGAATTGTTGTAAGTATTTCCATCCAATACTAATAATTTGTGTTCAATTCTATAGTTTAGAGCAATTATTCCAATTTAATAATAACCATTTGTTTTTAACTTTGGTATCTTGTTTCACGGATCTTATCCAATACACAATTTTCTATCTAATGCAAATAAATTTCTGTTAAATACAAGCAATTTTCAATTTTCTACATATAACTCTTTATCTAATACAAATTGTACAAAAGATAAAATAATCTTCTAATACAAAATATACAAATAGTTTTCTAAGATATCCATTTGCCGAGAAGGTTTTACCGCTCTGGGCCCGAGAAGATTTGTTTGTAATGCCAATGAAGGTCTACTTCAGATGCCCCAGTGTTCCTTAACTGGCGTCTCACCATCAGAAAGAGATTAGTGTCATACTCAAAACACGTGTTTTTCCTTTAATTCAGAAGATACAGTTTGAGGATTCTAAGGTCTATCGACAGGACGAATCAGACGATGGAATTTTCCAAATATCTAAAAATCTCAGTTACGAACTAAATCTAATGGTGCAAATCTACTTTTAGCATTTTAGACCTAAGACTTTTTTATTATAAAAAAAACAACAACGAAAAAACAATGAGCACTTTCCCAGAAATTTGCTCTTATACTTCATACTTCTGGTAAAATATTGCACAAAAGCATCATTACACACACACACACACACACACACACATTTATTTATATATATATATATATATATGTGAGTGTGTGTGTGTGATCTGCTTACAGTTTTAATCTCTCTCTCTCTCTCTCTCTCTCTCTCTCTCTCTCTCTCTCTCTCTCTATCTATCTATCTATCTATCTCTATCCGGATACAACAAATCTAAAGCTTCTTCACAACAAAGGCCATGTATGAAAGAAGCCAGGATACTTCGTAAATTTACAGTATACAACATAATCTCTTGTTTAACAAGTCTTAATAGTAGGCACAATGTGGTTCCTTACTCGCTACATATGTTTTCTTCCGGTATTTGTACAATATTAGACTATTAATATTCCGGCTTTTTCTTTTGATGATGGCACTTCAAGATGTCCGACCCCACTTTCCCTTCCGTCGTCGGTGCTTGAATGCAAAATAACAACCAGTCAATTATACTAAAGGATTGGGATATTGCTCAGTTGGTAAAGATCGTATGCTGCTAATATCATGGTCTAATTTCAATCTATTGCAGTTCAATCTAATATATATATATATATATATATATATATATATATATATATATATATAAGTATTATTTGTTCCAGTTAAACTGGAGTTGGGAGTAATTCCATCAGGACAAGAAAACTATTCAAGAGTTAATATTTAAATTTTCCTGAATACACAGCAATAAATTCTTTAAGAAAAATAACAAACCGGTCACATTAGGATTATAAATTTATTTCCATCCTGTTACTCGTTTTTGAAAATTTCAAAAACACGAAAATAATTTTAATTGTTTTCGTGTTTTTGATATTTTCAAAAATACGTAACAGGATGGAAATAAATTTATAATCCTAATGTGACCGGTTTGTTGATTTTGTTAAAGTACACACACACACACACACACATATATATATATATATATATATATATATATATATATATTATTTCTACAACTACTAAAAATAATACAAGAACTCAAAAAACAAAAACAAAGAAAAACTCATTACAGAAGATGGTAACAGTAAAAACCACAGGAAAACAAGAATTTTAAAAAAAGTTAGAAATCAAAATTGTGGGGAAAAAACCTAGTTTATGGATACTTCAAGCGGCAGACTGCAGAAATCGCACATATGATCTAAACATGGCTGGCAAAGACACATTTCTAGAGAAAAAATAATTTCTTTAAATTACAGTACAAAATAATTCCATAAAAACTCATTATACTGGATTAAAGAATGACGATTTGAAGACAAATAGTAAATGTAGACAATATGCTGATGGGGATGAAACAGCTAATCACAAAAACAAACCTTACAACGTGAGAAAGGTGATCTATATAGAATTGTGCAAAAGACTGAAATTTAATCACATTCAGCAATAACATAGGCACAAATGAGACTCTTTCCTTAAAGATATTCCCAGTTATATTTGTGATACGATGTTGGGCATTCGTTGTGTGGGTGCGTGTGGTTGCCAGTTTTGGCGCGAAAACCACACAAAGGGCTTGTGCGCGAGATTTTACACGAGACCGGAAGTGGACGATGGAAGGAAGGTCACAAAGACAGTCAGCCAGGCAAAACAGTCAGTAGAAGGGAACAGAAGAGACGAGTCGACTGAACAGGTCAGTCACGAGATGAAAGTCGGACATAGAGAGGAGACCAGTCAACAAAAGTCAGAAAGGCGGCTACTATGACCTGTTGACCTACAGGTGCCAAGTTGACCAACGCGAGAAGACAAGCATTTCAAGTAACTTTTGGGAAGTTACACGCAAGTACATGCCTGCGATAGTCTGCAAATGCACGGAGAGCGGCACAAAACTGTCGAAGACTTCCACCATCATGCGCTTGGAGCTAACCCAAGTCCAATTGTTTGTTCTTTTCTTCCACCTATTCCGTTGTGTATTTTGTGTGTTGCTAAAGAAATGTAAAATACCCCTGGCCAGAGATGAGAAAAACCACTGGACGATTCTAATGGCCATGA
This sequence comes from Sepioteuthis lessoniana, assembly GCA_963585895.1. Classification (NCBI taxonomy): domain Eukaryota; kingdom Metazoa; phylum Mollusca; class Cephalopoda; order Myopsida; family Loliginidae; genus Sepioteuthis; species Sepioteuthis lessoniana. Next base: position 71,037,742 of record OY757926.1, read on the forward strand.
GTAGTTTGGTTGGTTGAGATAGTGAGGGTCGGCCGGAAGTAAATTGTCACACGTTGAGGTACAAACGGATCACTCAGTTCATGCCAGAAAACTAGTACTAGTTTTATTTAACAAGAAAAAAAAATGGGATTTTTGCGTTCGATAGTACCACTTAATAAAAATGAAGGAAGACGAAATTTGGACAAATACATCAGCTGGCAATTCAATAACAAACAGAAAATCAACAAAAAATAGGAAACAGAAATAAGAAGAAAAAACTGTACTGATATTTCAAGCGACAAAGTAGATTGCACACCAAAATACTTGTAGATGGCTACAAATTAGAAACCTCAAGGGAAAACTGAATCTCTTTTAATAGCCCTAAATAACGCTATAAAAATCAATTATATCTAAGCTAAAGTTACTAAAACCCCAGAAATTAGCAAGTCAAGTTGAAGCACGTAAAGAGATGAAATAATCATGGCAACCTAAAACAAAGGATTGCAATTTATGTGGCAAAAGAATTCAATACAAAGCACGACCGGACACGAAAGATAATTCATTGGGAGTTGTGCAAAAGCTTAAAGTATGAACATACGACCAAATTCTATCTGCACAAATAAAAATCCGTCATACAGAATGATTTACATAAAATTATTTGGGATTCTTAGATACAATCTAATCACCTAATCTCAGCTAGAAGACCATGACTTGTGTTAATTAACCAGGAAAAAAGAACTTTCTGTCTCGGGAACTTTGCATTTCAGATGGGCCTCAGATTAAAAAAAAAATTATAGATATATCCTTGAACCTTGTTAGAGAAATAAAAATGTTGATGGTTATACCAATTGCAGTTGCTGGAATCGTTGAAAAAATTTGTAGCAAGAGTGAAGGAGCTGGAAATCAGAAGGATCGAGACAATTCAGACAACATCATTTTAAAGACTGGTTAGAGTACTCAGAAAACTCTTGGAGCTATGAAGAGAATACTTGTCCCAAAAGTTCAATGAAATACCAACAGCTGGCATGAGAAAATCGTTTGGAAAAATGACAATCAGATGGCCTCATATTGACCAGAAAACTATATCTAGATTTATAATTGGAACCACACCACCGGAAATAGTTTCGTGTCGTAAACAGCGCACTCTTTTATGGAGCTCTAACACTTCTGCAATGATTGCTATCAGTGTATTTCGGGAACTATGGCAATAGGCCTAATGATAAAACTGGCAGAATAAGAAGTGTGAAAAAAAAAATTAAATCCATCCCGAAACTATACTCCTTAAATCATCTGGAATACTGAGTGTATTGTTGGTATAAAGAAAACAATTGATTCTCTATCTATTATTCATTCCAACTGAAACAGGCGATACGAAAAATATTGTTTTTGATATCCTTGGTAACACACTAAACTAAATCCGGTGGCGAGGTTCACCTTTGGGAGCTCTAGAGAGTAAAGAGTTACCTCGTTGTTGATATTATTTCCAAATCAAATTTAAACTAAAACCAGAGTATGTGTTAAGGTCCCATCTATGGGTCCAATTGATCTGTTTAAAAATTATTCGTGTTCGATAGGACTGTGTTCCAAAAAGATAATTGTAAGAAAACATTACACAAAAACTCTCAACCTGAACCTGCAATGAACGCAGTTCTTTAACCTTTCGTCATTGAATAAGCCTTGACTTGTTGAAATGCCGTTAAAATTAAATCAATTCATCTGCTATTTCCTCCAGAAAAGATGCAAAAATAAAGCCTGATGTATAAATACAGAAAACAGGTGAATGAAAAAAGAGAGAAATTAGTTGTCTTAATTTCTGAGACGGAGCTTGATGAATTTTATTATTAAGGGTTTTTGGATTATTGTCTTCATCTTTATGGTTATTTTTACAACGTTTCGGCCGATATGTCCTCCGGTCTTCTTCAGGGTTTGTTGTCTTAATTTCTGAGACGGAGCTTGATGAATTTTATTATTAAGGGTTTTCGGACTATTATCTTCATCTTTATGGTTATTTCCACAACGTTTCGGCCGATATGTCCTCCGGCCTTCTTCAGGTGTTTGTTGTCTAAATTTCTGAGATGAAGCTTGATGATTTTTATAATTAAGGGTTTTAGGACTTGTGTCTTCATCTTTATTGTTATCTCCACAACGTTGTTCAGCAGGACACATAGCGTAACGGTTATAGGCGTTGGTTCCCTTAGCTTCTAAGGGGACAATAATCTGGAGGTTGCAGGTTCAATCCTGATTGCAGGCTAATAACAATACAAGAATACTTAACTCTTTTACTCGGTTATGGCTTACAGAATCAGAACAGGCAACCTCCATGAATTCAATATAGGACGTAGTTCGAAGATCCATGTAGGTTCCCGAGCTTGACAAGCACCTGAACAAGGTTGGAGGACATATCGGCCAAAACGTTGTGGAAATAACAATAAATGTGACAATAGTCTGAAAACTCTCACTGATAAAAAAGAGAAAAAAGTCTACTCAAAATTATAATTGTAATTCATCAAAGTTCCATCACAGAATGACCATCACAATAAAGGTAGATATTGAAATAATGATAATTGGCCTAGCGGTTAGAGTGTTCGCCAATCGCCCGGGAGACCTGGGTTCAATCCCAGGTCGAGTCATACCAAAGACTCAAAAAATGGTACTTGATGCCTCCTTGCTTAACACTCAGCATTATAAGGTACGGATCAAGGGTAAAGTGGAGCAATCCAGGGAAAGGAGTAGCGCCCTCCCCTACACCTTGGTGTAGTAAGCTATCGAAAAGGGAGCCTTCGGGTCACCCTCGACTATGGTCGCCTACTTTACTTACTTACTTGACTTACTTTCAAAAAATAATTTGAAGATTAATATTGAATAAATTAATAATTAATACTGAATAAAATAAAATATCAATATTGAAAAAGTAATAATACATATTGATCACTTTTAAAAGATTAATTAAAATATTAATATTGACTAAAATAATAATTAATATTGAAAATAAAAAGTAAATATTGAAATAGTAATAATACACATTCATTACTTTATTTTTTCAAAGAACAACATTTCTTAGATTAGAAAAATGCTAAAGAGTTCCAATGATTTTAAAGCACTTCGTGACAGTATTTTGCTAAGATGAATGAGCGTTTGTACTCATCAAACTAAGAAACAGACGAATTTTAAATATAAGCAAATTAATGAGAATAGCAAATGTAGTCTAGAGAAAACTACAAGTTTTTTTTTTATTATCCAATTTCACCACATAAAAGCATTATCAAGATGAATAATGTCTTAAACTCAACAATAATCACAAATTAAATAATGATAAATGTTGGTGTTTTCTGCTAAGTTTTCATAATAGCGTTGTTAGGACAATAACTTCCGATGTTCTCGTACGTAATTCATTGTTATAATGGTATGGTAATCAAATTTTCTATTATATCTAATCGGCCAAACTCAATAGATGTTCGTAAATAGCTTCATTCGTATTGTTAAAAACTGCCATCATTATGTTATGCGAGTGGCACATAGTACTATCGATAACAGACTAAGAGTGGAATTTTGCATTGGTGACAAAAAGGGTTTAGAGCCAATGCGTTAACTATTAACGTAAATAACTCGTTTATTACGCACGGTAATAATTCGGCTTTGTTTCGGTAGATCTAGACGTTGGCATCATGCAATCGTTTTCAATCTCTGTCAAACTGCTGTTTTGAGTAGGTTGTCACTTGATCTCTGGTAACAAGAGTATTCGAAAAACACGAATTCGCTGTTCGGTTCCATCTCTAAAAAAAAAAAAAAAAAAAAAAAAAAAAAAAAAAAACATCTTTATAATTCACTCAAGCCTTCTCAGTGAGTTTCAAAAAGTTCCCCATTGATAGGGGGAAAGTATTTGCTTCTTTCACAGTTTATAAAGAAGCCCCCCAAAAATGAAACTTCTTAAACATAACCTCTCCTATAACAACAAAGACAGCAAACATCTTAAAGTAGTACTTATATATCTGAATGCTAAATCTCAAAACTTATACATAGTCACCTCTTGTTTCATTTGAAAATATTTCAAAACCGACCGGTATGTATTTGCACAACACCTCTACCACGAGTTGGATTCGACCTATGATCCCTTTGAGTTCAACTATTTTAAATTCCAAGTTTTCATCCGAGACTGATTGTCTTACTAATGTTTTAAAAAAACACGCTGCCGTACTATTTGCCCATGGCAGATAGTAGAAGAGATGGCTTCATGTCTTTCCCATGTGTATTAGCGCAAAGTTAAACGCCAATTGCCTCGTCAAAGCTTTGAAATTGAATCGACGAGTCCATTTCCTACGTTCATAACCGTTACGATAAGCACGTCTCTTCTAACTCAACCTATACTGAAACCCTCTACTCGTCTCTTTTGGGTGATGTTAGTGGTGGGGGAGCATTACAAAATACTTGGGGTGCCAGAGATGACTAAATGTATTAGATCACTGAATTGAAATGATATATTTGTCTTTTTTAATACTATCCACATTAACAAGATCTGATATCGATTTATACGATTTACGTATTGATACAGATTCAAACCATTGTTTGTTTCTGCGTAATTAAAATCGTTGAAAAGCGACTTTTCTATTATAAATCTTACTAGCATCCGGCATTCCTAAAGAAACCGTCGCAACAATAACGATTCTCTATAGAAACACCAAAGTAAAAGTACGATCACCAGATGGAGACACAGAATACTTCGACATTGTAGCAGGAGTACTACAAGGGGACACGCTAGCTCCATACCTCTTTATCATTTGTCTAAACTACGTACTTAGAACATCGATTGACAAAATCAGAGAGAACGGCTTCGAGCTGTCAAGGAAAAGAAGCAGAAGGTACCCATCAAAAACAATTACCGACGCCGACTACGCCGGTGATATAGCGATACTGGCAAATACACCCAATCAAGCCGAAACACTACTGCATAGTTTGAAACGAGCAGCCGCAGGTATAGGCCTCTATGTCAATGCACACAAAACGGAATATGTGTGCTATAATCAAACGGGAGACATCTCCACTCTAGACGGAACCCCTCTTAAACTAGTAGACAAATTCACTTACCTAGGAAGCAGTGTCGCATCAATCGAAAAGGACATCGACACAAGGTTAACGAAAGCATGGACAGCTATCAATAGGCTATCGATTATATAGAAATCAGACCTAACCGATAAAATGAAACGCAGTTTCTTCCAGGCAGCGGTCGCATTGATACTGCTTTATGGATGCACTACATGGACTCTAACAAAACGGCTGGAGAAGAAGCTAGACGGCAATTACACAAGAATGCTGCGAGCAATCTTAAAAAAGTCCTAGCGGCAACACCCCATAAGACACCAACTGTACGGCCACCTGCCTCCTATCACGAAAACTATTTAAGTTAGACGAACCAGACATGCAGGACACTGCTGGAGAAGCAGGGACGAACTCATAAGTGATGTACTCTTATGGACCCCACACATGGCCGTGCAAAGCAGGACGACCAGCACGAACATACATTCAGCAACTATGTGAGGATACGGGATGCTGTCCAGAAGACCTGCCTGAGAAGATGAACGATAGGGAAAAGTGGTGAGAGAGGGTCAGGGATATCCGTGCTACCAGCACGATATGATCATGATGATTATTTTTATCTTCGAATAAAATATTTTGAGTACCATTTCTCAAGTTAAAAAGAATAGTTTTTAATGTTATTTTTCTCATTTATAGAGAAAAAAATATATGCAAGGTAATCCAAGCAGGAGAGAGTTAATGAGCAACAAAGTTGCGTTTCGATTCTAATGAAACATCAACAGGACTGGGAGGGATAATATTAGCGATGTTAAATCAAGAATGGGTGTTAAAACAGCATTCAAAAAAGTAAGGAAAATCTATTTATCAGGAAAAGTTGGCAGTTTAAACAATACATCATCGTTTCTTTTTAAAATTGTCATGTGATTTTGGGAGACTTGGGTAGAAATTATACGTTCCATTTGTAAATTTAAAAAAAAAATTGAACGAAAAAGAAAAAAGGAAAAGAGAGAGAGAAAAGAATGAAAGAGAGAGAAAGAAAAATGAATGAAGAAGGAAGAGGAAAACGGGAGAAATGGTAGAAAAGAGGATGAAAGAAATGCAGGGAAAAGGAGAAAGGTCATGGAACATGATAAAGCTAGCGAAAAGTAGTATTTTGCATCTAATATGCTTATATAATTACTAGTAATACATTACTTTTTTTTTACATCTAACCATGACATTCTAATGTTAAACCGCAAAAAGAGAAACGCTGAAAACATCACATCTGATGACAATGGCAGCAATGTTTTATTCTTGGTCTTCTAAATCATACCAAGAGCATAATGAAAATCACGTGAACATTACTCGGATAAATACAAACGTTCACCTTGTTAGAAATCAAGAGATATAAAAGAAAAAAATAACATATTTCTCATCATTCATTTCCAACGTGTTTATATATATATATATATATATATATATATATATATATATATATATATCAAGTAAAACGCAACCGATATTAAGTTATTATAAATTTATTTCAACAATTACTTAGTACAAATTGTATCATCAGATAGCGATCAATTTTAATGCAGAATTACATGTATTCCTGCGAAAGAAATATATATATATATATATATATATATATATATATATATGTATGTATGTATATGTGTGTATGTGTGCCTGTTTCTTTTTGTATGAGTATGTTGAGAGAGAGATAGAGAAATAATGATAGATAGATAGATAGAGAGAGAGAGAGAGAGAGAGAGAAGGCGGGAGAGCGGTCAATGGCACATTTCTGCACGTCAGCACTGTCCGTAACATCATGACGTGTTTCACTCCTCTAGAAATTTGGAAACAGCATTCTACCCTGATGGAATTTACGAGTGAAACGCTAGTACGAAGATTTCACAGTATTTGGGTGTTCGTCTGAGGACAGATTCTATACTTATTACGAAAACCAAAGACCCAGTCCATATCATGATGTTTGGGGTTGTCTTAAAACGACAGTGAAGTTATGACTCCATTCTTCTTCCCTCATAGCCTTATACTTAACACAAAGTCTAACATAAAGTGTTTGGAGGAGCAAGTTCTACTGTGGAGCAAGAGGGTTGCTGCAGGATGTCCCTTCGTGTGGTAACAGAATTTGCACCATGCTACAATAGCTGCAGAACCGACTGTTGACTGTAAAACATATCTGCGATCACACCACCCCTAACATCTTGATATCCAACTCCCCAAATTCCTACTCCCTTGATTATTTTGTGTGGAGATTCAGTTGTGTGATCAAGAAACCAGAAGCCATGCAAAACTAAAGATGAACTAAAAGAAAGGATAACTCCAGCATATACTAGTTCCAATAACAAGATATTGCAGAAAGCATGCTGAATATTGTAAATATTTACTCACTTCTCTCTGACAGTCTAATTTCTACCAGTTTCATGTACGTTATAATAATAATAATAATAATAATAATAGGCAGCGCTGATGCATCGATATAACGACTCAAAGAATACACGGAAAAGCTCGGAGGAAGACTGATTACAGCCACTAGAAACTTTGCCAACGACACGATGACCAGTGGAACGACAATAACCAGAAAAAAAAATGGGAAGAAAAATAGCTTAATGGACGTTTTAAGTGATTAACAAGCGACATCTCACACGAAAAAACGTGGACATAGCTGAGAAAAGGAAACATTAAGAGAGAAAATGAATCTCTTACAATAGCAGCACTAAAAATTGCAATAAGGACCAACCATATCAAAGCGAGTATAGATAAAGTGCAAAAAACAGCAGATGTAGGTTATGTGGTGATAGAGACGAAACAATCAATTACATGATAAGCTAATGCAGCAAATTAGCACAGAAAGAGTATAAGACTTGGAACAACTGAGTTGGCAAGGTGATCCGCGGGGAATTGTGCAAGAAGTTGAAGTTTGACCATACGAACAAATGGTATATGCATAACTAAGAATCTGTCCAAGAGAATGAGACTCACAAACTCCTCTGAGATTTTTACATACAAACGGATCACCAAATATTGGCCAGACGACTAGATCTTATAATAATCAACAAAATAGACAGAACTTGCTGAGTTGTGGATTTTGCTGTTCCGGTGGACCACAGAGTAAAATTGAAAGAATGCGAAAAGAGGGATAAGTACCCCGACCTTGCTAGGGAATTGAAAAAACTGTGGAACATAAAAGTGACGATTATAACAATTTTAATTGGTACTCTAGGTACAATTACCAAAAGATTGGTAAAAGGACTGGAGGACTTGGAAATAACGGGACGGGTGGAGACTGTCCAAACTACAGCATTGTTGATATCGGCCTAAAGACTTGAGGAGACTTGCTGTCACTCAAACCCCAGCAGAAAACTATCAGCTAACATTGATGTGAAAAACTATCAAGTAGAAAAAAATCAAAATAACAATAATAATGACAATAATATTAAAGTAAATCTAATTAACTTAATAGCAGGTTATTTTCTAAAATAAAAACATATCTATGTTTGTGTAATATAACGGCCGAGGGATTTCGTTTTAAATATCGTGCCTTTCGGTTTAGGTAGGCTGAAAACCTTTCCGCACAGCACATGGTGCAAACTTGAGCGCAGGTGTTAATGCGCGCTCGGGGAGGATGTTTTGTTCACAGATCTCAAAATAAAAATTCCAGATAGAAAATTGTGACTTGGGGATGGAAAGGACGTCATGCACCGGAAGGGCGCGTGGAGGATTTTGGGTATTTCGAAGAAAGTCAGTTACTTGAGAACTAGACTCCGAACTGGAAGGGTCGATTTTCGGGACTCGCTTTGGCCAGACGAATTTGTGCGCTACGGGCGCCGCACGTGATGGCGGGGGCAGATGGAAAAGTCATCATAGAAAGGTTGTGCCTCCCTCCTTATGTCGAAGAACCTTTAAACTCAAAGGTAGTAAAAATGTTCGTACCTGAACTAAGAAGTCGTAAGTGTTTTTCGTGTTTCGGGATTCCTATGTTCTATGTATATATGTTATGAACATTCTATGTACGTTTCACATATTAATGTATGGCTATGGTAAAGTTGGGAATTATTCCTAAATTGGTATTAAAAGCTAATACAACTTTAATCAGCTGTATTAAAACAGTGACTCACCAATCAAGGAGAAAATAAAATAACTTGTGATGTATAAAGCTAAATACCTCCTAAAATAACTCTCTTAATATCAGAACTGCCTGGATTTAGGAATTTATAACTTCCTTCTATCCCTAAATATGATATAAATAATGAAACGAACGTTTAGACAGAAATAGAAAAGGTCAATTAGGTAAAGTGATACTTGCGCCTAAGCAACAAAAAAAAGACCCCCCCCAAAAAAAATAACCAAAAAAAACACGTGAGTTAATAGATGAAAAATATAAAAAAGGAAATACAACGTTGAGATAGAAATCGAAGTCAGTGGAATAGTGACATGGTTTAATCTGGTTTCCTTTGATCTCCCTCCTGCTCTTAAATGTCGGCTTTTTAGGGGTTTTCTTTTTTTTTAATGAATAATGTTGGTAAATCTACCTTCAGATTTGGTTAACGGTATCTGATCAGAGAAGCTGCATACGGCAGACTGTCGAAATAAATTCATAATTTCATAATGGCGGTAAATTGTGTTTTCTTTTCAATCATATATATATATATATATATATATATATATATATATATATATATATATACATATATATGTAATATTTTGACCTTCGACCCGGCCCAAAAATACTATTCCAAGGTGATACACCGGAAGGAATATTGTCCTTTGTAAATTATTCTGTAAAATATGTGTGAGGTTGATGGAGACAAACATGAAGAAAATTCCACACGTGGAATTTTGAAAAAAAATTAACGGATGATTTTAATATTTTGACCTTCGACCCGGCCCAAAAATACTATTCCAAGGTGATACACCGGAAGGAAGTGACACATTCCAATGGCCAGTAATCGAAAGAGATCGCGTGGGCGGATTAAGGCTTATGATATGGGACAAGGTGAAGATCCCATTGTGTCACTAACAGGGATGCACCGGAAGAGAGTAACCTCTGAACTGCATGACAGTTATTTCCGCTTGATGACGATTAAATATCCGATTTAAAGATCCAGTAGGCGATTGTGTGGGCGTGGAGTTATTATTTAACTCAGTTGAGTTTGGGTCCCAGTGCTGTTGCCAGCAGACTTCCAGACAGTAGAGACCAAATGTGGTAGAGAAGGCCACACCCGACCGATGGGGGCCCTCGGAAAGCCCCGATGGAGTAGACCCCAACATCAGGAGAACAAGAAATTCACAACGTGACGGTCATAACAGTGGGGTCAGAATATGAAGTTTATGTTCAGTCTCCAGCATCCTCTCACATGCAACCCTTCAACAACCCTTTCGAACCCTTGCAATAAAGTGAGAGGTAAAAATATTGTTAAAGAAGTCTTCTTGCATCTTGTCACTGCGTCTTTGTACTTGCGTCTGTTTTATTATTGTGTCGTTGTGATGCTGTAGATGACTATACAACATATATATATCTGTGCCTTTACATTTATATCTCCCTTTTTCACGTATATAAATGCCTTTGTATTTTAATGTAGCTGACTACATGTTAATAAATATTACTCGCTTTCATGCCTTCTCTCTCTCTCTCTCTCTCTCTCTCTCTCTCTCTCTCTCTCTTTCCCTATATAGAAATATAGGCAGATTTGTGTATGTGTTCATATGAATATCAAAGGCAGTCTTTACTGCTTGCCAACGCAATCGAACACATTCCCGAAAATTAAAGGAGAAATTCCTATCTACCTCCTCCTCCTCCTCCTTCTCCTCCACCTCCTTCTTCTTCTTCTTGTATCTTGTATCACAAATCCAACTTAGACAGATCAAACATTTTGCACATCAAACGATTTAATAGCGGAAGGTACTACCCTACACAGTACGAAAGATACCACTTAACAGTTTATTACAGCAGGTGAGGACAGTTTAAATCTCAACACCGGTTTATTTGAGTCCCCCTTGCGTCCGACTTTAGGCATGTTAGCTGATGGAAAATCGTGTCCCGGTTCGCGGGCAAGAGAAACTTTGATTTGAGAAGTAAGAGTTATCCATGTGATCAGTCGGTAAATTAACGTTTACAATGTGTTGACAAAGGTTGATTTGATCTTGGTTGAGAAGATAACATCTGCGCAGGTTATAAAATTCCAGAAGAGTCACAGTAGCTAAAGTTCAAATTTTCTTGGTTCAAGCAGTTTGATTTTAATGTGTTCAACAATTCAGATGTGACGTACCAGTGTTTGTGTTTTCGTAATCCTTACATCATGATGGGATGCAACACTAGATCAGGTTTGAATTCAGAGAGTACATTCCCTTTGACTGATTTTCAAACAAAACTGGTTTTCGAACAAAAGTTGAATATCCTCATTTACCCAACTGTGTATCTCTTCCTGTAGAGAAGGATTCATGTGATTCCCATCCGAAGTAAAACGCTCGTTCGTTAATTATTATTTTTTTTTTTTTATCTCGGGTCGTCGATTTCATGTCCTTGCAAAGTTAATCGGTCCTAGACTGTTTCGCACCTGATCATATGAGATGTATCCACAAAGATATACTCGAATCACAAAATATGAAACTGAATTTTTATTTCATTTTTAAGTTAACCTATTCTGATTTACCATCACTAGTCAAAATGGATTTTGAATATGGATCATAGTATTCAGTTTATACCGGTCTTGTGATACGATAAGCTCATCAGATCCACCGTGTACATACTTTAGTGCAGTAATGTATCAACCAGTAGGTGAGTATTTACTTATATGAGTATATCATATACAGACGTAGCGTATATATATATATATATATATATATATATATATTTATTAAATTTGGTTATGAAAATGTTACCAAAACAATTTAGGGATATCGGTGGATTTTTAACTAATGTTAAGGTAGAAAAGGAAAAGTTTGCTCTATGATGAGGAAATTTGTATTTTAAACTTCCTAATAAACACAGGTTTTCAAAGCTAGAACGAACAGAAGTTAAGAGACAATGATATCTTTATTTTTAAATAATCTTCTTCTTAGAGTGGATCCATGCAGGAAAAGCGTATTCCCTTTCCTTAACACAGGAACCAATATATTCAAGCAAACTCACATAGACGTGAGAAGGCGTGATGCATGACAACTGAGTTTACACAGCGTCCATAATAATTAGTCACAAGAAAAATCAATATGAGCAATCAAAAGTAGAGTCAAGTTGACTTGGGCTAAAGAGATAAGTGTTATGACTCAAAAATCATCGACCAATGACTCTCTAGGATCAACGGACAACATTTGGATCACCTACAATGTAAACAAATTGGTTAGCAATATAGATTCACGGATCATTAGTATTGATATCAGTTCTTACTATGGACAATATACTTCGGGATTTGAAATATAGTTCAGGTTACATTAGCAAATAACTGTAGGAATATATAGTGGTAAAGTAGATTTTCGGAATTGCAACACGAGGAACGTCAAGTGGGTGGATAGAAGAAACTGAACAAGTTACAAAAATCCTAAAATTGCTGTCATCCATGAACCAGTTATACATATTCACTTCGACATTCAAGATATTGTGAGCACTCTAACTTGACAAAACATATTCATTTTTAGTTTAATTGGTATTATTCTTTTCAATTTATTTTTCCGTTTGCATTTGCCAAGACCTAAAGACGTATGACTCTCGCCTTCCAGCATCTAGCATCCGAGTAAACCACACCATAATTTCTGCAAGTGAAGCTGACTGATAATACAGGCAGTGGGTTCGTACTTACACCTGCAATGATAATGTAATAGTTTCATGTTTCTTGGTGTATGTATTACAAAATCTGAGAGAAAATAAGTGAGAAAGAAAGAGAGAAGAATAGCAAAAGAGAGAACAATAGGAAATAAATGTTTGGGATAGATAACTCGATAGATTTTAAGTTCACATTACTGTACAAAAAGGTAGCATGTAAAGAACATTCTGTCGGGATAAACTTTATCAACAAACAGAAGAAAGCAAAAACAAGTGGTTGATTGTAATGGATTGCTAGTTTATATGATTGAGTAAAACCATTCTAAAATACATAGACACATATGTATATGTTTAGTAACAGAGTTTTAAACACACACACACACACACACACACACATATATATATATATATATATATATATGAGGGTTTTTCAAAACATAAATCTCACATTGAAACAAACTCCATAGGTGAAAATGTTGTCTTGTGGCAACACTATACATCTTATAAAATCTAGAAAAGCACATCAGACGTGTCTTTTCTTCTGTGAAGCCGAGGCCCATACAAAAATTAGATGTCTACGATAACTCTAATATCTAGATTAAACTTAAGACTATTTTAACGACTCTCGTATATATATATATATATATATATATATATATATTGTTTAAAAATCCAAAATTTAGAAGATGTATTCCATATTAAATGGATTTTGCTTATTAAAGCTCATCAGATGGCTTTCAAATCTATCTATCTATCTACATATCTATCTTTTACATAAAAGCCAAACGAAAAATCATTTCCTTGGCGTCATTACAAATTTATTTCAGGTTAAACCTTCATCAGATGACTAATCAAAATTGTTTATTTCGGTGTTTTTCTAATGCTTCCGGGGGGAATAAGATTTTTTTTTTCTTATTTTTGAAATTTAATATAATTTTCTACTTAAAACAATTGTTTAATTTATCTTATCGTATCTTTAAATCAAAACATTTTAGCCTGTTTTTGTAGGATGATTTTAGCTGGAGAAGTTGGTTTGTTAGTAGCGAGGGAAAGTGTGTTTGTAAGCGAGGATAGGTTGTAACGTATGTGTGTTTACGTTGTGTTGTTTCCTCGCTTAGTGTTGTTAGTCCCCTCGCTAAGTTTGTAAGAAATAAAAGGAGGATGATGAAGAAGATGGCGATAGTCGAAAGGTATTTTTGGAATAAGGTTTTTATTTGCAGCATGGAATATTGGGTTTGATGCAAGACTCGTGGAGTTCATGCTCGTTAGTATTGAGACGAAATTGGGTTATAAGATGTTGAGAAGGTTGAGATGGCAGCGTGTGTCGTCGGACGTGTAAAGGATTGTGTTTTAAAGTCACCATGGTTTTTGTCTGTCTGGTAGAGAGGCGTGCGTAGGTCTCCAGAGGTGAATTGAGAGCTAGCGTGTCGAGAGCGGGATTACGCGTCAGATTGACATAGCAAATTTTGGGGTGACATGAAGTCGTGCCTGTGCGAGGCATGTTGAATGCATCTAAATTATATTCAACTGGGATTCATTGTAAGGAATCCATAAATTAGATGGGTTCCCTCATGTGTGTCCATGTTGCTGCTGCTATTCTAGGGCCGCAGTGAGGCCTCTGTACTGAGCGGCATTGTCCAGCTAAAAAGCATCGCTATTGAAGAACGGCTAGTGTGATGTCTGCACTGGTCGGCGTTCTCCAGCCAAAGAGAGTGTGTTTGGCAGCTTACAAGATTTGGGGGCCGGAAATGAAGGTCCGGGGTGAATAGGATAAGTCATCCTGATTGGGTGAAATTAAGTGTCGAATTAAATTGCGCGCCAAACCAAAATACGATTTTTTTTTCTTTCTCTACAACATTTTAAGCTTTGAATATATTATATTTATTATTAGTAGTATTATTAATTTATACAATGTTTATATAATATAATGAAAAAAACGAAAGCTGTTACGCCTTATTTAAATACTGAAGAAAATTTACAAAATGTAAACCCGGAAGGAGTAAATAGTCGTACGCGATTTCTTTAAATCTATAGATAAAATTTGCATTCTACTTTCATTGAAATTATATTTTTTTCCATATTAAATAATATAATTCATTTTATCAGGAAATCATAATTAAATGCTGACCATAATGTACAACTCTAAGTACGAATTAAAGTTATCGTAAACATTCATGTTATTTATATTAAGAAGAAATTAATATATTGAATGTTAATTCAATTGTAATAGACAAAGAATTAAGATGTAATTCACATATTGAACGTTAAGTAATTGTAATAAGTAAAGAATTACAATGTAATAGGCACTTTATCAATGTAACTAATAATTTATCATAGAAGAAAAATTCAAATGTTCGCTTCTTAAGCTTGTGTTTCATAATAGTAAAAATCGGTGTTATAAAAACACGGTGGAGTATTGGAATAATTCCTACTCGCTATAAGTCTATTAGTCTTATCTTTTATTTATTATAATTTTTTATCTTTTATTTGCCATCTTATAAAAAACATATGTTTATACTTAATCTATTAAATTTAATTGAATCATTAGAAAAAAAATTAAATTAATGAATTAATTAGTCTATTTTTAAAAGAATGTGTATTAACATATCAAGATATAGAATTAACAATATATGAATAGCTTAAATAATGATGATGATGAAGATCATCATCATCATCATGTCATTCTGCTAGCATGGATACCCCTGACCCTCTCACGCCACTACTCCCTATCTTTCATCGCTTCTTGCATGTCCTCAGGGCTACATCCCGTATCCTCACAGAGCTGCCGTATATAGGTTCGAGCTGGTCGTCCTGCTTTTGCTGGGCTAAATGTGGGGGTCCATTGGAGAACATCCCTTATGAGCTCTTCCCTGCTTCTCCAGCAGTGTCCTGCATGTCTGGTTCGTCTAACTTGGATAGTTTTCGTGATGGGAGGTAGTTGCCTCCAGGACTTGTTCAATATTGCCCGCAGCATTCTTGTGTAGTTGCCGTCAAACTTTTTCTCCATCCGTTTCGTTAGTGTCCATGTAGTGCATTCATATAGCAGTATCGACACGACCGCTGCTTGAAAGAAACTACGTTTCATTTAATCGGTCAGGTTTGACTTCTATATGACCGATATCTTATCGATAGCTATCCATGCCTTTGTTAGCCGTGTGTCGATGTCTTTTTTGGTTGATGAGACACTGCTTCCTAGATAGGTGAACTTGTCTACGAGTTTCAGAGAGCTACTGCCTAGTGTTGAGATGTCACGTGATCCACACTATCAAATAATGTTTGTTAATTATATCTAATTTTAATTATATATCAAGTTAAATCTACTAAGGAGTTTGTTCTATGTCTACATGGTGAAATCATTTCGTACCTGGAATGAAATAAATTTTTACTTAAAAATTCCAATATTCATATTCTCTCTTCTAAGTATAAATTACGCTTATCATGTAGACTGTTTATCAAGGAGGATCTTATTCTTATTTTCCAATTCATAACAGGTGTTAGTCCTAGATCTATTAGATATCAGTAATACCTTGATAGGGCAGTTTGATATTTTAATGCTGGATTTCTACATGACTGTTGGTGGTTTTAATACATAAATTTCAGTTTAATCTTGTCCAACCTATGTAAGCCTTATCATTATTATTATTCTATTTTATTGAAATGTTAGCTAGATAGATAATATTATCAAGGTTGCATTTATTTCCAAATGGGCTTTCATTTTTTTCCAATTACATGAATGTTTTAAGTTGCTATTATTAATCCAGTCCAGTTTATTAATTAGTTTGTTGTGATTATCAATTTTTTATATATACTGTAAGTACAAGAATAACTAATTTTTACATTATTCTTGTTAAATATTTCTCTAAGGAGGTTATCATCTTTCTAATGGTTGCTAATTAAACTTAGAAAATATTTGCCTATATCAATGTAAGAAAGTTTTTAAAAAAGATGGTTAAACAAGATTATATTTCTATTCTTATTTTTATTGATTTTTACTTGTTGAATTATCCATATTTATTTTATTATCAGTTCCATTATTTCCCTTAATTTTGTGACCATTATTTCCTCTAGTATTGTCTCTATTTTTGTAATGTTTATATATATATATATATATATATATATATATATATATATATATATATATATATATATATATATATACCAACCCCTCCGCTCGTTTTAATTTAGCATTTTCCTTCTCCTAGACTAGTTGCCTCACCAAGGCTTAAGAACCTAGTCTACCCTACTATTTCCCCATAGCTGGAGGAAGAATAATTGGATTCATAACCTTCCCAAGGGTATTAGTGCTATTTGAAATGCAATCAGTCTCGTCCAGGATGTGGATTTTATATATATATATATATATATATATATATATATATATATATATTTCCCCTACCCCCGTACGGTTGAGTTCTCTGGCGAAGAAATAATTGTGTTGTCATTAGCGTTTATTGAAAGCCTCTTCATATGTGAATCGAGGCCTCGGTAGCCGTTGAGTGTATGCATGTAAACAATAGTAATTGTGATTCATAACCGTTTAAAATTTACTTTGCAGCTAATGGCTCCTCTTGGCTGAATGGTTAGAAGCTTGGCTAAACGTTTGAGTCAACCGGGTTTCGATCCCAGCTACGGGAAGCTAATGTCTAGCCACACTGATGACTTCTGATAGAACGAAGCAGATCTGTCTGTGGATGACTATATATATATATATATATAGGTATTATTTGGTCCAGTTAAACCATAGTTGGGAGTAATTCCTTCAGGACAATAAAATCATTCAAGAGCTGAACATTTAAATTTTCCTGGTAGTTAGCTCAATGTGATTAATTTTACAGAGCAAAACAGGATGGAAATAAATATAAAATCCTTAAATGACCGGTCTTTGTTTTTTCTTTAAAGAAAGTATATATATATATATATATATATATATATATATATATATAGGTTAAATCATTAATGATTTCCACATTTAAAAACAAGATATTACCAGCATATAAAATCCAATGCTTTAAACGCATTAAGAAATTGCCCTATATAGAGTTCCTTTATCATTCATTCTTATATGAGTTGTTTACAAATACACATCATAATCTAATCTATGATCTCATGGAGGAACTGAAAAAGCATATTTGGCATTTAATGTTTATGAATAGGAAAAATGCAGAAGAAACTCATGATGTTTCAAGTGTTTATGGCCATAGGCTCCTTACCGGGTGATTTTCAAAGTTTCGTTCGTGGAGATGAACCCTGACCAGTGCGCTCATTCGATGTTGATCAAACATCCTTTAAAAGAATTGATAGAACGTAATCTGCACAAAAATACTCGAGAATTATCACTTGATATCAAAAAGGTTCTAATCAACTAATCTGCCGTTACTTGAAAGAAATATAGAAGTTTGACATGAAAATCTTTTGAGACACTTTGTCTCTAAGAGAAACTCTGTACTTCACGAATGTAAATCAAAAAGATATGCACCAAAAACTACTAAGAAGCAACTATTAGATTTCGGCTGACGTATTCTATTTGATTTATTATATTCACAAGACATTGCATCTGATGATTTCTATCTTTCTTTTCTCTACAAAATGGTTGAATGATAAAAAAATTCTAAGGAGATAGGTAAAAACATTTTTAGAAACCTCTTGAACTCAAATCCAGCTGAAATCAACAAACTACCGGAAAAGTGGCAAGAGATGATTAAAAATAATGACGAATGTACAAAAGATTAAAACTTTTTTAGTTATTTATATTTATTTAATAAATTATGTTTACTAAAACAGATATTTTTGAACAACCTAATATATATATATATATATATATATATATATATATATATATATATATATATATATATTCCATGGATTATATATATATATATATACACTTATTATATTTCCTATGGTTTATATATATATAATATATATTTATTTATTATCATTATTATATATATATATATATATATACACACACGCGCATATATATATATATATATATATATATATATATATATATATATATATATAAATGAGTGTACGTATGTGTGGGAGTGTGTGCGTGTTTGTGTGTGTGTGTATGTGAGTGTGCATGGGTATGTTTGAGCGTGTATGTTTTATGTCTGTTGTTTCCAGCTATCAATATTGATCATCATTAATACTTACATGTTTATAACGACTCTCTATCTGTGCATATCAGTTGACCTATGTGCAACGCATCTCTGTCCGTCTGTCTGTCTGTCTTTCGGTCTCTGTTGTGTCTGTCTGTTTGTTTCTGAACCTGTTTGAAAGTGATATGTACTGAGGCTGTATCTCTTCACTCTTTTTTTGTAATGGGTAGAGGATATTTCGAAAGGTTTCTTATCTTCTTTCGATTAGAAACGAAATCTGATATAAACAGACTTTGAAACCACAAACTTCCATAGGTAGAGTAATGAAATAACTGTGTCCATCTCACTAGTAGTACTTCCGAGAAAGTACAATTTAAACAATGGAAATGTCTGATAAATGGAAGGAAAGGGACCAAAAAGAAATTGATGAGACAAAATTATAAGAAACTAGCAAAACCATTTCAGTTTTCAATCAACGTAGGAAAATGAAAAAAACGCGTATTTAATCAAAAGGAAAATATGCGATATCTCAATATATGGCATCATACTGAAAGTGTAAAAGCCCTGAAACCAGTGTTGTACCGTAAGGTCAAATCATTTTATTGCCTTTTATCTGTTGAATTCTGCAAGTAGTTTCAGCGGTTTTGTAAGCTAGTTACCGCTGATTTTGCAAGTCGACCTGTTTGCCATAAAACATTAAAGACAGACAGACAGACAAACAGATGTACGCGCGCACACACACACACACACACACACACACACACATATATGTATTTATACCTGAGGGTTTTTTTTAATAAATAAAAGTAAGGTTTTTTGTTCAGTTTATTTGTTTCTTTTGTTATGTAAATTTTAAGCTAGGTAGGTTTTTGGTGAATATAAAAAAGGGTGTTTTCTCCTTTATCATTGGTCGGTGTGAGACTCCCTGATGATCCGTTGGGGTGAAACTTTAGTAGGAGAATTCAGACTCGCGATTTAGGTAAATTTTGTAAATGGCTCCACTCGTGTTGAGCACTCTTATAATTTTAGCATTGCAGCGTTAACGGTGGGTTTTATTTTTCTTTTGACCAACTGACAGCATATCTCTTGATTTTTTTTCAACTGGTGTGACGGGGTTGGTCTTTTCTTTTCTTTCTTTTTGGCCTATGATATTTTTTCTTTTTCTTTAGGGCTGTGTTTCGAGATATTTTTATATCTTGTTCCTGGCGGGTATTTTTAAAAAAATTTTTCTGGTAACCGTGAATACTGGTAGATAGTAGATTAGTCTATATATATATATATATATATACGTACTTAGATATATATGTGTTTTTGCTTCCTTGTTTAATGGTATATCAAATTTCACAGGTTATAAGTACCAAAGTCATCCTTGTAGTAGAATAGTAATGATACTATTTAACTCAGTTGTGGGGTAGATTAGGGGTTTTATTATATTTACCCAACCCCTCCGCTCGGGCAGGATATGACACAAGGTCAATTTTTCAGCGGAGTTTAACAGGGTTAAATTTAAAGTTTTCCTTCTCCTAGACTAGTTGCCTCTCCAAGGCTGAAGAACCTAGTCTGCCCTACTACTTACCCATAGCTGGAGGAAGAATATTTGGATTCATACTTTTCCCAAAGGTATTAGTGGTATGTGAAATGCAATCAATTACGTCCAGGATTTGAACTCGTATCGCCGTGTTCATTTCCTACGACGATAACCATTACACCACGGGCACATCGAGATTAGGGATTTTATACCTTTCACAAGTTTTCCTAGAGTAAACTCATCAGTGATACTGTAGGTAGAACACACTATGATGTATACAACGCCAGGACAACCCCTCTTTACATATATATATATATATATATATATATATATATATATATATATATATATGCGTGCGTGTGTTTGTGTCTGTGAGTGTCTCAGTGTTTGTTTGTGTTTGTGTGATTGTATCAATGTCTATGAGTGTGTGCATGTGATCATTTGATGAGATTTGACTGAACACTACGACTGTAGGCAACGTATTTCATAGTAATCATCTTCTAACCTCTGTACATACAAATTTTTTTCCTCATGATATAGTTTAGGTATATTGATAGATAGATAGGAAAAATAGATCGATAGCAAAACTTGGAAAAAAAAACGGGTTTAAATAATAATATTCACATTTCAGAAGACCAACAATGGAAAGTAAAAGGGAAATAATCCAGTCATGACTACGAAAAGAAAACCTAAAAAGTGAAACACGATTATTAACAATAAAAGCCCAAACTAAAGCTCTAAGAATTAGAGTAAGTGACTTAACTTAAATAAACTTGAAACTGCTATTAATAAACAAAATGAACAAGTGACTTAACTTAAATAAACTTGACACTGCTATTAATAAACAAACTGAGCAAGTGACTTAACTTAAATAAACTTGACACTGCTATTAATGAACAAAATGAACAAGTGACTTAACTTAAATAAACTTGAAACTGCTATTAATAAACAAAATGAACAAGTGACTTGACTTAAATAAGCTTAATACTGCTATTAATAAACAAAATGAACAAGTGACTTAACTTAAATAAACTTGACACTGCTATTAATAAACAAACTGAGTAAGTGATTTAACTTAAATAAACTTGAAACTGCTATTAATAAACAAACTGAGCAAATAAAAAAAACAGAATCTACCCTTTAAAACAAAACTCAAAAAATCATCCATGTTTGCGAGTTGAGACGGTTAAGTTATATGATAGGTGAGTGCAGAAAACAGTCGCAAAAGTAATATGAACTAGATACGACTGGGTGGGAAAGATGATCAATTAGGAATTGAGCAAGAGATTAAAAAAATAATAAGTGTACAAACAGGAATCCCACCAAGAAAATAAAATGAATAAAATGATATGTAACATAGAGGTACGAACAATTCACTGCATCTTGGTCAGAAGAACAGACCAAAGGTTTATTGATGAGAAGAAAAGAATTTGTAATCAAGAGGGTTTTGCTGTTCGAGCTGGTCACAGAGTAGAAATATAAGAAAGTGAAAATTTATGAACACTTGGATCCTACTATTGAGCTAAGAAAAAAAAAATGAAGGTTAAGGTGATACCAATAATAATTGATGCATTTGGAATGGTTCCTCGATAGGACTGAAACAAAAAAACTGAAATAATTGTAAATCAAAAGAAGAATCAAAACCATCCAAACAAAAGTAATACTGAGATCGGCTAGAAAACTCAGATGAGTCCTGGAGACCTGAAAAGATGCGCTGTCATTCTGTTTCCTTCGAAAGACTACCTGTAAAAACAGGTCTGAAAACAATTAAGAAATGAAATAATAATAATAAAAAAAAACAAGGAGTACTCATTACAGCCACCAGAAACGATGCTGAGAACACGATGAACAACAGAATGACAATAACTAGGAAACAAAAATGGAAAGGAAAACAACTCTATGGGCGGTTTAAAGGACTAATAAACAACATCTCACTCGACAAAACCTGGATATGGCAAAGAAAAGGAAACTTTAAGAGAGAAACAGAATCTCTCCTAATAGCAGCACAAGACAACGCCGCAAGAACAAATCATATCAAAGCGAGAATAGATAAGACTCAACAAAATAGCAAATGTAGGCTATGTAGTGACAGAGATGAAACGATCAATCACATACTAAGTCAATACTGCAAATTAGCGCAGAAGGAATATAAGACTAGATATGATTGGGTCGGCAAGGTGATCCTCTGGGAGATGTTTAAGAAATTTAAATTTGACCATACAAACAAATGGTACATGCTCAACCGAGCACCTGTCCTAGAAAACTACACACATAAACTCCTATAGGATTTCGGCAAACACACGGATCACCTAATCTCAGCCAGAAAACCAGACTTAGTAATAAACAACAACAACAAAAAAAGAGAACTTGCAAAATAGTCGACTTTGCTGTCCCAGCTAACCACTGAATAAAACTGAAAGAATGTGAAAAGAAAGATAAGTACATTGACCTTGCTTGGGAATTAAAAAAAAATGTGGGACATGCGGGTGGCAATTATACCAATTGTAATTGGTGCGTTTAGAACAGTAACTAAAGAATTACTAGAGGGACTGGAGGACTTGAAAGTTGGCGGACGGGTGGAGACCATCCAAACGACAGCATTATTGAGAACGGCCAGAATACTAAGAAGTGTCCTGGAGACTTGAGGAGACTTGCTGTCATTCAGACTCCAGGGGAAAAAACATCGGTTAACGTTGGTGTGAAAATCCCTAATGAAATAATAATAATAATAATAATAATAATAATAATAATAATAAGAAGAAGAAGAAGAAGAAGAAGAAGAAGAAGAAGAAGAAAATTTGCAAAATTGTCGACTTTGCTGTCTCGGCTGACCACAGAATAAAACTGAAAGACTGTGAAAAGAAGTACCTTGATCTTGCTAGAGAATTGAAAAAAAAAACTGTGGAACATGAAATTGACGATTGTACAAACTGTGATTGGTGCTTTTGTCACGATAACTAAAGGATTACTAAAAGGCCTGGAGGATTTGGAAGTTGGCGGACGAGTGGAGACCATCCAAACGACAGCATTATTGAAGACGGCCTGAATACTGAGAAGAGTCCTGGAGACTTGAGGAGACTTGCTCTCACTCAAACTCCAGTGAAAGACCATCAGCGTTAGCTGATGAAAAAAAAAACTGTCATGAATAATAATAGAAATAATTTTTCAGTGACCCGCTTGAATTCTCTTAACTAAAGATTATATGGTCACACCAGTGTCAGGTGCGCAGATTTTGAACGACCCCTGGGGGTCTAGAATAACTACAATATACAACTCACGATAAAAAGTTAAACCGAAATATGACCCAACGTGTGCCCCAGGCAACTAGCCAGGGTGTCATGAACGTCAGGTGCTCCCCTGATAGCCAACATAGAGGAAACTGATCGTCACTCTCCGAATGTTGGCTGTTCTTTTTCAGTTACACAAACAACGAACCAAGTAATCACACAAATGAGAGACACCAATGCAGAAAATAGACTACAGATATCAACAAACTTGCGCTTGAGTGTAATTTTGGGAACAACATTACTCAAAGAGAGTATAGGAAAAAATAATTGTAATCTGGGAATATTGCACTAAATTTCCGATTTCAAGCTAAAGACTCGCTGATCAGGTTAGAACGATAATAAGGAAAGGTTGGTTTTCCGACTTGAAATATTAGAAATTCAACAAAAATAAATGAGGAATCAACGCAGCAAGACCCAAATACTGTTATCAATAGACCAAATACTAAAAAAATAAAAACAATCCAACCGAAAGGAACAACGATATAATAACAAGTGAAACCTTAAATCCCAGAGATGATGTAGACTGACTGTATGAGTCAAGAAAATAATGTGGAACAGGAATCGTCAGCGCTCAAGAAAGCGTCGATGCATCGTTACGATGACGTGTAGACAACATAAAAATAGCAACGGAAGACTGATTACTGTGACAAGGGATAATGCAGACAACTCTAGCATCAACAGGACTAAAATAATCAGAAAACAAAACAAAACAAAAAATTGATGAGAAAAACAATTGTATGAAATCTTCGAGGGACAAACAAGTAACATCCATCACGAGACGACCTAGACATGGCTACAAAAGGTAAGCCTTAAGAGAGAAACTGAATGTCAGAAGAGTTTCAGCACAAAATGACGCCAAAAAAGACCAACTATGTCAAAGCCAGAATAGATAAGACGCAACAAAATAGCAGACGTAGATTATGGGATGATCAAGACGAAACGATCAATTACATAGTTATTAAATGCAGTAAATTATCGCAAAAAAGTATAAGACTAAACACGACTGGGTGGCCAAGATGATCTACTGGGAAGTTTGCAAAACGTTTAAATTCGACCATATGAACAAATGGTATATGCATAAACCAGAAACCATTCTAGAAAATGAGACGCACACATTTTTTTTTTTGATTTTGAGATACAAACAGATAATTTTATCAAAACCAGACGACCAGATCTAATGATAGCCAACAAAAAAGCGATATTGTGTTATATAATTCAGTTAATGGTAAATTATATTAATCATTTTCTTTAATCATATTTTATTATTTAGTTCGGTAAGGCTTTAAACGACTCGGTGTATCTTGGTTCGGGTGTTGTCGTCAGACGATGCACTCGCGTGCCCACGCAAAAAAGTATATGACAATTATCATCAGAACTTACTGAAAAGTGAACTTTGACGTTCCGGCTGATCACAGGTTTTAGCTTAAGGAAAGCAAAATGAGAGATAAGTATCTAGACCTTGCAAGAGAGTTAAAAGAAACTATGGAACATGAAAGTGACTGTGATACGAATTATAATAGGTGCGTTCGCTACAGTCAGCAAAGGATTATTACAGAGACAGGAGGATTTGGAGATAAAAGGACAAGTGGTGACTATACAAACTAAAGTATTATTGAGATCAGGCAGAATACGAAGAAGGGTCCTAGTGATTTGAGAAGACTTGTTGTCACTCGTACTCGAGCGGAAAACCATCAGCTAACGCTAGTGTGAAAAAAAACCGTCTTAAATGAGTAAAATACTCCGGAGACTCACCTTCCCCTCCTCCAAAAAAAAACAAACAAACAAAAAACAAACAAACAAATAAGTAAACAAAAAAAAAGTAAAAATCAATTGAAAGTCAGCTCACTCTTTAAGACGTAACATTAATTACTCCAACCCTCATGATAAGCTAAGGTGATCGGAATATATGGGAGAACAATAAAGCTGACAAAAAAAAAC
>OY757926.1:71065870-71068716 GCA_963585895.1 Sepioteuthis lessoniana
ATCCTGGTGATATAGTTTGTCGTGGGAACTTCGAACCTGATTTTTAAAATCCTTTCTTTCAGTCTTTAATTTACATGGTATAACCGATTAAAAGTAAGAAAAATACAGAAAACGTCTGAAATTGGCTGAGAGTGTTGTGGAATATTAACCATTATCCTAAAACATCTGGCTTCTTTTCTAGTTGTTTACTGTATGGTGAGAGTTTTTGTTCATCTATCTCGTCAAAAGAAAACCTTCAATTTCGTAGGATATTAGAATGTCTTCAAGGTTCTCACTCAATTAGGTTCTTTTTGTCAGATTTTGCATTCTGTCGCAACGATAAAGTAAAAATTCAAAAGTTAATGACACTTACTAGAAAATAATCTCAAAAATCAAGGAAAGACATTGTGATTTAGCAAAACAGAATTCTTGTTAATGTTAAAAAAGGAGAAGGTTTACCCGGAAACATGAACAGAATAAAATAAACAACATGACACTTACGGTTGATTGATTAGTTGATTATTTAATGCCGAATCATATATATATATATATATATATATATATATATATATATATATATATATATATATATATACTTTAAAGAAAAAACTAAAGACCGGTTATTTTAGGATTATAAATTCATTTCCATCCTGTTTTCGTTTCTGGTGTGAACCAAAAACACAAAAAAATATAACAGGACTTCTTCAGATCCAATGGATAAATAAAACAGAATAGACACGTGGGTGGGGAGGAAGGGAGGAAGAGATTTAAAGAGTTACCTCCTCGTTTTAGAGAATTTCCGTTTTTTTATTTACCTATTTATTTTATTTTCAAAATACTTCCGTCACTTATAATTACAGTAATTTAACTTTTTTATTTATTTTATTTTATTTTATTTATTTTCTTTTCATGTTAAGTTCGAGAATTAACTTTTTAGGGGAAATATTAATGATTACATTAATTTCGATACTATTTATTTATCTACCTATTTTTTCCTTGTGTGTATATTGGATACGTTTTTTGTCTGGTTACACAAATGTTTTTAATATTTACAGTCTACCAGGAAAAATTAAATGTTCAGCTCCTGAATGATTTTCTTGTCCTGAAGGAATTACTCCCAGCTCTGGTTTAACTGGACCGAATAATACTATATATATATATATATATATATATATATATATATATATATATATATATATATATATGATTTTAAACGAATTATTTCTAGGTAATTTTATTTTTAAATGAGCCTGAACTCATATGCATGCACATAATTATTTGGTTTCAAGTATTTATACTTTAAACTTATATTATATTATATTATATTATATTATATTATATTATATTATATTTAATGCTAATATAGTATATTATATTATATATTATATTATATTTAATGCTAATATATATCATCATCATGTCGTGCCGCCAGCACGGATATCCTTGACCATCTCTCGCCACTTCTCCCTATCATTCATTGCCTCCAGCAGGTCTTCTGGGTTACATCCTGTGTCCTCACATAGCTGCTGTATGTAAGTTCGGGCTAGTCGTCCTGCTTTTGCTTGGCCATATGTGGGGGTCCATAGGAGTACGTCACTTACGAGCTCGTCCTTGCTTCTCCAGCAGTGTCCGGCGTGACTGGCTCGTCTAACCTGTATAGTTTTCGTGATGGGAGGCAAGTGGCCATACAGTTGGCGTCTCGTGGGGTATTGTCGCCAGGACTTGTTCAATATTGCTCTCAACATTCTTGTGTAGTTGCCGTCAAGTTTCTTCTCCAGCCGTTTGGTTAGCGTCCATGTAGTGCATCCATATAGCAGTATCGATACAACCGCTGCCTGGAAGAAACTGCGTTTCATTTCATCGGTCAGGTCTAAATTTCCATATGATTGAGAGCCTATCTATAGCCGTCCATGCTTTCGTCAGTCGTGTGTCGATGTCGTTTTCTGTTGATGAGACGCTACTTCCTAGGTAGGTGAATTTGTCCACTAGCCTCAGAGAGGCTCCGTCTAGTGTGGTAATGTTGCCCGTTTGGTTGTAACACATATATTCAGTTTTGTGCACATTGACATGGAGGCCAATGCTTATGATTTTCTAGGTTTCTAGGTAATATTAGTTTTAAATGAGCCTGAACTCATATGTATGCAAACAATTATATGGTTTCAAGAATTGATATTTAAGACGTATATTATATTATATTATATTATATTTAATGCTAATAATTTGTTTACACACAGTTGATGGTTTTCAAGTATTCCTATTTATTGTTTCGTTTACGTTTAATATTTCAAAATCTTTCGTAGGTTTTACTTTCATCTACCTTTATTAGAGTTCCTTTTCTCGTATAGCCACATATATATACGGATATATGCGGAAGTATAATCAAACATAATATACGAGCTTCAATAAACGAACGAATACACTTCTTTATGAAAATATAATCTATCACACGTTATTCTTGAAAGGGTGATGGTTGTTGTGTGTGATGGGTGAGTGGAGACAAGGTCGAATTGTTATTTTGACCCAAGTTCTTCTGACCATTGCAGCACTTCTTTCTCATCTTGACTGGGGTTGTTCAACCATGGGTCACAGAGGGCCCAAAATCCTCTGTCTGCAGCTGATTCTCACTTGGGCATCCTCTCTCCAACTGCTCGAACCGTCTGTGCACCTGGTTATATTATTGTTAACGTCCACCTGCATCCGCTGTTCTTCCACTTATTTACACAGGTGCATCTCTTGATTGACGAATCGGTCGAAGGTCAATATATAACACTTTTAATTTAAACATTCCATGTACTTTTTCGATTTCTTCAAATGTAGGCTACTCGTATTCTTGTCCCATGTCGTAAAAGTGGCCCCTGAAGATACCC